>OZ020487.1:24727990-25327990 GCA_963971405.1 Psococerastis gibbosa
TGTAGTTCTTTCCTTCATTCTTTGTGCTGAATTTAGTAAGGTAAGACACAGCAACCCCTACTACAAGTACAATACATAGCAAGCCTGATGTCCAAGACAGATTATTTCGTATTATACTTTGTGACAAAATATTCCATTGCGTTTTACTCACTCTGAATTCATATTCATAGAAAAGACAAGGCTAACATTTCAGACATTTTTGTTAACAATGTGAACGGCCGAAGACGGTTTTGTTCATTGGAAATTGTTGCAAAAAAATTAACTACCCCAGGGGTTCCCAACTGTGGTCCCAGGACCACCGGTGGTCCACAGACATATATGAGGTGGTCCACGAAGCAAAGCAAGAAATAAGAAAATAAAACAGCTGAGTTATAGGAAATTAAAAGTAAACAGTAAGTCTTGACACTGAACTGTAAAATCTAACCGATATCAGTCCCAGGCATTTAATCAAATATTGGCTCGTAGGCTAATTGTAGGCACAACCTTGATCTTGGTCCTAGAATTTGACGATATTTCTGTCACAGCCATGGTGGTCCACGGAAAATCATAAAATAATCTAGTGGTCCGCGGACAAAAAAAGGTTGGTAACCCCTGAACTAGCCTACAAGATTTTTATTAAGTTTCTGTGCTCCTGCAGCCTGATCGAGCCGATTATAATACCGGTATTTATTTAATCCCCTGGTAAAAATATGTAAACAATATAATTTTATAATGGAAAGTGCTATTCAAAATTTGTTTGTTTACAGTTATAATCCTAGGGTATTTATTTAACCCCGGTATTATTATCGCCTCGATCAGGCAGCTGAGAAGACATATCATCATCCTGGCTAAAAAAATGAACAATAAATTTTATTTTCTTCAACCCACAATATAAGATTAAGACAATTTAAGATAAGATAATCTTAACCCTACATGCAGTCGAACAATTTTTACTGAATCACATACAAAATTTGACCTGCCTACTCTACTAACTCACCCTCACTTTATTATAAAGGGGGAGTATTTTCCAATAATTATTTACTATTTTTTTTGTTCTTGCACTATTATACAATATAGTAATTTTGGGGAAATATATTCATTTTCATTTCATATCATACTTTTAACACTTTCACTTCACAATGGGACACAAACAGGATAGGATAGGGCTGCTACTAACCATAGACCTAATTATTATTAAAAACAATATTGCAAGTATTTAATTTTAAGCATCTATATATTAATACAATATGTTTGTTTTTATGGTTAGCATGAAAAGAAGACTTTATAGTCTTATTGTTCGCCTTTTGTTTTGTTTTTATTCAATAAAGTCGTTTCAATTCAATTCAAGTTAATGGCCTACCAAGATTGGAGAATCGACATAAAAATGAATATTTTTCAGCTGGACTGGGTCCATCAAACCCAAATCCTAACTTTCACCGTTAGGGGAAAAACGTGGCTACCAGGCAAGATGCTGACCACAAAATCCTAAATAGAGCAATAGAGTTGTCAAGAAAGTGGGGTCTCGACCCTAAATGGGGTTTCAAGTCAATTTTTTTTTTATCCAGGCAGTCTAGTCTCTATGCCAACCACATGAGAGGCTGGATGGCGCCCAAAAAACAAAATTTATTGACCACAGCGCGAAGAGAGATTAGAAAAGCGGAATAACCAGGAAATAGTATTCTTAATCTGCCTTGATTTAAACATAAATGTAAGCGGTTTAGTTGACAGAAAGAAAATTGAAAATGGATGCCCTTTTTGACCTTTCACTAGACATTCCACCATCCTCTTCACTGTCCTTTTAGGGAATGTCCATAATTTCAACGCTTATAATTTACGTTTGCATTGGTCAGTTGAAAGCAGATTCGTTGTCTTTTGCCAAGAGCTTTCGTTTCTTTTTGACACCTCATTGTGCTTTAAATAAGTGTCCAACAGGTTATCTACACCAGTTTCCACGATGTGACGTCATAGCTTTAAATGGATGTCTCACCTCATTCAGGCGCTTATTCCACCGACGTCAATAGGAACTATTGACGTCGGTGGAATATGCGCCTCAGGATACAGCTAGTTACCAGGTTTTTTTTTTCGGAAGTTTCATTATGGTGAGTGTGACATTTTCTTCATTTTCGATTAAGACTTACTTCTATCCATTAAAGGTTAAATGAGTTTCCAAATTCGCTTTTTCACTTCTCGTCTTCTACGTTTCAGGAAAATAAAAAGAAATCATCAGATTTGATCTCATTATACCTTTAATATTAAGTGTGCTTTGGTAAATCTTTCTGCAAATGTATTGGTATTGGTACGAATATTTTTCGTTAATTTTCCTAAATATCTCAAAGCATTTAACAATGTTAATTGTCTTCGAAATCGAGTCCAGTCGGTTACATGTAGAATGGTGGTACGGGCTCGGACTTTCACCCGAAAGGATGTTGGTTCGAGTCCCATACTTGCTGCATTTTCTGGCTTTCGTAGGTCTTTGTAGTTGAGTGAACGAGAGGGTTTTATAGTTCTAACCCCGCCAGGTTGGTTTATAGTATTAGAATAAGAACCGATGCGAGGAAACCCGTAAATGAATTCCTATTTATCTAATTTATCTATTAATATAGGTACAAATGGAATATACAATCATTCTGTGGTAAAGAACCGGTCCGAGTTTACTCGAACATGCTTTCCAATTTATCAAAATTATTAGATAGAGAAAATGAGTAATTTCATGGTAAATAATTTTCCTATGGTTAAATATCCGATATCTCGGAGGGCGGGGGGGCGGGGGGGGGGGGTGGGGGGGAGTTAATAATAATAATAATAATAAAAACTAACATTAAATAACAAGTTAAAATAAAATAAAAATAAAATAAAATAAACATTATAAATAAATAACAAAAATAAATGATTAAGCCTTGTTTAGCAGCACTGTATGAGTCTTTTGTCCCAAATAAGCGCTAGCTTGGGGATGCGGGATGGTATTATTATGTATTGTATTTTTGTAATATATGCTCCTTGTCCAGGGGAATACTGGACAAGGAAAAGAAAAAAAAATATTACTATTATTATTATTATTATTATTATTATTATATTATATTGAACTGCCTCATAATAATATGTATGGCTGTCATGAGTTTAAGGTAGCAATTCCCCAAGTATTTTATTTGATTCCCGTCAATCTTCTAGAATTGGATAGCTTCAATGCTGTTAAGCGAAATCTAGGGGACTGCCTTATAAATTATTTAAATGGTGGCGATTAATTCTTTTGATTTATTTTTATTTCATTTTACACTGGATAATGTAAGGTAACTTTAACTTATTTCACTTTAACTAACTATATAACTGTATTATTATTTTTTATTTACACTTGTAATAATGTAATTCGTACTCCCTATAATAACTGTTTGTAGTCTTTTGGCGAATCCTGCCACAAGCCTCCCTTATGGGGCTTACATGCAGTATTCCGGTAAAAACGATTATTTTCTTTAATGTTGTATTGTATTCTTTCTATTAAATGCTCCCAGTGCTGGGGGTTCCGGCTGGGAAAAAATAAAAAATATATATATATATATAAATAATTATTATTTTCATAATAATTGTTCTAATGCAAAATATCAACTGTATCGTTGGATTAATCGATGAGACAATTGCATAGAATAGAATTTACAGTCCAATATAATACTAAGCAATAATACTGGCAATAGCTTTTTATTCCATGCAATACAATAGCTAACGGATTATGTCAATAGTTTCTTCAAAAAATATTTTTTTAATTACTAAATCAAAACTTTTTCAAAAAAAGCAACCGTTTTGTTACTCTATTTATAGTAGGTAACTAAAACATACCTGAAGGTAGAAATCATCGATAAAAATGTTCCCGAGAAAAGTATTGTTTTATATTTTTTAATGAAAATTAAGCCTTTTTATTATTATTTTTTGTCCCCTGATGCAAGCTATCAAGGGGCAAGCCTAGTACCGGTATGTGTTACTGAAATTAATAAGGACTACAATAGACATGTATATAAATGAATTTAAATGAAATCGTTTGAGCTGTTTTTGAGAAACATTTTTTGGGGTAGTTTTTTCTTTATTGGGGTAGGCTATAAAACCCCCAAAATTGAGCTACCCAAATTAGAAAAAATCTTTCAGAGATAAGATTTTTGGAAATCTACATGACGAATTTAATCGAAATCTATCGAGTAGTTTGACCAGAAATTGACAGACAATTCGTAAAAACCACTACCTGGTACCTCAAAACCTAAGAAAATCAGTTGAAATATCCAAATCGATAATTTCGACGGACCATCACAAAACTTTCCTTACCGTCAAGGACCATTGGTATTCATAGAGTGACAAGAAATATACATATACAGTATGTATGTAGGTACAGTTAATAAAAAATAAGTTCTTGTCTCACATAATAAGTATCCATGAACCAGCAAAATAACTCCATTCTGCTTATTTTCTTCACGTACCAACTTAAAGATATTCCTATGAAGTCTCAGGCACTGAGATATTATGTCACGTTTTGCGACTTGTATTTTGAGAGAAATTTGAAAAGTTTATAAAGGTTTATAAAGTTACACCAGACGTTCTGTAAGTAACAGAAAAACTTTGAATATCTTCAAAGAAGCCGATCTTTCTTAGGGGGTGGCTGTCAATGTCCCCTCCCCCATGCTAAGTAATAACCTGTCCAACACTTTGCAATACAAAACAAACTTGTTCGTCTTTTTGCTCGTATCTTAGAAGATGAGACATCGATTAAATAAAAGGCAGTGAAAGGAGAAGCCTCTCAATACAAGAAAGCTAATGACAAGAGCAAACATGTCAGACATCGCCATTGTCGTTAAATATAATAAAACCAAGGAGAAATATCCCATTAACTTTATGAAATGATCATAGAGGGCTAGTTAGCAGGGTGGGGTTTCTTAGATCTTATGATATCCCACCGAGGCTGATGTCCATGACCTCTTTCTTAAAATTGTGTGGCAATAAAAATGATGCATTAAAACTAAATTATATTTTTTATTATATTTCAAGAAAAATCAAGAGCTTGTTTATCACTCCATAAAAGGAATAAAAAGTAAAAATTTGGGACGCCTGTGGACCTTAAAATTAGTCTAAGTGTCAGGAAATCAGCGGTATACCAACTATTGCGTGACGATTGTGATTGTTCTTATGTTGGACAAACAGGAAGACATTTTAAGAAGAGATTACATGAGCATTTTAAAGAATTAGGTAAAACAGAAAACAAATCAATTTTAGCTCAACATATGAACAACACAGGACACTCATGTGCATTTGAGGACTTTAAAAAATTGCACATAGCCAACAAGGGTAAATTTCTGGATAATCTAGAAACTATTTAAATAAAAGCTATTAATAGGAATAAGCCCCTATTCAATTATAAAACGTTTGTCAGCAATTCACCCTTGTTGAAATTGGAAGTAATATTGTATTTGTATTATGGGTTTTTGTTTATAACGTGACATAATCTTAATGCAAAATTTCAAATTACTTGTTTTAATTTTTATCTGCTCACTTGACTTTATGTAATATTTTTATTAAGAGATTTTACTGTACAATCGCCTATAACAGTGGCATTCACATATTAGGCTACTACACAATAGGCTACAGCATTTAACTTTGAAACTACAATATATATGATATAATAATATAATCGAGTAGGTAATTATTCCATAATACAGGGTATGTCAATAACAAAGAAACAAATCATAATCTAGGTAGAAGTTATTAGTCGATATTATTTTGCAAACAGATTGGAATCGCAGTTAAAGGATACATGTAGACGCGAACAAATCTGAATAATTCATAAAGGAATTTTTATGAGGAATGCTTAGGCGACGTCCAGTTTTACGAAGAAACATCATAGACCTGCAGCGAATAAAAGCAAAGGTTGGTATAGCTAGTGACAAGATATTTTCAATTTATCGTCTTTCTCGGTTCAAAGAAAAGATGCAGCAGGGAAAGTTGATGATATTGAATGTTACACTTTAATTTTATAATAAATGTTCGCTTTAGCTTTAAAGCTCAAACTTATACTGTACATTATAGTTCATTTAAACCACATTAGAATGAACTTGTTTTTGGCCTTGCCGAAATCGGTCGTTCGTATTATATATTTTTACTGTATAAATAAAACTATGTTATTCTTGTTTTATAAACTTGTCATTGTGCCATCAAGTCAATGTAGTCTAGAAACTGTTAAATATCTGCTGTATTTTGTTGAGAAGAATTAGGAAATCTCACATTTTAAGAGAACCGTGCCCAACACCCCAGTGGGTACCCTTACCATACTCGAAAAGGTCTAAAGTGAATATCCATGCAAAATGTTTTCCTTAATATTCGACTAGAATGAAAAAAAAACACCTTTTTTTTTTAATGCATGGGTTAAACAAATTTATTATAGGCTATAACCGTTTATATATCTTATATTATATATATATATATATATATAATATAAATAATATATATATATATATATCGTATATATATATATATAAGAAAATCCTTTGGGTGGTAAGGGGGCAAAAACCCACTGCAGGTCAACAGAGAGACAGACTTTACAACACATTTTTGGGATTGTAATGGAACGTGAAATTCCGTTGAAATCTCGATATCGAAAATCGGAAAAAATCATCACAAAGCCGTATTGTTTCTAGCAGGAAATAAAAAGAACACTATGTAGAATGCTGTGAAAACACGGTTTCATTGTATATTACGCCTCTATTGAACGTCTTTATTCCACAGTAGGTACCTAACAAATCTATAGATACATCAGAGAGAAACGTCTGACCATATTTGAGCAGGGCCACGACTAATTTGATATTCACAAGGTGCGGAGATAAATCCTAATTTCCTGACTAAACCTATAATCCTAGACCAAACTCGGATCAGTGACAATGATCCAAACAATTTAGTCTAGTCGCTGGTCCGGGGACACAGTCATCTGCGGCCATGTGTCTTTAGTTAACATAAATTTAAATCAATGAGTGCGTTATTCGCGCGTTTCTCGTGGTCGGAAAGGCAACTGTCATCGGGCAATGGTTTCTACAGCTCATATGATAATTCAAATTTTCTACGATGTAATGGAAAATGTGTAAGTGCATTCATTATTTTAAAAGCTAACAGAACAATAGCGGTTGAAGCATAGAAACTGATTTGAATCCAGGGCTCTACTTGGGACACATCATATATGTAAATAAGTTATTGAACACTATTTTTATAGTAACCTCATTGTGCTTTTGATGTAGCATTAGCGAATCGATCGGTTAGTATAATTTTTGTAGCCTCAGAGTTTGGCGGCCTTATTCCTTATTGAAAACTAGCGAAACTTGCAATTATCTATTTGGCACGACAGTAACTCAGCCCACATGTGTGTAATTGTGTGACACGAATATCAATAAGAGTATAAAACAAGTTTTGACTACAATGCTTCGTTTAAACAGATACTGAGATATACCGTAGTGAATGAAGAACTCACATGTCAAAGACAATGAGAAAGGCAAACAGTATAGTTGCTCTTTGCTGAAATTCTCGGTTAGCGAGCAATAGAATATTTAACGTTACAATTTCTACGTTGCAAAAAACTTTAAGGTCACATAACTTGATTTTGGAAATTTAACCATGCGGACAAATATTGAGTATATCGTACTTTTAAAATCAACTTTCCATTTTACTACGAGTTACCCGCGCATTTGCTTTCAAAGGAAGAGTAATGTTTTACCAATTTAATTCCCAACGTCATGTATGCACACACTATATACTACTACATAATACATTGTATATACAGAGGTACAGCATATACGGTATTTACAGTATGTATTGCTGAAGTCAACCGGTGGGGCAATGGCAACAGCAACTGGTTTTATAACAGTAAATAAAATAAAAAGTCTTTATAACAGATATCAACTGATATGTCAAAATGCTAATGACGCCGATAAATGTAAACAATAGCTGAAAACGAAACAAAAACGGAGGGGGGGGGGGTCCATGAATTTGGCACAAAACAGCCGCTAGGTCTCAGCCAGCGCAGCTATCGTAGGGGGGATGAACTGGATGAATTGAATGGGTTTTTGTAGGATGCCTTTTTTTCAGAGGTGAGCAACGCGCTTTTTGCGCCAGTGAATTTTTTAATAATATCAAATATTCAGTAGAAATCGAAGGAAACCTTTTTGCCAAAAGTTCACTGCTGTAAATCACACAGCTCAACAGCATCAGAGAATGTGTGCAGAAGGGGTGCCGCACCATAACTGTGTCAGGACATGTAGAGTAGTGGTACAGACTCCGACTTTCCCCCGAAAGGTTGTTGGTTCGAGTCCCGCACTTGCTACAATTTCTGGCCATCCATGTAACGCAGGCGGTCCCGGGCCTTCCCAGTTGAGTGTAAGAGAGTGCTATGTAGCTGGCTCTAACTCCGCTAGGTTGGCTTAGTAATAGAACAAAAAAGTCAATATTTATTTATTTGTTTATTTATAACTGCGAATTCTGAGCTATATATTTATAATTCAAAATATTTTGTACCAGTATTGCAAGGTCATCTAGGCATTAACTGTAGAACATGGTTCAAGGTAGAAATTTCGGGTAAAAGTTTACATGTCTACAAATAGGGGCAACTTAAATTGGCTCCTATAGTCCAGATTTACCACAAATGGATTTTTTCCGTCGAGGAAAGCTCCAGAGTTCTTTTAATCCGTATTTGGTAGGTATATACAGTACTTGCTAATTTGAAAGAAAATGTCAGCCAAGAACGTGTCCTTCCATCAGTTTTCTTTAAATGAAATTTAACCCCCCAATAATTGTTCCTACGCCAGCAGCATCATGGTCAACACTCAATATATTACCTACTTATCAAACAGAAAAGTAGAAGAATATAAATAAATTAAAGGATAACTGCAAATATGTAGTCCCGCTAACACTTTATCTAACGCCCACCTCCCTCCTAGCACCAGTTCATATTTAAAAATTAAAAATAAGAGCCAACATTTTGTAACAAATTGCAATCACAAAAGTGTTCATCGCACCTGTACTCAACAAGAAACTAATAACCAAAAAAGGGCAATGTGTAATGAAGCGTGTTTTCAAATAATTGGATGCATAGAAAAAAAGATAAATGGAATGACGGTAAAATTTGTTTTGGATAATCCATATATAAATGCCACGATAAAAAAATGAAATAAAAACATTATATTTTGAAAAGCCCTCAGTACTCTCATTCATATTCATCATACTGACGATGGAATACAAAATAAAACAAAATTTTAAAAAAACGGAGCGGAACGCCTCAGCTTCCTGTTTCATATACTGTATGTATACTGAAATAATGAGAAAGCATTGTATTGTATTTTCATCTGATTGTCATGCTGTGTAGTTGCTCTGCTAAGTCTATTCAATGAAAAACACTTCGTTAACTTTCAAGATTACTTTCTCACGGAAGGTACGCACTAAGAAGGTAAAATTAAACGTCAGAAGGGGCTCATGGACCTTATTTAATTCGATTCAACACAAAGAGCTGGGCTAAGAAGGCTGGGTTAATCAAATTGTCAGTTGTATATTAGCCCGAAGTCAGCAAAGTTCCAGGGTTTACATAGCATTTCGCAAATCAACCATATTTTCAACTATAAGCATGGGTAGCGCTTATGATTACAGCGGCTATAGCTATTATACTATAGTATACTTGTCTTATAGTGAAACCTTTTCTAATGAAGTAGTAGTAGTAGTGTTCGTCGGGTTAATAACGACTTAGGCCTCAAATTTGGGCCCATAGAGTGACCCCGACTTGACTGTCCTATGCCAGCCCATAGGACAGTGGACCTCCTGATTATAGTGGATTCCGAACCACTTGGGAAACACAGTGAAGTCACACGATTAGTTCGGAGGTGACCAGGACAAGTCCTACCATGTTTCCCTACCGGCACTGTGCACACAACCAAGTCATCTTTTTTCTAATGAAACTGCTATACATAACAATTGAACCTCCTTGATCTCAAGTAAGCTAATCGGGGATGGGGAGTGAGAATGATTTCTCTCGTTATGACCACCAGCAGATTAGCAATAACGGAAAAAATAACTTACCCAGGGGCTTATGGTTAAGACGACGTCCCGGTTAGGCGAAGATCGTGAGTTTGAATCCCGCCAAGCCCGGTTTTGCTATATCCTCTAATTTCGGTTACCCTGGGGATTATTTAAACCATTTTAACGCGGTGATGAAACTAATCCGCAGGTTAATAAAGAAGTCTTCTTCATCGTAATTTCATGGTAAATAATTTTCTTATGGTTAAATTTCGGATATGTAGGCGGGGGGTTGTCCACCTGACGTCACTGGCGGTGAGGTAAATTCTAGATAGGCTAAACCAACACATTACCACACAGTAATAATGGCAGGACACGCAAGGCATTAGAGCGTGAATTTTCTAGCATTTAAAAAAAAATAGTTTTCCACAAAACCAAATAGTTTTTTGGGAAAGAAACCTGTCCGGTTCCGTTACTCAATTCAACGCCTAAAACATGCCAGAAGGTAGAAATCATCGATAGAAAGGTTTCGCAGAAAAATTGTTTTTTAGTCATTTACACTCATTTATCATTAAAATTTAGTTATTTTTATTTTTTTACCCCCAAAAGCAAACTATCAAGGGGCAAGCGACCTTCCGCATTTTATTGAAATTAATAACGACTACAATATATGTGAATTTAAGAGAAATCGTTGGAGCCATTTTTGAGAAATAATTTAAGTTTTTTTTTGAGTTTTTTGAGAATAAAAGCCCCCCAAATTGAGTTAGCCCAAAATAAAAAAAATTATCCCGAGGTATGATTTTTGTGAACCTACATGCCAAATTTCATTCAAATCCACCGAGTAGTTTGCCCGGAAATCGATTAACAGACAGAGCGACAGAGCGACAGAACGACAGACATATCGTAAAAACTACTTATTTGGGTTCCTGGGACCTCAAAACGTGTAAATCCGTTGAAATCTCGGAATCGAAAATTTCGACCATCACAAAGCTTTCCTTATACTACGCATAAATTGGAAAGCAAAAAGGTTTATGATTTCAAAGACCTAAAAGCGTTTTGCTAAATTTATTGCGCAGGGGTTGGAATTAATAATATTCAGAGTGAACTGAAGGAAAAGCGGGAAAATGTTAAAAGGGGCCTAAACTAGGAAATTTTCGTGTGAGTTGACCATGTTTTCGAAAGTTGAGATTAGTCATTAATGCTGTTACATGCTCCTTTCGTGCGTAGTTGGGTTAAGTTAACATTCAGTCTGAGAGTTTAAATACGTTAGAAATGGCTGAAAACTAAGCGCAACAATGCTCAACGGGATAATGGGATTCTGCACTGCTTCCATGGGCGAATCGAAATTGTGGGAGTTACTATAATTCCGAGCTCCTTTATTGCTTTCCTATTTATACTTTAGTATAAGGAAGGCATTATGATGGTAAAAAAATTTGATTACGAGATTTCAATGGATTTGCACCTTTTGAGGTCTCTGGGAGGAAAAAAAGTGTTTTTTAATAAATGTCTGTCGGTCGGTCTGTCTGTAGAACGATATGTGGGCGAACTACTCGATGGATTTTTTTTATTCAGCATGTTGGTTCATAAAAATTACATATCAGGACCGACTGTTTTTTCTACCTAGGTATAGGATCTTAAGGTATAGGGTAGTGTTCGAGGAGAGAAGTCGAGTATAGTGAGTGGGCGAGTCAGAACATATACGTACGACACATTAATTGGCTGCCCAGGCTTTTGTACATACAACAGTATGCTCAACTCTAGACACGTATCTGTACTTGGTTTAGTCATGCTTTCGCCTGTTTCATTGCGTCAATGGTAAGTTGGTCTCAGGTTGTCCATAATCACTTGTGGCCGGTGTAGGTTCACATGCACGCATGCCAGTTTGATAATGGCAAAAATTCATATGGAAAAAATACAAATATGCCCGAAACCCATGGGGTTGTTGGCATCGGACAAGGGACCATAAAAAGTTCTTTAGGACATTAATATTTATTTATTCACTTTTTTCAGATTCTTAAGGTAAAATAGCTTCTTCGAGAAGGTCCTAGAAACATGCAGCAGGTGAGTTTTCATTCAGCTGCCGAAATTATTATACTATATATATATATATTATACTATATTACTTAGAAAATAGATTTGAATAATCCACAGCAACTGTGGATTTTTTTTTTTACTGAGAAACAGAAAAAACACATAAAATCAACTTTTTACTACCAACTCTAATAACAGAGATATGTAAACCCAAGTACGTAATTAAAACGGTTTCCAGACTTTTCCTAATGTAAATTTATTTGGGAACCGCTGAATAAAAAATAATGTCATCCCTTACAAGGGCAGAAAGCAAACCCATTTTCCCAGGAAAGTTAAAAATGAGGTAAAGCCAGAACCTACTTTGACTTCCACTGGAAATTACGTTTCTAATAACCTTCTGAGCTTTGGATTTTTTTACGTGCCCGTAATATTTTGCATGTGTAGAAGGAGAAATTCACTCAATAAAATTAAGGGACAGATTTCAAAATATTTTGAACGAGGATTTTTGACTACATTGATCACAGCCGCAAAGTTATGAAAGTGGTCAAATGGAAAATTCATAAAATTTCTGATTTCAAGCTATCTCAAAAATTAATCTATTTCCCGGCTGATTTACAACAATTCTATAAAATCGGTACATTGTACTTTATCGGGGTTTTCATAAGTAGGCTAATAATATCCCACATGTAGAGTAGTGGTACTGACTCTGACTTTCACCGAAAGGTTGTTGGTTCGAGTCCCACACTAGCTACATTTTCTGGCCATGCTTCGGAGGGCATGTAAAGCAGGTGGTCCCGAGTTTTCCTAGTTGAGTGTAAGAGAGGGCTTTATAGCCCTAACTCCGCTAGGTTGGCTTAGTAATAGAAACAACAAAAAGCCCTTATATGTTTATTTTATTTATTAAAAAATGTAAATTACCTTCGAAAGACGGTAGAAGAAAGAAAATTACCTTAATCTGACCGCCTTCATAACTTTACGGCATTGGTACGTACCATGTGAATTAAGTAATTTCGTTAAAAATGCACGTCCACTAGCTGTTTAAAACATATTTTGAAATCTCTCCCTTAAATATTTCATTTTATGCGTCAGTTTAAAAAAAAAAAAAAAAAAAAAAAAACGGTAATAAAAATCTATCCAGGAAGACACTTTTTTAAAATTTCAAGTTTGCACTGGATGAGGCTATGAGATAAATTCTCAATGGTATTGTGTACAGTATTATACTTTGTCTTCAGCACGTTACGACGCCAGAGGAACAGGATATCTTAATAGAATTGAACAGGGAAAAATGTTGGGCACTGAGCGCTACATCTAACACATCTAACGACCACTGTGGCTATATCTGGGATGGAATATTATGCTGGCCACCCGCTGTACCTGGAGATCGGCCTAGCCAGCCTTGTCCGCCTTATATTTTAGGATTTTTCATACAGGTTCGTTTTAAGATAGATAATTGTATAATGTGCTTGCCAACAGAGTTATTTGTATATAAGCAGTTCGGAGGTTGTCTTTTGCATAGCAACCAAATTGTAAATAACTGTAGATTACCATCTTTCACAATAAAAGTACACAGTACTTTTTTCTTTTTTTAAATAATCATAACGCAACGCCCTTTGGTGGCTTACGCGTTGCATGTTTAAATGTGTAGTGCAATACAATGCAATACACAGTACTATTACAAAATATCCTTATATATTTACTAGGTTTACTTTTCCTATAAATAAATCCATTAGTCTACCCATACGCATGCATTTGTCTCATTTAAAGAACTAAGATAGATACCACTAATAAAGAGACATGAGTACTTATATACAATAGTAAAGAGTGAATACACCTATAGGGTAACTATATAATACATGAGGAGCAAACTTTCAAAACGGCACTAATCCATTTTCGTAAAATGTTCAGGAAACACGAAAAACATAATTATTTCGGCTTTATTATAACGGGAATATAAGATTTTAACCCTTCAGAAGACTTGGTTAAATTTTTTTGTTTTTGTTTTGATTAGCAATCTTGAATCAACTCATCTTCAAGATGGAAAATCGATGATAAAATCAATTTTTCATTTTCATGGATTTGTGACGTTTTGAAAGTTGGCTCCTCACATTTAGATTAACAAATTCCCTTGCAGGAGAGTGCCAGTAAACTGTGCATGAACGATGGGAATTGGTTCAATTGGACAGATTTCTCGAAATGTTCCGATGGCACAGGGAAAAAATTTGTAAATGTACCATCAGACTACAATGCAACCGAATTGCAGAGGGTGAGCTATACAATACTGCATATGTATAGTTAAATATCCTATCTTTTGATAATAACTACATTTTTATTACGACGACACAAGGGCGGATTCAGCGGAAAATTTATACAAGCTGTATAAGTAAATTTATGAAGTGATTTGTTTGTTGAAGAGTTGAGTTTGACATGAGTGATGAGATGACAAAGTATTACGAAGTGAAAGTAGGACATTTTATTAAAATAGTGACGACGATTACTTACTTATTTTTTCCGCGCCTTATCCCCTACTTGTCGGCGCCTTCTCAGCTCAGGCGTTTTTCCCTGAGCTTGAAAGTGATTTCATTTTCGACAACACTACCGGTAGTCAATAATATTAAAATACTAAATATGCTTAACCTATAGGATTGAATTTATCAAATTTCAGGTCCTTGTTCCAATAGTAAAAAACATTTCACACGTTGGATACGGACTTTCGGAGGTGATGCTGATAATTGCTTTCTTTGTATTAGCTACCAACAAGTAAGCCAACAAGCAATTCTACTTCAACTATGGTCGAACAAGTTAGACTAGGGAGTGTCATAAGTTGTAAACGGATATGGTTAATAGTTCCATGCGTTGATGTATTTTTTATGTACGGCATACAATATACATTATATACAGTAGGTACCTAATGTAGATTAGCGTTTTCAAGTACAGACTTACAGACTTAAAAGAGATTTACAGACACAAGAATGTCTTGACATCTCGACAATAGAGTAATAGACTCGACGCATTGTGAAGACCCTATAAAATCTAAAGTTGGACATTTCCTTATTTTATTTCGACATTTGAGAAGGGAAAATTAAATAGTTCGATTTCACTGTAATATAATAGTTAATTAATATTTTATGGCAATAGATCTTACCTTAAGACAGCCTCTTTGAAATAATCCGATGTGCTTGAATTCTTGATTTCACCTGAAACAATAATGCCAACATTATTTCAGGAGATTGCGCTGTCCTCGCAATATACTGCATCTTCATCTTTTTGTGTCATTTATTATAAAAGCGTTCATGGGATTCCTCAAGTCATCGCTATTTCAACGGGGCGTAGGCCTCCAATCCGACTTTGCCACTCATTCCAATGGAAGCAGCCTATTCCACGAAGAAACCGAAGTGAGGGAGTATTTTATCCGTAAATATTGGAAATTGGTAACTCATCGTTACTATATGCCTTCAGGTTAAATTCAAATACAATCTTAAACTTTATATCGAAATGACGAAACCTCTCTTCCCTCTTGGAGAGAGAATAGAAAGGGGTGACTACAGTTTCCAACTCGAACATTTGATTGATTTTAATTTTGGATTTTACTCAGAATCTCAGATCATTGCCTTTTGTTCCGACATTCTGGGCTTACATATTTCCAAAAGTTGGATTTCATCAAGATGAAACATCATTCAGCTCAACGCCATAACCTATATTATTTGAAGACTACCTATTGTATTTTTAGTGTACGATATCTGCGGGTCTACCATGCCAACTTAACCTGGGCCTACAGGCTACAGACTACGACACGTAGAACCGCAGACAAAATACTAGGTATATAGTACTCTTTCACTGTGAGAGTTATTATTTATAATATTATATAATATTATATTATTTACAATATTAAATTGTTATTAAAATTTATAGGGTAATAATTGGGAATGCAAGGCTTTTACAACATTGTGGCAGTACTTCATCATGGCAAATTACTCATGGATTCTTATGGAAGGTCTTTACATCCATAATCTCATTATGTGGGCACTATCGGCCGATAGCAGCAGCATCCTCGTCTACATTCTCCTTGGATGGGGTAAGCCATAAGGAAAGGGTACATTTCAATAGCTTAAAAATTAAATTAAAACACCCCCGTACACCCCTTACACTGCGGGTACGAGGGGCGCTAATTCAGGTATCTGTTGGGGGGGGGGGGGGGGGTGGCGGAAATGTGAAAGTCCAATATATGGGAAAACATACTGTATCCAATGCAGGTTGCAATATTGCCACTACCACAAAAAGGGGGTTGAGGGTTTTTTTTTTAATTAAAAATAGGCGGGGAATAGCGGGGATCTCAGTATTTTAGCAGGTGTAAAGTTTACATTTTACAGAGGAAGACTTTATACATATTACTGCAAAGTGCAAGTACAGGCTAACAGGGGGTCTCCCCCGTGGGAAAGTTTGAAAAAATAAGTACTAAATAATGGGGTTTTACGCATTTCGGGAGCAGTAAAGTTTAGATTTTACAGACGAAGATTTATTCATATTACTAGGGGGGTAAAATTGAAAAATGAGAAATTTGACTTTGTGCAAGGAAACAGAAAGCGTGGGGTTCCCTTTTCTCTTGTAAGGCGGCAATCTCACCGGCGGATTTAAATTTACTTCACTTGTGATTTGAGATTTTTTGTTTGTTTTGTTTTAAGGAGACTATTATGTAGATACTTAACTTATCAATTATAAATTAAGTTATAATATGGTAGAGACTCATTAATGACGTCTGCTACCATATTATACCATAATTTATAATAGATAAGTAAAGTATCTGCATAATAGTCTCCTTAAAACAAAATAAACAAAAGATCTGAAATCACAAATGAAGTAAATTCGCCGGTGGAATTGCCGCCTAAAGGCCGACCTTGACAACGTTTAGAATAGTCATGTTAAAACGGTGAAATTTAAATGGAGGGGCGACAGTTGGTGCCCTATGCTAGGTATTTGCCCGTGTCAGTGCTGAAGGAGGTTCTGAAGCAACTAACGAAGATATCTCAAGGGAAAATCCAGCTTAAGGCCCGCTTTAAAAGTATCAGTTAAGGAATACTGGACGGCACCGCCATCTACCAAAGCATGGCGGTGCCGTGCAGTTTTCTGGCCTAGACTTTTCAAGCCACGGTGGGACCCGCCTTCCGAATTTGACTAAAGACAATATAACTTATCCCCCTCTAACTCAATATTTCTTAAAGGGCTGCCTCTAGTATTTGTTCCTTCTTGGGCAATAGCCCGTATATTCCTGGACAACGAATACTGTTGGACCGTCAACAAGGATAAGCCTGAAGTCTTCCTCATAATACAAATACCAACGTATCTGTCACTGCTGGTAAGTGAGCTGTATAGTAGATACATGCTGTATATAAGTATATAGACATATGATATACATTGATGCATAGACATACTGTATAGGCCTAGCATAATTGAGAATCCTAATTAGCCAACACGATACGTGGTACAGAGTGCGAATGAAATATACCTGCGCGGCTGCGCGCATAGTAACTAATAGGCTACTAGACCATTTTTGAAAACCTGTTTGAATGCATGAGAAGATTTATTTTAACCCCTTAATTATTTTATGAATAAGCGTTATTTACTAGGGGGGAAATTTAACTTTGGTGGTTAAAAAGGGTCACGTGGGAATGGAGTGCGATGTCGTCATATGTGACGAGGTTCTTTCTTTTCTCAATTAGGCGGGGTTTCCACCGACCTCTCATTACAGAATGCAAATGACATTGACGGAAATTTGAATTTTTCTTTTTATAGAAATCAATTAAAATGTTTGTACTTGACATATCCCATGACGCCATTTTTTAATTTTAGTTTCTTTGTTTGTGATTTTACTCTATGATCATTGATCAATTTTAACTATGGCATAGAGTGAAACAAAAATTTCCGTCAATGTCACTTGCATTCTGAAATGAGAGGTCGGTGGAAACCCCGCCTTTATTAATGATATCTGCTACCACGTCAACGTATGTGCATTCTGCAATGAGAGGTCGGTGGAAACCCCGCCTAAAATACTGAGCATGACAAGTAGGCCTAAGTCAACCACAGGCCTATCATATTATGTAAAAAAAAACACGGGTGACAGGTAGCTTTGTGCTCGACTTGAGCAGTCATCGGCGTAATTACCATTAATTCGAACCGCAACATGACTGAGTAAAATATATTTCATTGTTTCAGATAAATTTTGTATTATTTGGAAACATAGTTCGTCTTCTACTTATTAAAGTTCGAACTTCTATAATCGAGGAAGAAAAAAGATACTGGTAAGTTGTGCAAGGGCGGATTTTAGGGGGGGGGGGTCAGAGGGTCCGGACCCCCCCCCCCCAAATAAATTAACTAACACTAGATAACTATGGGTTTACAGTAGGAATTAAAAATAATTATGTTTTTTAATATAATCCACTGAACCTGACCGCTGACCCCCCCCCCCCCCTTAAATTGGAGGCAAAATCCGTCCTTGAGTTGTAGTCAGAAAAACACACATTGATATTGTTGCAAGGATGGGGCAAACCGTATCAATTGATTCGATTCCACCTATCGCAAATATGGGGCAAGCCGTATCGATTTATTCGATTCCACTTATGGCAAACTTTGGCGCCGGTGGCAAAAACAGTTTATGGGGCAAGCCGTATCGATTTATTCGATTCCACTTATGGCAAACTTTGGCGCCGGTGGCAAAAACAGTTTAGGTAGTGTAGGCCTAGTTGTTCTTCTAATGACATTGAAAAAATGATCATACACAGGCGTATATTGAATTGCAATAGCCCTATGAATTTCTTTTTTGTGTTGGCAGTTGGCTAGCTGGCTACGGCCTTTTCTATAATAACCCATAATAAAACTATTTCAGAGCCCACATTTAAGTAAATAAATAATAATAGCAAATGAATAGTAGCTAGTAGCCTATATTAGGTACATCTGCTGATAAATAAAATAGGATTAACTAATTAAATAAATTATGTACCTAGGCCTATAATGTAATAAAATACAGTACGTAATGTATAGTGATTGGTCAAATTTGGCAATTTAATTTGGTAAAATATCGCTATAATTTAAAATAGCTATAATAGGCTATATTTTTTCAATTGTTTAAACTTCTGCCGCTAAATGATTCAGTTTTGTATTAGAAGCTACCATACGATAATTAACCATTTATTTTTCCTACATACCGCACAAGCTAAATATTTGGGATCCGGTTTCTATGTATTTTTTGTAATATTTTATACCTGGCAATGAAATCTAATGACAAGGGTTCGTGAACTCAGAATAGGTAGCAGGACGTTTCATGATTATCTTAAATGACAAGCAGAGCCATCGTTTATTGATGGGGTTTATTTTGTATTCTAGGCGTTTGGCAAAATCAACGCTGGTATTGGTCGCATTATTTTCAGTCCCAAATGTCATACTTCTTGGATTCTCTTTTGGGCCAGCAGAAGTAACCATTGTGTGGCTCTTATGCGATCAAATATTCGAATCATTTCAGGTAAATCGTTTAGCATTTTACACTCATCTTTATACATAATCTTCTATTTATTGTCCATAAAACGAGCCCTCAATTTTCTGAAAGAATAGGGGCTGTCCTAGTTCCCAAATTAAGTAACATCATTCTCATCAGATCTCATCGTTCTACTAGTTCAAGCAAATGACATTAAACCAATTCTAAGGTCTAAGTGATATTCTGCAAAAATGCATCAATTTAGCTACGACTTGGACAGCTATACGGCTATACAGTGCAGTACACAGCAGTTTTTATAAGGCGCCCATTCCATTGACCGGCTAGGGCTATTTCCAAAAACAGTGACGTGGTAGCAGACATTCAAGACTTATGTTACGTTTCCACCGATCTCGCATTGCACAATGCAGGTGACATTGACGGAAATTAGAATTTTTCTTTTTATAGAAATATATTAAAATGTTTGTACTTAACATATCCCATGACGCCATTTTTTTAATTTTAGTTTGTTTGTTTGTGATTTTACCGTATGATCATTGATCAATTTTAACTATGGCATAGAGGAAAATAAACATTTCCATCAATTCTTGGCTTGACACAAACTTACTAACACTTAACATATCGAAAACAGAGTACATGACCTTCAGCAATACCATAACAGGACAGCCGAACAATTCTCAACTAATACTACACACGAATGACTGTGAACTTAAGAGGTGTAAAGATTGCTACCAAATTAAAAAAAATGACAAATACAAATACCTTGGGGTAATCATAGACCAGCACTTACGCTGGAGGAATCATATACAAATTACAGCGACAAGATTGAGACAGACTATGTATAAATTCACTAGACTACGACACATACTTGACCGGAATACAATAAGACAAGTATACTTCGCAACAGTACAATCACTTATACAGTACAGTATACTTGCATGGGGTGGTGCTCACATAACCCACATTGAACCACTTGAAACTGCCATTAGGGGTGTGCTGAGAGTTATCATGTGTAAACCATACCGTTACCCGTCCACCGGACTTTACGAAGAACTAAAAGTCCCACCTATGACGTTGACATACGCAAGACAGCTGGCACTATACAGACAACGACAACTACAAAATACAAACACTACAGAACTACTAACTAACCATAACATGGGAACAAGGCTTGGCACAGGTTGCACCCTCCAAATTCCAGAACACAGGACATCACTTTTTCAGCACTCGCACCTTTTCACATCCGTTAAAATTTACAACAGAATACCTCAAAATATCAAAATAATCCCTTACATAAAAAAATTTGAACGTGAAGTAACGAGATATCTCTACACCAATTTACAAATTAATAGTTAATACAGACCCGAACGCAGGATTAGCAGAGTGGCGATTCAGTAATGACATACTTTAAATCTACCTACCGTATTCAATATACATACCGTATATATATGTATACATATAGATACGTAAAAGTATATATATATATGTATGTATATGAGTGGATGTGTGTACAGTATATATATAATATTTATTCTAAAATATTCACACTATACCTCATATTAATCTTTGTCTTGCATTTTATTATATTTCACTTTAACTTTTGTAAAAGGGGGGCCCAGCACGGGACTTGTCCTTTGGGCTCCCCTTCCAAATGTAATTAAATTGTAACTGTTGTACTTAAAGAAAAAATAAAGATAAAGAAAGAAGAAAGAATTCTGCAATGCGAGGTCGGTGGAAACGCCACCTAAGTCTTGAATGTCTGCTACCACGTCACCGTTTTTGGAAATAGCCCTAGCCGGTCAATGGAATGGGCACCTAACGATTTACTATTGCAGGGGTTTTTCGTGGCCCTCCTCTATTGCTTTCTGAACGGTGAAGTTCAGGAAGAGATCAAGAAAAAATGGAAGAGATTTGTTTATAACGGTATGTAAACCAAATCATCATTATGATTAGAATTTTATGAAGTACCTATGGGCTTGGAAAAATTTGACTCTGCGAATGTTAGCCTACAATTCGATCATGTAGATGCAGTTCAGGTAATCGCGTCAGTCGATATAAATCCGCTTTGCCTAATTCAGCCCGGCAAACGTAGTGATTGTGATTATTTATCAAAAGGTGAGTTGGACATACAGTTTATTGCCTGTTGTGTTAATAGTATATTATCAGGGCTAAACAGTAAGTCCATCTCAGGAATAAGTCTGATGATGGGAGTAGCATCCACTTTCGAGATCGGCTACTGCCGAATCACGCAGCCTCAATAATAATATAGCAATAACGTAGCATCCTCAATTAATATTCTTCCTAGTCTTTAAATTGCCCACATACTGTAGCATAGATTTCGTATTGCCATATTCTGGAGCTTAAGAATTCTTAGACAATAGGGAACGACACATTGTAATTACAAAGGCTTTCACAGCCGGAATCACGTGACGAAGCAGTAGAATGCGGGCTATTATAACAAGTTAAATTAAAACACTAACTTTTTGTTTGTTCATTGAGGATTCTTCATTATTCTAACAGTTTGCATATCTTGTATATGATAGGCTACTATAATTACATGACAGGCTGCTATGGTACAGGCCCGTACCCAAGGCCCCCCCCCCCTAAATTTCATAAAAAATAATAAATAGTGTAAGAGTTTTAGCTAAAACTACTAAAATCCCTACGGATGTACCTATCATTTATTTAAAAAAATTGTTCTTGCCCCCCCCCCCCAAATTAAATCCTGGGTACGGGCCTGCTATGGTATATTATGCCTCCGGATATAAAATATACAGCTCTTGTGGTAACTTCGAAAGATATTCTCATAATATGCAAATAATCAAGAACAGACTTTACAAGAACTGTTTTTGAAATTACCTATTGTAGGCTGATCACAACGCATTCACACTACGACCAACTCTGGCTGTTACGATAAAACTTATATCGAATTCATTATTTTAAGAAGCACATCTGCAAAAAATAACAGTTGCTGCAGACGACTCAAATTGTTACTCACTTTTTGGAAGTAGGCCTATTTATTTCAGGAAGAGTAATTGACAATGGCTTTCCAAGTGCGTCATTCACGTCGTGGTCATCGTCCTATAGCATGCATCGAGCTCCGTGCAGCTTCCTCGGGCTCTGTCACTTCTTCAGACATTCTCTCAAGCCTAGACACCGTTCAGAAAGCAGAGCATCTAAAAGAACAGGTAACTTTGATTATCGCAATATCGCTGTTGGATATTTTTAAAAGGCGTATTTTTTCATTGAGTTTATTCCCATAAACATTATATAAAAAATATAGGCTACAATATTTGTTGTGCTGCAACTTAGACGGCGGCTCAATCAAAATAGATGTGCTACCATCCCTCAATGTTTCGTAATAAATGAAAAAACTCCCAAAATGGCTAATTATTGTCTATCAAGTGGTAGTATGATGTTGGCCAAATAATAGAAATTTTGAATTTTCACTATTAAGTTAACTGATTCTGACAATAGGTTCATAAAGTTAATTGTGATAGCGATTGCAGCCCGAAAAGTAGGCACATAGCAAATGTTTTTTAACGTTAGTATTTTCAACAAAAGCATTTTAAGGAATCGGGTTATCACAGACCTTAAATTTAAAAAAAAATCAAGTTCGTAGGTTTTATGTCCACTGCAACACAGCTAACATATCCCTAATGTAAAAGACAACATAGAGATAAAAACAGCAAAGCTATCACACAGCCCGTTAATTAATACATTTGCATTTGGGCTGCATGTGTCTGAATATTTTTATTCACCCTTAATACCGTATTTTTTTCTAATTTCCAGAGACATTAGATTGCATTGTATGCGAAACTTCACCTATAAACCATGAGGCATCCAAGTCTTGTTCAATGCGATGCAAAGATCCCAAGCAAGAGATTGAAGGGGTTGAAATGAAATTACTGTCCAATTCGCAAGTCGTGTGAAGAGCCGAAGCAGGAGCCATATGTTCTACTCAGTACCTTAACTTCACAGTACCTTCATAACTTAGTGATATTTGTGTCCTAGTCATTGTCTCATTGAGAACTAAGAGACTTGTACGCATTACAATATGGAGACGGAATCAACTCTAAAGGGATAGGCCTACAGAAAAATATCATGCGTATAAAATAATCCGACTTGTTTGATTAAAATCGCCATTACAATGCGCTCGTTTCTATCTCAGCTAATTTGTGAATTTTTCGCGAATGTTAAGAATATGTTTTCCATAGTCTAATATAAGAATCTAGACTAGGTAGCCTACTATTTTTATGAATGGAGCGAAACATTCGTAGATTGTATAATGCATACATTATAGTATTCTGTGGTATAATGAATTACGGAACAGATGCTCCAGTGCCTCGCGCATTTTCCAACCGTAGACATGTGTGATTTTGCAAGTTTTTTTAGAGAAGCTTGCAATATCTCCAATATATTATATAGGTTGTTCCAGAACATCCGGACATATATATATAGACCTATATGTATCCATGTATGTATATATTATATGCATAAATTATTATAGACTATGCAATCGTCCCAGAGAACAATTCAATCATTGGCGTAAATAGGGGGCCCTTGGGGGGGGGGGGGGGGGGGGGCTTTCTGGTGGCAAAGACGTTATGAAGTCTAAAGACAGTCTAAATCCACAATAATGAAAGGGAAATTAATTCTTGGTATGCTTATTCACATGAAAGACATAATGAAAAAAATCAACGTATTGACCAAGTACTTTCACAAAAATATATTACTCAAACTGCTTAAAACCCCAATATTTCAGACTTATTTTTTAGATTTTTCTTCGGGGTAGACCCCCCCCCCCCCCCCTCACTGGTAGGTTTATTCGTCTGTAAAATTTCAACTGTACTGCTTGCAAAATGCGTAAAACCTCACTAATTTGGGCCTATTCCTCTTTTTTTTTTCTTCTCCGGGGGAGACCCCCGGGACCCCCTTTCTCTAGGGTATAATATTCGTAAAACCTCACTAATTTGGGCCAATTTATCAATTTTTTTTCTCCGGGGGATCAAAGTCTTAGGGTCCTAAAGCCCCCCCCCCCCAGAAATTTTGGGAATTTACGCCAATGAATTCAATGCTTTGGGATGGGGGAAGTCGAGGCAACCGACCCATAGGGCAATTATTTACCATGGAACTACCCAAAGTATCTATCTCGGTACCTATACAAATTGATAAATAGGGAAGCTTATACGGATTCACGGGTACTGGCTGCTATTTAAATGCTCGACAGCATTTCGAAATTCCTCATAACGGAAATAAAGGGTGCGTCCGGGTGGCCTAGACGATTATGATCCAATCCGATTTAAATCGCTACATAGATGACTTACCGTACTAAAACAAGGTGGTGGTTGGCACATGGCGAGTCCTTGTCACTAAGTTTTTATTACACTAATTTATTGTACCTACTTCAATTATCATACTGTAAATGTCTGTATTCGACACTAACACTGAAATTAAAAAAAAAAAAATTATATCATTAAGAGTGTACAGCCCGTAGGAAAGTGGCAGAAATTTAATACTGTTTATTTTTTATTAATTAACTAAGCATGTTATTAAAGATTTGGCTCATCAAAGTTGTAGAAAACTACATATTGTAACACCCTCCGATTTGACAATTGACAACGTTCGTACAGAAATCTGTAGAGCGGGGACGTCAAATCTCAATGTTTTGATTATTTAACGGTAGAGCCCGTGATTTGATTGAATAGGCGCAACATCCGTGTTCTGTGGATTTCTACAGGTAAGTTGTCCTATTGATGAAGCACGCCTGATTCCTGCTTCAAATTCATAAAATCCCAGGAGTTTATCATTTCATGACTTTAATGATGGCTCTACAATCAATGCCTATTTCTTGAGAGATTTGGTTTGATACGAAAACGCAGAGACACAGACACAGTAGTGTGTCAATTATCACTCTCCCTCCCCCGAAAGAATATGGGCAAACACGTCGGCTAGACAAAAATTGCCCCACAGGTCACAGATAATACTTTTTGTTATTGTTGTTGTTAATAGTAGCACATAATGCTAATGATTGCCAATAATCCATCCATCACAGTAAAGTTGATTTAGTGGTACCACAAAAAACGTGCAATTAAGTATTCCGCATAATTTTAACCAAAGCACTCCTGAAGGCGTCCAAGTTGTCAATCCTCATGATTTCAGCCGGGAGTTTATTATAACGACTAATTCCAAAGTCAAACACAGAATTTTCACCAAACATCGAAAATATATGTTCTTAAATGAAGTCATTAGCATTCCTGGTGTTTTAACTATATGAACATCTTTAATTTTGTTGTTGGTTTTTCTTCAAATATGCCGGGAGAATATTGTTTTCCAGCTTTTATATAAAAGTCATACCATCCAGAAATACACGGTCTTCAACATTTAACCACTCTAGACCCTGCAGCATCCTGCCCTTAGAGGTGTTAGAGGTTTAAGATGCACCTCATATATGTATTTATTTTGAATGACTTGCATTTTTTCAAAGACCTCCTTACTAGCATTAATGAACAAGGTACCGACTTATGTATAGACATTTTTTCGATTTCATTGGTAGTAAATTTCTAAGTCTACATAAAAGGGAAACTTTTCGGTTAGCTTTGTTAAGAATATACCGTACCTAAAGTGATATTTTCACTACTTTTGTAATTTTAAGAACATGCCGCTTAGGCCGTGACTCGCCCAACTATCAACCAACAAATTATGGGCAGTAGGTACAGTACAGTGCCTATCTACTTTTTAGTTGTTAATGCTTGCTAATTAATAAGTAACTGGTCACGGTCACGGATCCAGCGCACTTAGTGGGTAGGGAGGTGGGGGGGTAGCCGTGGGTCAAAGGAGGACAAACATAAGTAGTATCGATCAAATCGGACCGTAATACATTAACAATATACCGATATATAAACAATAGATGTACTAAATTTGGGGATGGGAGGGGGGGGGGGGGGGGGAGCTGCCCCCTCTTCCGTCCATGAACCAGTACTTATAACCTATACAATTTACTAATGTACGTGATTGTATTTTGGCCTATTGTGTCATGCTTTTGAATAGGTAACCGAGAAACACTTGTATTTTACAACAATGAATAAGAAAGACTATGAAATTCATACATATTACATACATTTACTTATAACCGGCATTGTGGAACTCAATTCACTTCCATTATGTGGCGATTAGGGCTCCATATTAGGTATATAGTGCCTTAGTGGCGAAATGGCGATTAATTTTACAAATAAATAAGAAACAAAGTCAGCCATCATGTTGTATAGTTCCGTAGTAGCAGACGAATTGCAAACAAAGTTTCACAATCACAACTCCTTTTTCATAACTAATCCAAACACATTTTTTTCCTTTTTGGCAGTCTTAAATTTTTTCAAAATTACCCTAAATTCCTATAAAACTTCATTGAAATTGCTTATTCTATTATGGTTATAAATATTTAGGGCAAATTATTTCTTTGTAAACCCAGTTAAAATACCGCGTTAAATAGTTTAATAAGAGTTATGATTGGCGATGATTTCCGAAAACATCCGAAAATCAGTCACCACTCGTGAACTCAACTCGAACAGCTGGGACTTGCGCAGGGATACCACTTCACAGTTTCTGAAGTTAATTTCTTTTATAAATTCAGTTATTTGGAACTTTCACAGTGTATGATTGTGAAGTCGTGGTTTTAATAACAGAAATGATAGATAACTTAATCGAAGTATAATCGGTAACTTGTTCGTTGTAAAGTTGTATTTATTGAGTGTTATATTGTTATTCCGGGCGCGGTCGCAGCGAGCTCTATTATCGGCAACTTCAACTACATTCATTTCGCCATGGTTTTCGTTTGTTCCCTGTTATTAAAATTAAATAATTTTGCCTAGTAATGCGGGTAGCTCATTTTCTAAATTATCAAGTGTGTGAAGTACTTGTTTTCAACAATGTGTGTACCCAAAATTGTGCGTAATGATTTCGATTTCATGATAAATGTTCCGTGCTTTTGTGTGACACGGGCGGCCATATTCCCGTGTAGTGGCTGCCTTATAAAATATTATTAATATCTTAACGGTGTACAAAGTATGCAGAAAGCTGGAAGTCGAGATAGAGAAAAGGAGAAAGATCCATCTGACAAAAAAACAAGTAAAAATAACACTGGTATAAGACCCAGTATGCACAACGCAAGGCATAGCGTAGCATCCAATTCGGGGATCCTAATGGTAGGACCCAATTACCGAGTCGGCAAGAAAATTGGCTGCGGTAACTTCGGCGAACTAAGACTTGGTAAGTTTTTGTTGTCTGTTATACTCCTGTATCTACCAAAAAGTTTTAAGTACTAAGCTGTAGTCGACTTGTCAAATAGGCTACTACTGGATGTCTTGTCTGTTTCATAAACTATGTGATAATGTATTGGGCAGTAGAGTTTCGCGAACGTATTCATATACTTGCCATGCAATGGAAAATGGTAAAGCATAAATGTATGCGAAACCATAGAACGGAATGCAGTGACTTTTGTATTAAAGTTCACGGTTTCGGGTTTACCCACATTTGGGTGGGAGCTGCCCGTAATTCATTATAACTATTTTAAATTGCTTTCGTATTTCATATACTTACTTTACTTTTCTCAATGCAACAGCCCCCCCCCCACCCGACACTCGAAATTAGTCTGCAGACAACATGTTGGATGAACGTGCATTTAAAGTGGAAGACTCCATACCTGCCAATGCAAAATTTCTATATAAAATGGGCTGTAACTAAATAACTATGCTCCGCCAACCTTTAATTCTTTCAGAAATGGGTTTCTCATGAGATAAATAAACGATACACAATCACATTTTGTTATTTTATAAGGGGTAGCTTAACAAGAAATTTACCCAAACATTATATCCGAATGTAGACCTTGATGTGCCCCACACTAAATCGCAGTTGTGAATGGACGACACTGACACTGACAGACTAGGTCGGTGACTGTGGTTGGCGGTGTTTTGAAATTCCAACTTGCCAGACTAGGTCTCCTGACCAAATTCGAAAGTAGCTGGGGGGCTTCAATGAAGCACAATTACTTCTGATTATGAATCTGGGAAAGCACCACGATCGCTCTAGACCCTAAAAAATCCTGTCACCTCCTCATTATTGTGAAGGTCTTAAAACCCGTGTGCCTTCAATTTCATTTTTCTTGATCGACGAACTCTGAAGGCCATTCTGATACGGCTGTTTCTGTACATTTTTTTTACGGTACTACCTAGTAGTAGTAGGTTTGACACAGTCCCAGGCCACGGTGTGGGCCCATAGGACTCCAGTGGACCTCCTGATTATAGTGGATTCCGAACCACTTGGGAAACACAGTGAAGTCACACGATTAGTTCGGAGGTGACCAGGACAAGTCCTACCATGTTTCCCTACCGGCACTGTGCACACGACCAATTTATCTGCAGCTTTGAACCTGCTCTGGTCCGCTAGATTACGGTACTACCTAACGATTAGAACAAGACTAATTCATTTGTCATTTTCATATTTGCCCTATATTTGACCTTCCAATCTTCTCCGCTATTTTTCTTCTAGAATGCCCTCGTTCCCGATGTTTATGGATCACCTTCTTCTCCTCAGCTTTGCAATTTTTCCCTTTGGGCATTTTTCTTCATTCAGCAACAACAGACTCCTACTTATTCAAATTAAAGATAAAGAACTAAAAATCACTGTTTTTTGGTTCAAAATAGCAACATAAATGCTCGCGTCCCTATGTTTTTCTCCCGTTGCATTTTCGAAAAAAATTCAAATCTGCAAAGAGGTGAATTGATCAAAAACCAAAATAGTATCGAGCTATACAGCTCTTAGAGGGCAATCAACTATCCAACTACCATGCCATTCAGATCTCATTACATAGGGCAAATATGAAAATGACAAGAAAAAATTTGGTGTCCGTTTTTCTCCGCCACTGCATATACATAAGATATATATATGATAAGAAGTAGAAGAAGTTCTCCTATGCATTTTAATAAATATTATGTAGCCGGCACTAACACAATTTGGCCACAGTTCTTGGAGTCGTAAAAAAATGGAGGGTTGGATTAGATCAAGACTGCGGCCTAACGTTCTTAGTGTCAGCTATGTACTGTGTGCTAAAATGTAGAGTAACATTTCTTCTGCTTCTCATTTATGGCTATATATGATTGATTTTGCATGTGAAATTAGGCTTTGTTCATGAAAAATTATACTGTAGTTGTCGCCCCCCCCCCCCCCCCCCGAAGTAACTTAGTTAGGGAATAAAAATAACAGACACTATATTCATAATGAGTTCGTCTAGCCTTGGTGCTAGTAATCCGGCAACGAGCCATTCATCTGTGCTGATGCTTGGTCAGCTGTGACCCATATTCTTGTCCACGGCAAATATAACGTAGACATTTGTTGCTCTGGGCGTCCGTCCGTCTTTATCTCGCTAAAGCATGTTTATCAGGTGTTTATGTCGCCGGAATTATTGCTTTCCAATTTATGCGTAGTATAAGGAAAGCTTTGTGATGGTCGAAATTTTCGATTCCGAGATTTCAACGTTCAACGTTTTGAGGTCCAAGGAACCCAAAAAAGTGGTTTTTACGAAATGTCTGTCTGTCTCTCTGTCTCTCTCTCTGTCTGTCTGTGCGTCGATTTTCGGGCAAACTACTCGGTCGATTTTGATGAAATTCGTCATGTAGGTTCACAAAAATCATACCTCGGAACCATTTTTTTTATTTGGGGCTAACTTAATTTGGGGGGGTTTTATTCTCAAAAAACTAAAAAAAAATATTTATTTCTCAAAAACGGCTCCAACGTTTTCTTTTAAATTCACATATATTGTAGTCGTTATTAATGTTAACGAAATGCGGGGGGTCGCTTGCCCCTTGATAGGTTGCTTCTGGGGGTAAAAAAATAAAAATAACTAAATTTGAATGAAAAATGACCAAAAAATAATTTTTCTGCGAAACCTTTCTATCGATGATTTCTAACTTCAGGTATGTTTTAGGTGTTAAATTGAGTAATGAAACCGGACAGGTTGCTTTCCCAGAAAAGTATTTGGTTTAGTGCAAAAAAATGTTTTTTTGAACAAATGATAGAAAATTCACGCTCAAGTGCATTGCGTGCCCTGCCATTATTGCTGTGTGGTAATGTGTTGGTCTGACCTAACTAGAATTTACCTCACCTCCAGTGACGTCAGGTGGACGACCCCCCCCCCCCCCCGAGATATCGGAAATTTAACCATAGGAAAATTATTTAACATGAAATTGCTCATTTTCTCTGTCTACTAATTGTGATAAATTGGAAAGTATGTTCGAGTAAACTCGGACCGGTTCTTTTATTATTGCTACTTAATGCCTCTTTACTGGCATATTTGTTGTTTTGATTTTGAAGAATTTTGAATGTTATCTGTATAAAATGGTGTATAAGCTATTGACTGCCTGGAGTACTCATGTATTAACACCAATATTGTGAATTGTGATTGTTAACATAATGCAGAGGTAGTACTGTACGAATATGCTAATTTTCCCATTCCCTTCCAAACAGTTCTACAAGTCTTCTGACTAAAGTATGTAAATACGAGGGCGGATTGAAAAGTCCGTAGAAAATCCGAGGGATGGCGCCACTCGTCAAGGCCAAATATCACCTCATTTAGCGAACTGTCTGATCGGAACTCAGTCAAAGTTTGAGCGTTATTCGATCATAATTGACATCACAGTGATTTTTTAAGTTCGGGGAGTTGCAGGTAATTGTGAGCAATGGATGAAAAAGAATTTCGAGTCGTTATTAAGCATTATTTTTTAAAGAAGAAGAATGTGCAAGAAACGAAAAAAAGCCTTGATAAACATTATGGGGAGTCTGCTCCGTCAATTAAAACTGTTTATAAGTGGTTCTCAAATTTTCGTACTGGGCATATGGGCACAGAAGACGCCGAACGCTCTGGGCGGCCTTCTGACGTCACTACGGCAGAAACTGTAAAAAAAATCAGTGATTTAGTGCTAGGAGAGCGTCGAATGAAACTGCGAGAGGTAGCTGACATTGTGGGGATCTCGAGCGAAAGGGTTCACAATATATTACATAATCACCTTAAAATGAGAAAATTGTCAGCAAGATGGGTGCCGCGACTGCTGACAGCTGAACAAAAACACCGTCGCGCCGAGCTTTGTGCAGAGAATTTAAAGCTGTTTCAACGAGCCCCCAAAGAATTTCTTCGTCGTTTTATAACGGTAGATGAAACTTGGGTTCATTTTTACACCCCAGAAACGAAGCAGCAGTCTAAGCAGTGGGTAGCCAGTGGAGAACGTGCCCCGAAGAAGGCAAAGACCGTCCAGTCAGCAGGCAAGGTCATGGCCACCATTTTTTGGGACGCAAGAGGTGTCATTTTCGTAGATTATTTAGAAAAAGGAAAAACGATTACCGGCACCTACTACGCATCCCTTCTTGACCGCCTTAAAGCAGAAATTCAAACTGTGCGCCCCCATTTAGCAAAAAAGAAAATTCTTTTTCATCATGACAATGCGCCGGCTCATACCGCAGTGTTGGTGACCTCTAAAATTCAGGAATTAAAGTTCGAACTATTGCGCCACCCTCCTTATTCCCCTGACCTGGCACCGTCCGATTATTTTCTGTTTCCCAATATGAAGAAATGGCTTGGAGGGAAAAGATTTGGCTCAAATGAGGAAGTAATGCGCGAAACAACCGAATATTTTGCAGGGCTCACGGAAGATTATTTTCTGGGTGGAATAAAAAAACTTGAGGGAAGATGGACCACCTGCATTGAGCGACAAGGGGACTATGTTGAAAAGTAGTAGTAAGCATTGTTAATACATTGTACCAGTTTAGAGTTTCTACGGACTTTTCAATCCACCCTCGTAATCTATGATCCTTCTTTCCATCGGAATTGCAACTAAAATTGGCTAATAGTATGATATTTCACATTGTAGTCGCTGTGACTCTGCAACTTAATTCCATTACATTTTTCGTATATTTCCATTACTCGACTACGGATAGGGGTCTAAAGCCTGAAAGTAAAGCTAATGGGAAGATCAAAGAGTAAATTAATTCTTCTTCACAAATTTATGTGTTGACCTCCTGCGCACTGATGGACAAGGGCGTACGAAGCTTAGTGTTGCCCCGTAAAGGCGTGTAAAATTTAGGAAAAATATTCCTGAAATAGTGGTGTTTTATTAATTCCGATAGCAGTAGCGTTTCGATTCTGCAAATGATGAACATAACTGCAATTAAGGGGGCCCGGGGACCTCCCCCAAGGTTTTTTTTTTCAACAATAGACACGAAATAGCATGGTTTTTTAAACTTTCAAGGCAACATATATAACTGTGGTTTGATTAATTGTTAATCAAATTCGCTGATTTCGTATGATGACGTACAGTACGTCTGAAAGTGAACTCCATGAGATGGTTTAGCGTCATGGGACTTCCCAAATTTTCAGTGAAAGTATGCTGGTCGTTGACAATACGGGTAAAAACAACAGTATTAGGTGACTATGTGCTCAAGGCTAAAATCAGTCATTACACACTATGTATGAATCAATGCCTCGATTGGAGTGTGTTTATTTCAATGTGAAGGTGGAAGTTCTCTGTTATTAGATACTGCAAGCTGCTCCAACTATGGATGATACTTATTAAATTATGTTGAGATAAGTTACCTCAATCGTACGAAATTACTGTTTACTGTACAGCCTGTCCTTTACTTATTTTTTTCCCCGCATTTTATTCGCATATAAAATGTATATTTAAAATATAATATATTCGTCAGGACATGTAGACTAGTGGTGCGGACTCTGACTTTCACCCGAACGGTTGTTGGTTCGAGTCCCACACTACCTACATATTCTGGACATGCTTCGGAGGGCATGTAAAGCAGGCGGTCCCGGGTCTTCCTAGTTGAGTGTAAGAGAGGGCTTATAGCCCTAACTCCGCTAGGTTGGCTTAGTAATTGATCAAAAAAAGTCCTTATTTATTTATAAACAGTTCAATAAATGTATCGAATTAGATCTTCAGTCACCTCTGTACGTAATACCTGTGTTGAGTTACGACAGGTCACCGATCGCATGATGTGTAGAGACTCGCACAAGTACGAACAAGCAACCATTTCGTCATCGAAGTCTTTAAATGGGAGCTAGGGGTTTCATTCCCTTCCCTTGTCCAGCACATTTCAGCTCGTCCCGTCCCGAATTCAGGCGGGAATGCCCCGCAGGTCCGCAACATTATTAAATAATTATAAAGATGTTCTACTCTATCTATTGTATGTACCTATCCTTTCTCACCTGTGGGATTGCATAATCTTAACAAAACATCTGATCGCTTTTTATTTAACTGAATTTCTTGTGGGGTGGCGGGAAATGAAGGTAATGACGGTTACGCCCGTCTCGTGTCCCGTAGGAAAAATTGTCCCGCGTGTATCCCTAATGAGAAAACTTTGGGTGCAAGAACAGTCTCCAATGTAAAGCATAGTGGACCTAACCTAACCTTTTTTTTCACCATTTCGTCAGCTTTTACTGTTCACTTATGGCGCGATAATCGATATTGTATTATAAATACTCATTACGTTGGGGCACTAAATATTATGAACTTATTAACGATAGATGGTTAACCTTTAATAGTTTATCCCGTGTTTGAATTGAAGAGGAAGTGCTAGTCTTAGCATTTTGTTAATGCCTCATTTACTTGGATTGAGAGCTATTCATATGCAAATTAACGTTATCCTAGTGTTGTTTAGCTCTGTGCAGTTTAATATTACCGATTACTTCCCTTATATCGATCACCTGTGTAAAATCGAAGTGCATTCATGTGTCGATTGAAGCTGTCCCAGTGACCTATGTACAATCACATATTAATGCTTGCACATATGCCCAACATGCTTTCTCTTATTAATGAACGTGACGCTGTTGATAGCGTGGATTTGCTGTCCCTTTGGCCGTGTCACATTGTGACCTGATGGGGCTTCTTTTCTGACTTAGAGTCAACTGCTATCGCTACTTGTGGTAACAATGGAGAACAAAAGCTAAAAAGGAAATCCTTAACAGATCACAGTCCCAATAATGATGATACCTGCCGAATTGGGTGAAAGGTCACAGCAATGTATTATACAAAGCAAGTTGCAAAATACAATTTACCGTACAACACTTAGCCGCACACTTATTCTTGTCCAGGCACAGACGACATAATCAGCGATATGGAGTTGTATTGCATTTTAATTTCGTAATTAGTATTTTCAGTCCGATCCTCGGTTCAGTCTGGTCTTTGGTTCGGTCCTTCCAAAAATCCGGACCGGACCGAAACGAATCGAATCCATCACTATATTTTTAAATGACATTTTGAAACCTTTTATACTTGTTACGTACTTACTTATTTAACGTGTCCTTACTTACGAGTTTCCTTGTCAATAAGTTGGTTTCAGACAACTGCAAGCTACCTTTAAACAGTGTTGACATCTACAGGTGTACGAGGATTTCCTTTTTGGTGAAAGCTTTTCCTCATATGGGCTGCGTTACTGGGTCAACTGAAAACTAGGGTAGTACATCGCGTTATTGGATGGCTCAGGTGCCGAGGGAAATAATACAATAATATTGAGAGTTACACAACATCTGCTGTGACTTGTCACCTATTTCTTTCGCGCTATTTTTATAGAATGCTTCATTTCCCGTCTCTTGTTTGCGGTCGAGGTCATGACGTACTGTAATGGTGGTTAGATTTCAATTTTGAATTTGGTGTGTTTATAACTCTGTTTCTTTGTTCCAGGAAAGAACATTTATACCCAAGAACATGTAGCCATTAAAATGGTAAGTACACTTTTAGCCATAAGGGTCACCCCCACCATCTGGCGAATCTACAAGTAGTTCCGGGATCGTTTATAACATTTGAGAGCTGTCCCATCGACCCCCGCCACCATATCATCTCCTTGTACCAGCAGCCTGATCGGGGCGTTTATAATACCGGTATTTATTTAATCCACTGGTAAACAAGATAATTTTATAATGGAAAGTGCTATTCAAAATTTGTTTGTTTACAGTTATAATCCTAGGGTATTTATTTAACCCCGGTATTATAAACGCCTCGATCAGACTGCAGGACCCAATAGTTATACGGGCAAAAATCAGTACCCTTGGCCACTTGTGCCCTTTTCCTCTGGGAGCTGCAAATTCAGCAATATGGCCATCACCCCTTAATGGGATTGCTGACCTAGAACAACGCATTCAATTTATCTAATGAAAAAAATGTTGAACTTATAGTTTGTAGTTTAGCACATTGAAGACAAATTTTTTAGTAGTAGTAATGCAACGTGAAACGTGCAATGTCGACTGCGAGTATTCAGTGTTGATACGGTAGTCCCACGATCGCTTGAAAAGTATGTGTAATAGTATAGTATATATTAAAAATGTCTCATAGGAAAATCCAGCTTTCAGCATCGCTTGAAAAGTGTCCGAAAGAATGCATTGGAACATGGTATTTCATACCGAGACTTTTCAAGCTGCGATCCTCCCTAATTCCCATGGCTTCAACAATGTTTCCTCACGGAGGATTACAACCGGACCTCTTTAATTGCAAGAGTGGGCCGAAAGGCCTAAAATTCGCCCATATGGAAAATAAAGACAATTTTCTTTCTTTCTTCTTTCCTAATCATCTTCACTGCAGATTCAGAATCAAATAGGCTTAGCCAGCGATATTAATCCTCCTCCTGCCCCCCTCTTTTAAATCTGTAGACGTGCCGTGTTCACCAACTAGCTAATTGGGGGCCGGTTGGTGGGCAGGGAGCACATGGTAAAAGTCAAATTTCACAGGAAATTGTAGAGCTATAAATGAGATGTATTACAGTACAATTTTATGTATGTGCCAATAGCACTGTTAGGCCACAGTTTTGGAAAGCGTGGAACTAACCTTACATCATTGCATTTTTTCACGCCTTTTTACTTTGCACAAAAAACTGATAGTAATGTGTCCGTCAGAAAATTAAGAAATTACGGTACCTCCGTGAACTGTGCTGCGACTTGACGTGCAAACATTAAGGATAGACATATTTATTAATGAACAATCAGTATGGCATCGGTAGTAACCCCTGGGTCAACATGTCTTAGTAGTTGCAGGTAGAGCCCTGAGCTGAACCCAAATGCCCATGATAGCTGCCTGCAGCGTATCAGCGGACCATACTGAATAATTCAGCCATGTCTGTCAGTAGCCCACGCGTAGAGGCGCATTAGAACCCTGCTTTCCTGCGATAAAAAAACGATATCATGTAGAGGAAACAAAAACCGATGAAAGAGAAGAGACAATGGGACAGCTCACTAGACGTTTTCTTGTAGTTCAAAGTCAAATTTCACATATAATATCGATAGTAGAGCCATAAAGGAAGCATTTCAGTATTTCATGTAAGCTACAGAAGCGAATTGGCCAGTAAGTGAATTAGGAGAAATACTCCTCTACATTACAATACATAAGACGTAGCATTTCTTCCACTGTAATTTTATGTTAAATTCAAATTTTAAAAAACGTGTAGTGGGGATGTCTGATTTACTCTTAAACAAAGTTGAGTACCAAGTTATTACGTCAGGGCCACCATCCTCCGTAAGCCACGCCCATATTGATGTTAATGGGAAAATTAATAGACTCGCAATTTCATAGCGCAATCCTCCCGCTCGGAGTCTTCGTAGGAGTCCTAAACAAGTGACGTCACATTCCCGAAATTAAACCTAAATTAATAATTGCTATCGTAAACTTGTCCTTCTTCGCTGTGTTCCCGTGCATAAAATTATTTTTATTGTAAAATACATGACTATTTACCCCGCTCAATGCTTACTGCAGGTTTTTTGTTCTATACAGACGTACCAGCGGGCCAATTTCCTTCTGTAGCATACATGACATCTTGGTTGGAGAGGCAGTTGAAACCATTAAATTCGTTTGCATAAATAGAAAACTTCAAAAAAAGTTAAAGGCGATTTTTTATATGCGTCCCAACTCCAAGGTCAGATCAAATATTTTCGTTAGTGGGGGCGTAAACCTAAGAAAAATCGCCACTGTCCTCAAAGTGTTTTATTATAAGTTTCAAGCTAAAGCTGCACTCGTGACTCGTCTCTTTTCGCGCCCGGAGCAAAATGACAGGAGTCGAAAATGTCCACCGGGGCAAATGGATTGGGTCAATATGACAGGGTCAAAACGTCCTGCTCCAAGTTCTGCACCTATTATATTATATCGTTCGTAATCCCCCAATGAGCAAATCCTGGAAACTGATGTAGCTGATTTTAATGATAGGCTGGTGTGGCCCGAACTGAAAGCCTCCGGCTCCTGTTTTCGCGACGGTTGCGCTACCAATTGAGTTACTACATTTATTGCATTTTTAACAGATTGCTTCTTCTTCACCTTCTGAATCTATAGCCCTTGAAGAGCTTTGCCTTTGACCTGCTCGACAACATTCCTCCAATTATCTGGATTTTACCCTGGTTTGCACCACCTACGTACTCCCAACTCGTGGAGATCGGTTTCTAATTCGCCCTTCGAGGGGGTTCGTGGACGTCCCTGTTTTCGTCTTCCCGTCATGGTTGCTTTTTACATTTTCTTCGGCATGCAGTCTTCTGATATTCTCACAACGACACCCAGCTTAGAAGCTGAGCTGTTATAAAATGGAAAATGTCTTCCCCACTGAGTATTGTGTCAAGGAACTCTCTACTATGAGAAGGTTCTACCCCCACGAGTCACTGTGGATAATTTTTTCTTGACCATACTATATTGTTGCATAGATGTGTGTTGAACATGGGATTAGGATCATAAAATACCTGTTTTAATGGTGGAAGTGTTGAGCGCATTAGCAGCCGTCATCGACTTGGGTCTCCGTGAAACCTGTTGCAATTACAGTAGTATTGTCCGAGATGTGGTCAATTGTGCTGCCCAAGGTCCTATTTAATTCTTCAGGATTTGACGGAATGTCATGATTATTGGAGATTGTGCAGCCTGGTTCGCGGCTGTTGGTTTGAACGGTTCGATGTTCTGTACGGACGGTAGATTATCACTTAAAGCCGTTCCCCTATTGAGTCGATTTAGTGGTCAGAATGTTAGCAAGGCTGACCTTACCAACCATTTCGGCCGGCTCCTCTGTTCCCTTATTACGATATATACAGTATTACGATATATGGTCTAAGGTTGTTATTAATCTCTGAACGTTTCATATCAAAAATCCAAAAAATTGCTGAGTTATGGGGAGCTATAGAGAACGGGGTAGCGGTAATAGCCCTCTATAAGTGTGGCCACAGTAACTGTGTCATCTTAAGCTCATGCAGTCGCTAGTTGGCTCACATATTTGTTTACCGTACCGTGGCTAGATACAATGAGATATGCAGAATTGAGGACAAACAACCCATCTCAGGAAACCAAAAAAATTGTCCGAAGGTTATGCCTTTACTGACAGTGTGGTGGCAACGTGTGTCTGAGCTACGTTTTCTGCGAGAAAGGGGTAAAGACGGATGCTAAAGTGTACCAGGAGACAGTTCTTTAACCTCATGTGAAGCCTCTCAAACTGAAGTGAATATACGATATCAACAAAAATGGTTGAGCGTGTGTTCGATGATGGGCATTACTTTTAATGCATAGTTTTTAGTTTTCCTCAGCAGGTTCCCCTTATTTCTTCTTACTCAGACAAATCGCTATACTTTTTCTCTGTGCTTCTGTGTATCGATTGGTTTTATGTGAGTTATCCATTTCAACTATTAACAAACTTGAGGTAAGGTAAGGTGGCCTCATCAGAATGACCTATTATTATGCCAGATAAGGCAGTTATCGTCATCAAACAACGGTGAATCATGGATTCGGCCTACTCTTTACCAGGGTTTGACTGTCAAACCTGTGAATTGAATCCTTAATAGTTTGCATTGACTGGTATCCCCTGGGACATTATATCAGTGGCGTATTGTATATAAGAACCGGTCTGAGTTTACTCGAACATGCTTTCCAATTTATCAACATTAGTAGATAGAGAAAATGAGTAATTTCATGGTAAATAATTTTCTAGCGGTTAAATTTCCGATATCTCGGGGGGGGGGGGGGGGTTGTCCACCTGACGTCACTCGAAGTAAGATAAATTCTAGATAGGTCAGACCAACACATTAATTACCACACAGCAATAATGGCAGGGCATGCAATGCATTTGAGCGCGAATTTTCTATCATTTTTTCAAAAAATAATTTTTTGTGCAAAACCAAATATTTTTTTGGGAACGCAACCTATCCGGTTTCGTTACACAGTTTAACACCTAAAACATGCCTGAAGGTAGAAATCATCGATAGAAAGGTTTCGCAGAAAAATTATTTTTTAGTCATTTTTCATTAAAATTTAGTAATTTTTATTTTTTTACTCCCAGAAGCAAATTATCAAGGGGCAAGTGACCCCCCGCATTTTGTCAACATTACATTAATAACGACTACAACATATGAGAATTTAAAAGAAACCGTTTGAGCCGTTTTTGGGAAATAAGTTTTTTTGGCGTTTTTTTGTAGTTTTTTTGAAAATAAAACCCCCCAAATTGAGATAGCCCAAAATAAAATAGGTTACGAGGTATGATTTTTGTGAACCTACATGCCGAATTTCATCAAAATCGACTGAGTAGTTTGCCCGGAAATCGATGCACAGACAGACAGACATTTCGTAGAAACCACTTTTTTGGGTTCCTGGGACCTGAAAACGTGTAAACCCGTTGAAATCGCGGAATCGAACATTTCGACCATCACAAAGCTTTCCTTACTATACTACGTATAAATTGGAAAGAAACAATATGTTATGCACACGCCACTCCATCATATCATAGGCTAATGCTTGCACTTCGGCACTTGTGACATGGCTTTCGCTTTCCAGGTTTAGAAAAGGAGCATAAACAACCTCTACCCAGTTCACGCAACAATTAGAATTAAAGTTGAGTATTGCTTTATGGCAGCAAAGAAGGTTAATTAAGATTTCAAGAAAACAAAATTTGAAAAGGAATTCTTAGAATCCTGTGCAGAGAGCGGCAGTGAGAAAATGCAAAAGGTCCGCGGTGGAAAGTTTCCAAATTGTGAAATATGGCAACGTGATATCCGTATCGCCTTGTTTAACTAAATGTTCACATCAATCCAGTACTAAATTCTATAAACTCTAGAAATATAATGCTTTTCTAAAACCATTGAGTTTCCCTTGAAATTTCATAGATTCAAGATGGACCAATATGGCATATGCTTTATAGTTTACATCAATCTATGGGGGAAATATGAAATAAGATTGTTACCTTTAATTTCGACCTGCATTAAATTGAGAGAGGTCGGAATAGTGGCTTTAGAATGTAGACTCAATTAAAAAGAACCGGTACGAGTGAAAACGTCCATGCTTTCCTATTTATCAATTAAGATATGCATATAATATGGTATATAATTGTACTAAGGTTAAATTTTTGTTACCTCGAGTTTCTCTATCCCAAAGCACGGAATTGGTCGTTGGGACCATTGCATAGTCTAGAGAGGGCTGACCAATATAATACATCACGGTTGTAATGAAAGTGCAATCTTTGTATTCGGGCATGAGTTATCAATAATTTCTTTTTTTTTACATTTTTTTTTCTTCTTCAAAACCGAAACTTTACTTCTGAAAGCAACCTTTTAGTGTTTGTTACTCTATTAACACCTAAACCCCCCAAAAATTGTACTAGCCCAAAATAAAGAAATGGTCCTGAGATATGATTTTTGTAAACTTGTCATGCCAAATTTAATCAAAATCCAGTAGTTTGCCTACAAATTGACGAGCAGACAGGCAGACCGACATTTCGTTTAAAAAAAATCTATTAAAAAAATCGGGTTATTGGGACCTCAAAACCACAATAATTTCGTCCCGCACAAAGCTTTCCATATATTGTACTAACGTATAAATAGGAAAACAAAAAATTGTAGAACGTCTTCCTGTGGGCTAAATTACTTAAATTTCATTATTATAGGTAGACAGTCGTTCGTACGTGAATGAACAGTACTGTATGCAATTTAATGAGTGGGAGTAGTACAGTACTGTTTCACTGAACATCACGGTGAAATTTTGGGCCGCTCAAAATGGGCGCAATTTGGTTTGTCTGAAAATGATTCGATAACTGGAGTTCTACTGTCACTTTACATAGTATAGAAAATAGATGATAAATGTTATTTACTTTATAAGGATGAAATTGTTATGAATCTTGCAGATTTAAGCATAAGTATAAAATTATCTATTTATTTATTTCAGGAGCCAATGAAGTCCAAAGCACCTCAACTTCATTTGGAATATAGGTTTTACAAACTCTTAGGATCTCACGGTAAGTTTCTTGTTTGAAATTGCTTGCAATGATTCTGGTGGTGAAGGTGTCATGAGGGAGGGGGGGGGGGTGTGGTGACGTCAGCATTGAGTGAATTCTGACCTGTGATAAAGCTGTCGTGCTGCGTTCTGCAGCTGACTCTGCCTGGTACTGACTGCTCTTTGGGGACGGCCGATCCAGACAACTTACAACAACTTCGGGTGACCATCGCTATTTGCTAATACTCCTGACTTTGTCCCTTAGTTCATATGAAGAAAAAAGCTTCAAGCATAGGGCCCAGCACACGCTAACGATTTGCCAACGTCTTATCCATTGTAGGGATAGGGCTTGGTGGGTGGTCGGTCCTAAGCAACAGAGTCTGAATCAGAAAATTTCTATGCTCTGACGTTTCTGTGGGAAAACCGTGTCCTTTTATGAAGTGGCTTCACGCCAGCTTCCGAAATCGTCAAGACATCTTCTGTTAGCCTTATGGTTACAATGGAGACGACGTCGGCAAATCGCGATTGGGAAAATCGTCCCGTCTATAGCCTATTAGTTTACTGTATAATTTTAGGTAAAGCTGCGGAAAGTGGAATCCATAGGAAGCTGCCAGGAAAGGGAAAAAAAATGTTACGGCTCCCTAGTCCCTTTGAATTCCACTTTCAGTAGCTTTACCTGCGATGGTGGGAGCCATTTGTCATTTCCCAAAAATACATGTAATCTGAGTGAAGATGGCTGTCCTGTCCAGATACCTACCCTAATAAGCTCATAAAATTAATATTAGCTACACTTATCACTGCTGGTTTTTCGTATGCATTTGGTAAATTCTGGTCGATTGATGCAAATCAAAAGTTGCTCAATTTATTCGAGTAACATAATACCTCATCAAAACATTTCCTATAGTCACTGTCGACAACTTTATAAGTATATCATATGCCTTTGACTAAGTTTGTATAGCAGTGCTGTTTTGCAAGTTTGCTTGCATTAGTTAAAATCTCGGTAGCTCCACTGAAGATCCATAAATGTTCACTCTAATTTGATTGTCCGACGTTTGTGTGAGCAATTAGTAGATGGCTTCTTTGTCCATGTCGTATTTCCCCACATTGCACGCCACGTTTTTCATTTGCGGCTTTCGCTGGCTCGGGCTTGAAATAATGTTATCCTGTAAAGGAAATGTCCAGCTTGTACGCGTTTTTTCACTTTCTAGCAGATTATCTGATGGCACATTTTATGGGGTTCGTTTCCCTATTTTATTGCATTATTATTTTTAACTTACATGGTAAGTTACTTTTTGTTGTATAAATTGGTTATTTCTGCGTAGCTACAATATAAAGGTTAACTTCTTATGGTTAACACAACTGAACGTATTTTTGAAAATTCAATTGTGTGGTCTTCTATTAATTATAAAGACTATAAATATCGTATAAATAAATAATAAATAAATAAGGACTTTTCATTGTTTCTATTTTTTTTTTTTTTTTTTTTTTTTTTAAAGATAAATCGCATACAAACAATTTAATGAATGTATCCGATTGACCTTTTCAGTCGCCTCTGTAGGTTATTACTCGTGATGAGTACGACACGTCTCCGATTGCATGGCGTGTAAAGACTCGCACAAGTGCAAGCACGTTACCACCTGGCCATCGAAGTCGATCAAATATTACTAAGCCAACCTAGCTATAAAGCCCTCTCTTACACTGAAGTAGGAAGGCCCGGGACCGCCTGCTTTACATGCCCTCCAAAGCATGGCCAGAAAATGTAGCCAGTGTGGGACTCGAAACAACAACGTTTCGGGTGAAAGTCATATCTTTACGGTGTGTTTGCAAATAATAAAAGAGTGAGATCTTTATTTCAATGGCAATACCTCCATCCGGTAAGCCTGTTGCTGTCTAGGCCGATAATAACCAGAGTAATACATTGTAAAAAGGTTTAGGAAGGAAGCCAAAAATTAATCGAATTGCTTCTTTCCTCAATTTCCTAAATACAGTATCTACTGCCAAATACCACTTCTTATAACTGCTGAAATAACCGCTAACTAAACGCAAAAAGTTAATGCCTTTGAACCTACAAATAGGTAAGCAGATTCTAAAGATGTAATCAGATTCTCCGTGCAATTAAAAAAAACTTAAAAAAGGTACTGGTTCTTTGATTTTCAAAATATCTGTAATTTTGGTAACAAATAACGGCTTTGTAAATGCGATGACTGGGCTGCACATGCGTAGGCTTGTGCTAGGGGGTTTCCTCAAGTAAAATAAAATAGCAAAATTCTGTTATTTCGTTGTAAATACATTAGCAAGTACATAATTTTTTAACGGATTCGTGCAATTGATTAAATAAGGAGCGTTGTAAATTACGTAAAATTAATTAAGTTAGAAATATATTTGAACTTTTCTCGCCAAGCCAATAGAGTTTCCGAGAGTCTGCGTTGTAGGTTATTAGTTTTTCTAAATTTGAAGACGCTGATCCTACTCTTAAGACATGTTCAACGTGCCTGCTGGATTCCTAGCTTTGCACTTCAACTTCTACCGTGTTTTCAGTACTTGTTGACTATTCATTCCCGTATCAAAGCCGATTTAGTTTATCTTCGTTAACTTGGCGCTATTATCTCTGGTTGTCATACATTTATGTAGTAGCTTTCCTGCCGGGTGATCGATGTCGGGTTGTAATAATTACCTACCTTCTAAATTAAGAGCATAAAACTATAAAAATGTGGTATTGAGACCTATAATGATGTCTGTTCAATAATGTCGGAGTTATTTAACACGTAGGGGCGAAGAAAATGGGGGAAATAGTGGGTAGAAGGGTCACGCCATGCTGCAACTACTATTTACTACTATTGAAATGTATATTTTGGATGAGGTCGTTCAACTTTTAGCGGCTGCCGCGGTCGGTACTGAGGTACGCGGCCGATTATCTACATTTGTCTGTTAAGAAAAGGAGTATCGGTGTAGTAGTGTTTAATTACTATGTTCTTTGAGGTTTGTAGGACCAGTGGCTACGGGGAGAACACATTTATAGCATAGCAATGATATTTCATATCAAATCTGAAAGGGCACCCCCCTATAGGTGCCAAAAATATTTAGAAAAAAATGTTCAATTTAAGATCAAATGGAGAATTTTTTGCCTGCCAAATTTCTCATAAAATAGGCTACTTGGCAGTTGTAACTATAAAATATGCCAGATAATGTTGCTTGTAGGTTAACAATAGTAATACAATACGTTTCTTTGCATAAAATAATTGTAAATGTTAAAAATAAATAAATAAGTGTTGGTGTTTTTAGCTGTGGATTACAAGAGCCAAATACAAATACTAGTAATTCCATTACTCGCGGCTACTCCGCAGCATCCGAAATGACGTCACATTCTACAGTCATGTGACCCCCTTTTTAACCACCAAACGTCAATAATGATGGGGACAAAGTTTTTATTTTTATTTTTTATGGGTTTAAAAATTAATCTACAATTGTATTAAAATATCTTTTCAAAAACTGTGAAGTAGCCTAATGTAATTTCGAATAATATATTGCGGCCGCCACTGAAACCAATTGGCAACAGCTGTTCTGCTACACCTTCGATGTGACATCTTCAGTGTCCGTAATTGGTTTCATTTCCCAAGAAATTTGACCTTGTGCAAAAAACGGATGGTGGGAGTGGAGTTCCTTTTGCTCTTAGTAATTTTATTGGGTGTTACTTTTTAAACATTTTTCCGTAATTTTTTAGTACAAATAATCTTTGGTACATTTCCTAATTAGGTGCGCATGACTAAAACCAGCTGATATTTTAAAAATGGCCCCAACCCTTAACCCCGCCCCCTCCAGCCCGAGAGTAGGCGACGCGCTTGCCGGTGTAGCATACCGTTTTGTTTATTACCAGTAGCAAGGCTTGCATGCCGAACCTGTTTTTACTCTTTAGTATCTACAGTGAGCTGCCACTGGCCAAACGTTTGACGAGTTAGAGTAATTGCGACGTTTCCGCTGGTCGATGAGTAGGAGTAGACCTATTTTCAAGCATGTAAAAGGTCTGCATATCGATTTGCCATGGAAATATTTGCGAAGCGTGTGTGTTGTCTGTGGTCAACATACTGAAGTTTTGGGGGTCGGGAGGAAGTGAATACTGCAGAAGTAACAGGCTGTAGCTATGCGATGTGAAATGTGTGTGAGCTCGGAGTCGTTCAAGGTCGTTGCTTGACCCGACTAACACCCATTATCACCCAATAAAACAATGGGTTCCCCTCCCTAAATCACTTCTTAACTCTCCTCCAATTCCACCAAAGCCCTCCTTCCCTTAATTTTTTAGTATTATTTTATAATAAGAGGAGGAGGAATTGTATCTAGGTGTATTTATAGGTACATTTTTAATTATTTTTAGATATGGTTAGGATAGTATAAATTAGTTCGTAGCTAGTAAAAGAAGTAATTTTAAGTGTTAGGTATATGCCGCTGGGATGATCCACTTATGTAAAGAAATTAAGAAAAATACACGTATTATTATCATTATTCTAAATGTCTAATTTAAAATCTAGTGTACCCTCCCCTTTCTTTTTATTGGGGTAATAATATGTCTAATTTAAAATCTAGTGGACCTTCCCCTTTCTTTTTATTGGGGTAATAATACAGCTAGAGTTCTATTTAGGAGAGTTGACATGAGACATTCGCTCCCCCCTGGGACATTTTTTAAATATCTCCTTCTGGTGCCACCTACCACGTCTACCACCAAATCAAAGCTTCGGTCAATTGACACGTCTTTTGACCGTGCTCTGGTTGTTCGAAAAAGACGTGGCAAAAAATATTCTTGTGTCCAATCTTCCCTATATACTGTATGCTTAGTATGCATGAAGCACTAACACCACCATGGGAATGTTTCTTTTAATAATAAAGTTTATTAAAATGAAGATGACCCCAATTTATATTTGAATGCAATTTCGAATCAAAAACCAATTGCGGCGCATTACCGTCTGCACTCTTGTTTGGGTTTGTAACCGGCGCCGTGCCCCCTGGCTGGGTCGATTCGGTAATAGTACAGTATATTTCCTGAAATTAAGATTACAATGTTTTTACAAATGTCATTTACAGCAAGTTTTCACTTTTAGTTGAAGTAAAGGTTGATAATACAGGCATAGTCAGGTTAAATTAAATAAAAATGGGTTCAATGTGCAAGTTTAGAAATTAACACTCATATTGAATCGTGTCTTTTATAAAATTACTTCTCATAAGTTAAAGACTAAAGATGGAAGGAAAGGTGGAGGTAACGCTACTATTGCTTGGACTTAAAAGTATGTCTTTACCTCGTCTATTACCAGTTGGCCCACATCCGACATTTTTTATTTTTATTTTTATTTTTATATAAGTTGGGGTACAGGTGTTACCTGTGTGCACTTAAGCCTATTGGCCTATTGTGCCCCCTACAACAAAGTATCTACATCACTTCTACATCACTTTCTCGAGGCCTATCTCCCTCACGAGAGCCAGGATCTTGAGGGGATTCAGAAGTGGTAGGTCTTTTACATGTAACTGCAAGCTTTCCGAGCATGCTGCTCTTCTTCGTGCGATTGCATCGCATCGCATCGCAGGTCCTCCGCACCTTCATTGCAGAATCTGCAAGACTATAGTTGTCTCCCTAAGAGACTCCAGATATTTAACCCCAGGACCAAAGACGCCAAGGCCTGTTCTTGGTTTGGTACTTCCTAGCCTAGAGCCATCAGTATACCACTTGATTGTGTGACTATTGAGAATTCCTGCTGATTCGCAGCATTCTTTCATTGTCCCTAATATAGTTTCGAATTCCCTCCTAAAACAGTATTTTGGATGGATTCTATCGCTTGGCATATCCAGGCAGTGGTCAGACGTAGTCAGAGAGGCTGAGTCTCTCTTAATTGCCCTTCCACTCCTAGTAATGCCATTTCTGCAGAAGTTTCCACTGCAACATGGAGGGGTGGGAAGTCCAGTACTATCTCCATTGCTGCAGTGGGACAGGATTACATAGCCCCTGTAAAGCATCATGTTAGAGAATACGGGCTTCTGAATGTAGCCATAATTTGGATTATTCAGAGAAAAATTCTCATGTGGTTTGATTTTGCCATGTCCATGAAGCCATGACCCACATCCGACATGGTACTACTAAAATGTCTGTGAAGGTGAAATATCCTTTTGGAAGGACCGTCAAATCTATTGGAACTCTTATAGCAGACAGGCATTTCATGCTTGGCTGTGTCATCATGTAATCTCCGTGACATTCTCAGTTGATTCCTATTTACTTACTTATTTTTTTGTCTTTATTTTACTACTCCCCGTCTTCTATCCTCTATTATACTTATAAACTAACTATTGTTCCATTGGCGAATATCGTACCATCGTATTCCGCACACTCCATGGCTCAGAATTCGTTGTTTAGCCACTATTGCTTGGAAATAAATTATAAAATGCATGTGCATTTTGGTATAGTTTTAAAATTCAGCAGTTCCAAAATGACGGCAGAAAATTCATGTTACAATTGAACAAGTATAACCAAATGAAAGGCAACCTGCCAAATACCTGAAGTGATCGCTCGATATGGTCGACAAATCCGTGACTTTCATTTTGAATAGTTTTAATTCGTGGTTACATTAGGAACTCACCTTCTATTTCGGCATTGCATGTTACCTACTTTATGTGGTGTTGTCTGCTGGCTGTCTATCGCAGTACCCTGCCTACTGTCTTCCATGACCGCACCCCCACCCCCGAACTGAAAAATTAATCTGCAAATTCTAAACTTTAATGCTGTTAAAATGCGTAAATTGTCACTATTTCGCGCCTATTTTTGAACAAATTGTCCCCCGGGCGTAATCCCTGGACCCCTCGGTTGCAATAATATAAATAAGTCTTCGTCTGACAGTTTTGAAGAATCTAAACTCTAGGCTGCTAAAATGCGTAAAACCCCCCACTTCTTCTGGCTCTACAGTCCTTGATGGGCTTAGGCCTGTTGAACAACACTCATATCGAATCATCTCGGTTTTGTAGTACGCTCCAGTATCTGCGGACTCCCAACCCGCAGAGGTCGGTTTCTAGTTCGTCCTTCCAGCGGTTTCGTGGAAGTCCCTTGCTTTGTCTATTTTGTTCGGCATGCTGTCCTCTGACATTCTTACGAAGTGTCCCAGCCATCTTAGACGCTGTACAAAATGTACCATGTCTTCTCCATTGAGTATTGAATAAAACCCCACTATCACGCCGATATTTTTAAAAATTTCCCGCGGGAGAGACCACCTGACCCCCCTCTTTGGGATAATGTCAATAATATGATTATGTCTTTACAATGTAAACCGTTGTAATTGTAACATTATGATTAAGTCCGATTGCATACGAGCAACACCATAATTTATCAAGAATATACTAGATACAAAGTTGAGTTACTTCTAGGCATAACATTTTTGAGAATTAATTCCTTTCCTTTAAATTGGCCAAATTTTTGGAACCATCTTTCTTTTCTACATACGATCGCAATCTTCAATAAATACAAGTTTCGTAGATTTGCCTTTTATGTGATCTAAATTGAGTTATTGTATCTTTTGTGTTTTTATTTTTGTCAATTCGGAACTGGATACGTTTTCCAAGGATTTCATAACTGTGGATGGTTTCTTCAGCACAAGCCGTTCAGAAACAAACTCACTTGTGGCCTATTTACAAGATTTTTGAAATTATAGGAAGTTAAGCCCAAATCATAGTACTAAGTCGATTGGCATAGGAAATATCGATACTTTTCGATAAGTCGCAAATTCCACCGACCTCGATAGTGATACTGATATTGACGAGGTAGCAGACATTAAAGACAGTCTAAAAATGTTTGCTACCACGTCAATATCAGTATCACTATCGAGGTCGGTGGAATATGCGCCTATGTGGCATGAGCTTAAGTAACACCAATTGGCCACTCCTTCCCAGGGGCTAGCTCACTATAGTCGTTTTTTGTACAAATCAAATTCAATAATTATTGGAGCCAATCAGTGTAAAAAAAAAGTACATATTATTTGCCAAAATGCCCAGAAAAACTATGGATATGTCATGAAATAAATGATTTTTTTAATAAAACTTTTCCCCCTCCGATCGTCTCTTAATGTTGAACTCAAACATTTTGATGGAATTTATAATAGTGCAATATACCGCGGAGCATCCAAGCGTTATTGCGAATTGCAGGAATGCAACCCATATTACTGCTTCTGTAGCTAGCAACAATCAGTGGTTTTCCAATAATAAACTTTTAAGCTTGGCCGAATCATTGCAGCGTGATGGTTGCCTTCATGAAGTTGTATATAACTTTCCACTTGTTCACTCTAAACAATTGTTGGGGGGTCGTAAGATTATCCTACATTATCGGCTTTGGTAGAGAGGTGTTAATAATTAGCGATCTTGTACTTGTGCTAGTCTTTACACACCTTGCGATCGGAGTCGTGTCGTAACCCGACACAAGTACCTATTCGGTTACTTAGTGAGGCGACTGAAGAGGTCAATCGGATACAGTCATTAAATAGTTTGTATACGATTAACCTTTTTATATTAAAAAATCTCACTTGAGTCTTGAGCGCAGTTGCATGTGGAACACCTAAGTTCGATCCACCTGGCAATTTTTAGTGTTATATACTAGAGTGCTACATTGCTATGAGTAAATTCATTAGCATTCTTGTACCCTTATTACTGTTAATTACTCAAATTCTGTGATTGTGTAAATGTATATGCTTTACGTATTGTTTTTCTTTCTATATAAAATTAACAAATTTGAAAATATGTAATTCAGCTATACAAGTCCCATATGGGTACTTACTGCTGGATTTTTGTATGTACTGCATATCATGATGAGACATTAAAGTTAAGGGGGCCTACAAAATAATTTGTTACGCCAATCATTTTAGAAAAATATACGAATTGTTATTATTTATTATTAAATATATATTCATTCCTTGCGCTTGTCAGGCCTATTCCTGTTTGAATTTGCCTCGGCTTGTCTGGGTAGGCCGATGTTTGTGGCATACCTACAGCTAAACATTGCGTATAAGATGATCATAAAGACCACGAAATGCATCCTCGAATAATAGGTCTGCTTTAAAACTAAACTCATATCACATTTTTCTGATTATATTTCTTTATGTTGCAGACGGTATACCGGACGTATATTACTTCGGACCCTGCGGAAAATATAACGCTCTAGTTATGGAACTATTGGGCCCTAGCCTCGAAGACCTATTTGATCTCTGCGGGCGCAAGTTCACCCTTAAGACTGTCCTTATGGTTGCTACTCAACTCGTAAGTATTTATCTTTATAACAAGTTTCGACACTTTTAACACCTGTAGCGAGATGAACTAAATTATAATGGGGACCATAACATGTTTGTCATGGGGACAATAGAAGAACCTCAACGTTTTAGACCTTTACAAGTAAGCGTCGCATTGATAGCTGAACCATAGACTTTTCCTGAATCACGGATAACAGTTCAGCAAATATTCGTCTCTTTGATGGTAGAAGTGGCCAACAGCCAAATGGCACAGAAATACTCGGAATTATGGGGTTTTGAATACTGGACGTACTTTGCATGCTTAAAGGTACATTTTATAAATATCCCTACAAAAGTAATAGTATCAAAAAGTCACTGGACATAGCAAAGGCTTTTTCGCTTTTAGAATGCTTTCATAACAAGAGACAAATCAAACCAGGCTTTTTAGGTGTAAAATGGAGGAGCTATTAGTTAGTTTACACCTCAATACTCGATCTCGTGCTATTCTTTAATCTTAGCCGATTTTCACAACTCTCAAGGAGAGATAGAGAAGCATAAAGATATCTCACAGCGACATGCTGAGTGGTACATACTATAGGCTCTATTAGTACTACTGATAATGCGAGTTGTTTGTTTCCCAGATTGAATGCACAATACAGTATGATAACGATGGTTACCATTTGGTCAATCTATTTTTAGTTGCTACTTTTTCCACATTTATTGGTTTATTTTGATCATGATACTTGTTTGCATGGGGGAAATTAGTTGGCACTTAATAAAATAGTCAATAAAGTTTAAATAAGTATTGACTTCTTGTTCTATTACTAAGCCAACCTAGCGGAGTTACGGCTATAAAACCCTCTGTTACACTCAACTAGGAAAGGCCGGGACCGCCTGCTTTACATGCCCTCCAAAGCATGGCCAGAAAATGTAGCAAGTGTGGGACTCAAGCCAACAACCTGAACCTCATTACTTAGGTTGCCTTCAACAAGGCCTGGAATGAAAATATAGATTAAATTCTTCCCCCTCTCTCAGAAACAAAGCGGAGTGGTCAGAGGAAACACAGTGTTGTTAAATTTAAACGATCTACCCACTGGAATTTTCAACATATCATTCAGACACACTTCAAAACCAACTCTGTGCAAATGGTTAGCTTTGTCACTGAATTAAAGTAAAACACGCCGAATTTTACTGACTATAGACAGCAAAATACCAGTCAGCCAGCACTGAGAGAACCTGTAACCTGTCTGTCTGCCAGTAAAGGATACGGGTTGATAGACAATTAGGGTCCCTTTATCTCTAAAAGTGCTTAATTCAAGTTATTGATTCTCAACCAAATGGCAAAGGTGAGGTTTCACCCTATACGTTAAGAACGCCGGTGGGATTGCGTTTTAATTGGTTGTTGAATTTTCATTACATTGGCGGATGTTTTTCCGATTATTATGAATTTTTACGAAGCATTATTTTGTCTCCTGCCTTTAAAAGAATCTCGGCTTCACATTAACACAATAATAGGCCTGGATATCTTAAATTCTCGGAACTTAAGGGCTACACAATTGTATGTAGTTAGATAAGTGATGGACGGTACGGATATTTTCGATCCAGTCCGTCCGGTTCGGTCCCCCCGGTTTTTAGCATTTTCAAAATCTTCCTTTCTTTGGTCCTCGGTTCGGTCCGACAAAAAAATGGGGATCGGACAGACAATATCCATCACTAATGTAGGCTTATCAGTATTGGTACGACTTAAAATTTTAAGCTACTACCCAACCACAATATGAAGACACCTGGTGGGCCTTTTTTAATTTGGGAAATATTCAGAATACTTATCATTTCATTAGTATGCTAATTCTTTACTTAATGACAGCAACTTATAGTGTGAAAGATAAGAAAGCCTTACTACCTAGTGCATTGAAAAATTAAGCCGCCACAGGTGTCTTCCTACTGTGGTCGAGTAGTACATAGCCTTAAATAACTGAAAACATTTGCCATTCTTACCGATCTTCACTTTTTCACAGTCAGTAGTTGACGTCATCCATAAGGCAATGCCGATAGCGACGTTGCTCGGTGCTTATTGCAGCTGGTCAGCTAGATTAATGATATCTGATATATCTGATTAAGTTTTGTCCAATCGTCTTACCGAGGAAGTCATCTGCGCCGAGAGAAAAGAACTGGAGAAAGCAATTAACTGGAAAATCTTGGAATGAACCTGGTGTGGACTGACGTGATCTTCAATTACGTCATTTTGCCCTCTCGGAAACAACATAACATATAACGCCGCCTTGTTTTCGTTTCGTATAGTAGTTCCATTTCTTGAAAATTGACTCAAAATGCTCGAAAGTCAGTCGGTGGTTTTTGGTTAGATACATAGCCTGCCAATCGAAATAAGCTGACTGGCATCCCTATGCTTATACATAGGATGCAGTATTTCAGGGCTTTGTGATTTTTTTCATGAAATCACAGGATCGAAGTTACAAAATATTTGTGTCCCACTTTCGGATTTTGGCCACTCGGTAGCGCTTGGGTGTTTCCCGCACAAATTTAAAAATTGAAATGTAGTAGTCAATATCAATTTAATGTGTCGTTTCATATTAATACATCCATAATGACCCAAATTTAATGAAATAAACTAGTTTTTTGTATCATTCGCACACCTAGGCCTATCTACAGTACAATGGTCAATGAATATTTTAAAAAAATGCTCGTGGTATCCTACGCAGTATGTATTAATGTATGGAAGTATCACATACAATACTTCAAATTATGTTCCAACATGAGTTTAGAAAGAGTACTGTAGGCCTACTTTACGTTACGGCAAGCATTCATTAGGGCCTTTTCGTACAGGTCACTGGGGGTTTAACATATTAAACCAAACCCCTGTATGAGGAAAGTGGCAAAAAAATACTTTGCGTCGTGTTCATTAAGCATAACACACCACACTACCACAGTAGACCATGTATCGGACATTTTCACAACCTCAGCCTTTACCCCTATTTATTCTGACGGGTAGTTCCTCACTAACGCAATACGGCGACACCTACCATGTTCCCTTACTTTTGACTCCGTAAGCCATGGGTGACAAGTGAAAACTCAAGGTGAGTTCCATGGAAAAGGCTTCTAAAATACAGCATAATGCAATGACATAAATGTAATAACAAATATACAGTAATTTACAGTGAAGAGAAAGGAACACAACTATTATTTTTGACTTTTTCCTTCTGGTAGGTTGTCTTGCTTTGACTTAAAGTTTCCACTCAAATTTCCTTGCTTCAACATTTTCTCTGGCGGGACGAGTTGCCTCCTCTGCTCCTGTTCCCCGAAATATGTTGCCCTAAAAATGTCAATAATATTAACCTACCGATACATACCAATTAAAATAAGACAGCATATTTTGTTTTAGTTAATGTATGCTATGCAGTGGACCCATAGAGGGAAGTCACTGTCTCAAATTATTACTTCGCAAGCCCCATGCATACAAAGGCTTAAAAATGCTTCTCGTAGGTTGTACAGTAACTTGTTGCACTCGGTGTGTTTGGGGAGTGTGCTAAGTGACTTAGTTTGGCTACAAGACGGCAACACATGCAACACTTTATGAAGAATGAAAGCTATTGTGGGTTTAATATAAATTACTCACTTACCTTTTAGAAGTATTATAGTAGGCCTACTGTACTTTACATAATGTGTAGCATAGTGTGAAATTTTCAATCCAACAACCGAACTTATTTTATTAGTAAAGTAGGTATTGCTGTAGAGATTGAATCAATAAATAATTTTTATCATTTTTGTTTATCAAAAACCCACTCATTTCTGCTGCGTTGTTTTTGTTTTGAAAATGAATGTTGACTTCAAAACAGGCAGCCAATAGTAGGCCAAGTTTTATAGAACGTTCGAATACACTCACAATTGTTTCTTAATAAATTAATTTGATTGGTTAAAACTGGGACGCAAATATTTTGTGACTCGGCTCATGTGATTTTCCTAGTTGGAATCACAGACGGCCCTATACCGACTAGCATTCTATAGTAAATATTTATTCTATGGTTAGATATTGGTAGTCAACTATAATGCACTGTGCTATTGATTGCAGTATTGAGGCGTAATTGACGATTGCAATAATATAGGCAGTGATATGGAAAATTTAGCCAGCTTTAAATATAAAAATTAAATAAGAAATTTAAAGAGCACTTAGCCCCACTACCTAATATTGTGCTATTTACTGTAAATTTTCTTAAATGTGATATCATATGCTCACAGTACGTACATTGCTTAAGTGGATTTGCTTCTAAGTTACTTTGAAAAATATTGGATTTTTTTTTAAAATTATCACAAAGTTATTAAGTAATGCCTTTAGAAATCAGGAAAAAGTGGCGCTGTGCCGTCATTTTTTATTAAAGTCAAACGGGATGTACCTGAAACTCCAAAGAATTGTGTCTTCTTGCAGGGTAGCCTATATTTGACAAATGTATGATAATTAAAAAAAAAAACTCACTTTTTAGTCACCACCGACCAATCCCCTCCCCTCCCCTCCCAACTTGTCCAGTTCTCTTGTAACACCACGAATGCTTGACAATGTGTGGGTGAACGTTTTGCTTGTTATCATTCTCTTTTGTATTTTGTATTGAAATTTATTTCAATTTTAAACTTAACATGGCAGTTATTGGGCTATTTTCGCACTTTTAGACATTGCCTCTTTCTAGTGTAAAGGTTCTCTAGTTAACCTTCCCATTATTCCGGTGTGCCGCAGCATTTAGTTTCCCAAGATGACAGTTTTCACTTAATTATTCGTGGGTGTAGTCGAGCATATATGAAAATATGAAGAAAAAAACAATGGAGTGGCGTCAAGGCTGTCAAGTTGGCAAACGTTGTAGAGCATATACCCTGACTCATATAACCCACATTTCTCCTGTTATGCATGAATAGAATCGCTTTTGTGCTGCTTCATACTCAGTTTTATTTTAACCAAGTAAATTGTTTTGTTGGCTCTCGTTTCTACATACAGTATATTACTGTTGCCTAAAATACTTTATTTAAATTTAAGTCCATTACAACTTATTTTAAAAGAACCGGTCCGAGTTTACTCGAACATGCTTTCCAATTTATCAATTATAGAGAAAATTAGTAATTTCGTGGTAAATAATTATCCTATGGTTAAATTTCGTATATCTCGGGGGAGGGGGGGTGTCCACCTGACGTCAATAGAGGTGAGGTGAATTATAGATAGGTCAGACCAACACATTACCACACAGTAATAATGGCAGGGCACGCAATGCATTTGAACGTAAATTTTCAATCATTTTTTCAAAAAAAAATTGCACAAAACCAAAAACCAAATACTTTTTTGGGAAAGCAACCTGGCTGATTTCGTTACTCAATTTAACACCTAAGACATGCCTGAAGCTAGAAATAATCGATTGAAAAATAATTTTTAAACGTTTTTTTGGAATTTTTTGAAAATAAAACCCCCCTCCATTTTTATACAATGTATTGTACAAGTTCAACCCGTAAAACATCTAGTAGTAGTAGTAGTGTTGTTCGCCGGGTTAATAACGACTTAGGCCTCATATTTAGGCCCATAGAGCGACCCCGACTTGACTGTCCTACGCCAGCCCGATTTCCTTGTAGAAGTCCAAAATGGCCCCAAAGCTTAATGCCCCGGTGTGCTGCCTGGGTGCCAGCGTGGAAAATTCAAAATTCTTCAGTCTTGCTCGCCAAATCGCCGGACATTCCGCTAAAATATGCCATCCTGTCTCTTATTCTTCCTCGCAGTACCGACACATCGTTGATTCGTAAAACATCTAGGTTGAAGACACTATTTAGTTTACTAATCCAAGCTTGTTTTCTTTGTTTTAGTTGCATAGGATAGAATACGTCCATAGTCGGCATTTGATTTACCGCGACGTCAAGCCTGAAAACTTTCTAATAGGTAGATGTTCATCTAAGAAAGACAAAATTATTCATATAATAGGTGAGTAAGAAAATGTACCTAGTATAACCTCTAACAGCGGCATAGATGAATTAATTAGTCTAAATAGTTTCTTATTATTGTATAGTTTAACAAGAATATTGAATATTAGAATATAATAGAATTACTCAATACTGTTTTCACTTTTTTTTTTCAACAGTTCAATGGCCAAACTTATTGCATGTAAAACTAAACTTATGGCCAAACCCTTTGCTTCTTTACTAACTGGAGGATGGGCCAGTCGCATTTTTATTGCATTATACTCCTAAGAACGACGTCACAAACTATACGAGCTGAATTAAGATTTTGATTCTGGTCACAAATTAGTCGACTATTATTAGTGTAGTTTCATTGCATATTCCTTAATTAAGCGTTACTATCTGGACAAGTGTTCTATCCTTGAACCTCACTTGCGATGGGCTTTTACTCCCATGTTGAGTTTTATTGACAAGCTGTTGTCTACTTTCTCAGACTATCAGACTAAAGTGTCTGATTCAAGGTAAGATCTTACAAAAAATTTGTGAAACTGGTAGACTGGTAGGCTTCGTAGCATTGCGCCGCCATCGTCATAGCTACTATCACCAGTTTGGGTGTCAAGCTGACGTAACGGTATGATATACAGAAGGACCATTAATAACAGTAAATATTTTGTTTTTAGACTTTGGACTAGCCAAGGAATACATTGACCTAGAAACAAACAAGCACATCCCGTATAGAGAACACAAGAGTCTAACAGGGACGGCCCGATACATGAGCATCAGCACTCACTTAGGCAAGGAGCAGAGCCGCAGAGATGACCTCGAAGCCCTGGGACACATGTTTATGTATTTCCTCCGTGGCAGCCTGCCATGGCAAGGCCTAAAGGCGGACACGCTCAAAGAGCGATACCAGAAAATTGGGGACACCAAGCGCGCCACCCCTATTGAAGTTCTCTGTGATGGTCATCCAGGTAATGGAGCTTAAATACATTTTGACGATTTTTCTTTCGTCAGCTAATGAGCTAATCATTAGACTGATAGTCGTAGAGTTCTATATAGGAGAGATGGATATTCGAGCGCGCCAAAAATATTTTGAATTCTTAGGCCACCTACGTTTTTTCAATGGCTGGTCATATTGCATCATGTGGCCCCAAGATTCAAAAAATACTTTTGGCGCTCTCGAATGTCCCGTGTCTCCTATATAGAACTCTAGTTAGTCTTCTTAGGGTGATTCCCGCTAATTGTAGGTTTCGCGCGGTAAGAGAAATCCGAAAGACTCTGTTCAAATTTAAGCTAGCAAACTTATTTAGTTGGTTAGTTGTGTAGCTGTGCAAATCTGTTCGCTTAGCAGCAAGTAGAGTATCTAGTCTAGCTGAATACGGTGGAATTCGAAGTGTAGTGGTAAACAAGATGCCCCGGTAAGATCGTGGCTTCGCGTCCCACGCTATTCGTTTTTTTTTTTTTTTTTTTTTCTAGTTACTCTAGTTCGATTATAATGCCCTAAGGTGGTTGGAACTTCAACCTAGTCAATTTAGAGTTAAAATTGAAAATTCTGAATCAATAGAATTCCACTTACCTATAGTTAGGGGAGCCTTTGTAATAGTTGATTTTTTATATGATATGGTGTAAAATAATAAAAGTTCTAGCAATTTTTTTGACTCTCGTCGTATGTAAGCCACTGAACTGACATTACAGGCTTCCACTTAAACAATTGATGTTGAGTGCTGCGAATTAGAAATGAACACTGACATTGCTGCTAAGCGTGCTATAAGAATAGCAAATGGCGGAAACACGCAACTGCTTGACCGTAGAAAATGCAGTTATTTCCTATGTAGGGGCTGCGTTGTAGGGGTGGTTATTCACCCCGTCCTTTCACGTTTGCTCTCTAGAGGCCTAGAACACAGCGTCGCATTGGCTGCTACTGATTCTCATAGTGTTTGTTTCTCGATGTATTGACTCTAGCCATGTTTTAATTTTAAAAATCATCACTTTTAGTGCACTTTGATCCTTCATGTGTCTATGTCTTTATGTATGGGGTAACATTCCCATTCTACAAAATAAACATATCTATGCCTTTATGTATGGGGTAACATTCCCATTCTACAAAATAAACAATCTATTATTTGTGCTCAGACTGAAGTACACTATGTGACAGCAGAGCAGTGCATAATATTACACTGGCTATACTACCTGTATGTGTCCATAGCTCTACAATCAAGATTTCCTGTAATTTTTGATTTGATAAAAAAAAAACAGTTAGTGGAGTGAGTCCAATGGTCTCTTAATAGGACGATTTTAATTTTAATTCGTGCTGCTTATCGGTTATTAAACGATAAATTAGTAGTGTAGCTTAAGGTTACTTCAATAGATTAATGCCACATTTTCTTTTTCTTTTTTTTACTTTATGTGTGATACTATTGTGTTCCTCTTACAGAGGAGATGGCCACATACCTTCGATACGTGCGGAGACTAGATTTCTTTGAGACTCCGGATTACGAGTACCTGAGGAAGCTATTTCAAGACTTGTTTGAGCGTAAAGGCTTCGTGGATGACGCTGAGTTTGACTGGACGGGAAGGACATTGGTTTGTATTTATTAAATCTATGCCATTACCATTTAGTTCTTATTGATAAAGTAAAGAGCACATTTAAGCATGACTAGCATTAATAATATACAATAATCATCGCGATTTTTTAAAGCCCGAATATTGTTAAATTTAAATCCGAAGGAAGTTGCCATGCATGTGATTAGGAATAAAACATGTCGGCTTCCTATGGATTCCACTTTCTGTAGCTTTGCCAATGATGGTGGGACCCAGTCGGAACGCTACATTAGACATTTTCACTACCCGCCTTACGCGTCAGGTTATTGCACCATATGGTAATCATGCTAATTATGTGTTCAAAATGTGCATATATTGTTGTGAAAATCTTCAGTTCCAAAACGTTGTTACGGAGTGGAAAATATACACTCAATTTTTTTTTCATGTCGCTCTTGAGTAAGTTTATACACAACGGTTAAGCCCTTCGTTGTATTGCTGTCATCGTGAATCTAACTTAATGTGGAATCCCCTGTAGACATGGATGTAAACAGCTTTTTGATGTTTGTCACGCAATATCGCTCAAGGGATTACGCTGGGTTTTAACTTTTGAGCGTTTTCGCAAAGCTTTCACTAGTCAGGATTGGCTTATTGCACAGAGCAGGGTATTGTTGGTTTCTTTCCCTTGAAAATGGTACCTATTGCTGTATAAAATAAAACAAGGACAGCGTGATGTGAGCTGCTTATTATTATTCTTGAATCACCATGGGTAGACTTTTGGAATGCTTGGATCCATTTCGTTGGGGAACGGGCTGATGGAAATATTATTATCGCTTTAGTCACATGTAAGAGGTAACATCACATTTTTTGTGTAATATGTTGTTTCATGGTCGCAGAGCATTGTCAAGTCCAACCATTAAGTTTTAATGAGACCGACCGCTGTTGATAATTTGCTGTCCCTTGAACTAGGTGAGAGAGATATGATATAAAGTACAATAGTATGTGATAATATTAAGAGGTAATCGGAGGGGGAAAAGCCTTGCAAGTGTCCAAATCAATTAGCTCATGAAATTTTAATCGTTGAGCTGCCAAAAATAGCACATCCCTTAGCAGAAATGTTCCTCTACTTTTTGGTTTATGATATGACCCCGTCTCTAACACTGACCACAATTATTTATTTATTTTATTTTTGACACTCGGATCATACTCTAAATAAACCATTCTTAACCAGTTTCTACCAGCTACATGACTTCAAATAGTATTTTAATAAACATTTCCCTCTCCCCCTACCCCCTCCCCATTTTAGTTTTAAGTTTTATTTCTAATTGAGGAGGACTCTATACTGAACGTTTCGTTGCATTATATGTTCTATTGTAAGTTAAGTATTATGTAATTTTATAAATGCAATTTTTAAAAAAATGGGTAAGAAATTGAACATTAATTTGATTTAATTACTTTAGCATCAATATTTTGATTTTGATATTGGATGCTTTTATAGGCTTCGATAGGTAACCAACGTTAAACCGCACACGGGCTAGTGCCTTGCGGTATGTCAACTATGTCATAAATTGTAATTGTTTTGTTGTTGGTATCAATAAAATAATAATAATATGTGAGTTACTTTGGGCAAAAAACTGTTGGTAAGGTCTTTCGGAGGAAAGAATTCATAAACTGTGGCCAATCGGAGTTAGTGCCGGTATATCAAAATGTAGAGGAGTATTTCTTCTAAGGAACGCGACATTTTTTCTAGCTCTACAGTGGATATCTCCTGTGAAATTGAATTATTAAGTTTATATTGCATAAGTATGCTGAACATCAAATCAAATGTGAGGGAAGTATGAAAGCTGTTTGCATCTCTGTTCTCATGTCTTTCTTCCTCGAATCGTGATTTTGATTTCTCAATAACATTTGCAAATAATTTATATTAAAATATTGGACTGGATCTTTTGGGTAATTTTGAGAGGCTTCAAAATGGAAGCCATACATTATAAAAAGATTACATTAATTATTTATTATACTTTATTATATTTATTACAATGAAGACATAGCCATTTACAATGATTTTTATTCTAAAAAGTTCGAGTTAGTGGTTTTCGTGAGGGTGGGATCGTGTTCCTCAAAATATACATCACCAACTGGGAATTATTGTAATGGTTATATATTTTTACATTTTATCCAATCCCTGATAGCTAAAGTTTTGCAGTGGATTATGTTCAAATGTGACGTTCTTGCTCCTTTATTCTGATCAAACCGGCATAGCAGGTGTCATCAACCTTAGGTTTTGACATTTCCCCCTCCCACGAAATGAGGCAGAGGTTAGATAAAAAGTTGTCGGAATTTATCTTTCATTCAGTAACTATTTTAACTGTAGGTATTATTAATTTGTTTTCTAGTTTTCCTAGCCTTTAAAGACTTAAATGACTCATCAAGGAAGTGTGGCACTCATTTTTTGGTATTGTGTACGTTACTGTCCGCGATTTTACCCCTATCTCGTTAAGCCAGAGCATTCAATATTTTTAAAAAGCAACATTGCATGTCTTTTTGTCTTTTGCTATCATCCAATCCTTACAAAGGAATGAACCATTTTATGCTCTCGGCCAGAAGTTGCCCTTATATTCGACGTCATTTCCCGTTTTCACTCAAAATTCATAATTCTTTCGTATCATATTCAAAAATTAAATAGAGAAGCATATGTTAAAATGCTTTTTTCAAGTGGATTCTGCTTTTACAAAAACTCATGCAAATCCGTTTTTTGCACGTGTGAAAAATGGTAAGCACCCCCACGCGAGTCACCTTTTTCTGACAACAAGAAAGTTAACAATTGAATTGGCTGGAAATTACGTACCTCTTTAACAAGAGGTGATTTACTTAACAATACGCGAATCTAATGTTGACAATCCTACCAACTACGAAAATTACTAGGTCTTTTTTATCATACCATGCATTCCTTATTTCATGCAATAGCCTGATGATTTAATTGGACGTGCGTGCAAACTTCCACCCCAATTCGACCAAAAATACGTAAGTCAGACAGATTTCAATTTCTGTGGACGCCATTGCATTAAAGTTTACGTCTAGTACTGTCGCGGATCCCCTACTCAGTTCATTTCAACTTCTTAGTACTATTATTAAATAGTTTCACTATAATCCCCTCCATCGCAATTTTAGCATTGTTCCAGTCACTAGTGGTATCTCCACTCATGTGCTTACAAAATTTCACACTAGTTGGACTAAAGTTAGGTACATAGTTTTACAGGTTTTATTGATTTTTCATCCTACTTATTTTAGCCCGATATCGCTCATTAACAAGCTCAAAATATTCATCATCATTCAGCGTGAAGGTTGCTCTAGTTCTCTTGTTTCCCAGATTAATCATGATGTCCCATGCCTACATTTTATTAACCCGTACAGCACATACGATGCATGACCACACGAGGGGGCGCAACAGCTAGTAATTTCCGAAAATTGAAATCTGCCTATAAAGGCTTTTAATGCAATTGCTCTCAATTCAATGAATATTTACAGTACTGTACTTTCAAATTCTATTTTATTGTGCATGCTGCATGTTAATTAGCCTCCTAATTTCCAAGATCTTCGAAATGTTCGTAATGCACCGCCCTCTCACATTGGAAAAACCAAATCCGATAAGGTTTGTGGCATAATTATAGCGCACATAAATGGAAGTCGTAGTTTTTCCTTTGTAGGCTGTTGGAAATTTAATTTCAGAAAAAATGCACAAAGCCAACAACGACTAGAAAAATTGGATATGTACTGTCTGGCCACGAATTGGAAGAAATGAAACACAAGTTCTTATACGTATATGCATATAAATATATTAATTAAATCGAAGGGACCCAGTGTTTCGTTTCTTCCAATACGTAGTCGCATTGTATGCATCTTACTGAACGCCTCACTAAGGTACTAGGTGCGACACTTTTGATCGAACTTTTTCACAGCATTATTACCGGCAGCGGAATTCGAAATTATTATTTTATGTGGTCCTTTTGCATCTCACCGTCGACGACTTATGGAATTTGAATTGATATGTTTCAGTCGACACCAGTGGGGTCCATACCGACAGCGCAAGAAGTGATAGTTTCACCTAGCAGAGACCGACACCTACCAGTCAACAAGGTATGTTGCTTAGTATGTTTATTATTGCATTTTATGCATTAACTAGTTAACTGATTGATTATGTTTTTCTTGTTAAGTAAAACGAGCGTTTTGTTTTTGGAGGCGGAGTGTCTTGATTTTGAAGCTGTTCTTTACGAGGATGACATGGTACTTATGCTGGAGGTTAGAAAATTCCCCCGTAAACTGCTAAAAGCTTGTAGTTTGACATTTATTTTGCCTTGGCGTATTAGCCCACCTTGCCCAAAACTGACTTGATTAGATTAGAGATACCTCGGCTGATTTCTAGAGATTGGACAGTATAACCCGCTTTAACTTTTATTCGCCCTAATTTTCCCTTTCATTAGTAAAAAAAAACTAATTTAAAGGCGTTCATTAAGTTCTATATAAGGCTATAGGAGAGATGGACATTTACAAGGGTGTTGTTTTTTTTTTTTAATTTCGTGGTCCACGTGCCTTGCTAGACCAATCAGAGCACCTCTTGGGCACTTCCCAAAGGCAAAAATCCTGTCGTGGCTGCAAGACCAGCTGTGATTGGCCATGTGGCAGGTGGAACATAAAATACAAAAAACATCGTTGGTGGGAACGTATAGTGTTGGCCAGAAAGGTTCCAATATTTATCAATTTTCAATGTTTCTCCTTTAATATTTATTCTTATTAAACCATTTTTAAATACGTTGTTAACCCTTCATATCATGTGTTGACTCTTTAACTCATTAATATTTCAGAAAGATTCGATAGATAGAAAATGTGCATTGTCATGAAGGTTAGAATTTTTATAATTAAATTTCTTTCTCGGCTCTGCTCAAAATTACATCCCCAAATGAATGTTACAATAAATCTCTGAATGTGAATGTGAACAACACGATCAGCAGTCTGATCGAGGCGATTATAATACCGGGGTTAAATAAATACCCTAGGATTATAACTGTAAACAAATAAATTTTGAAATTTTATTTATTATTATAAAATTATCTTGTTTACATTTTTAATACCAGGGGATTAAATAAATACCGGTATTATAATCGCCTCGATCAGGACAAAAGAAAAAATGCGAATAACGGAGACAGAAACCAGGTGTTTTTTATGGTGTCTAACACCCTGGGCTTTCATATTCTTAACTTGACGAATAATAATTAACTAGCTCCTCCATGGAATGTCGACTTCTCTTAGCCGTCTTACAAGAGGGAAATTATAAGTTTCCGTAGTTTATATTGATTTCTTTTGGTCCTGGCATTCAGAGATGACTGACTGTTAAACATTGATATGGGGATGGAATTATGAGTAGAGTCGAGAACGAGTTTTTATTAGTAATATTCAAACCTTTTGACCAGGCATATGTCGTCACGGTCCCAGAGAACATTTATCGAATCCTTCTGGAAGATAACAGGTTAAAGAGACAACAGATGATGAGTTAACAACGTATTTAACAATTGTTTGGTAGGAATACATTTTAAAATGTTAAAAAAACATTGCAAATTGAAAAATGTGAACCTTGATGGTCGCCGCTGTATATAGTTTATCCAAATTGGTTGAAGCATTTACAATTTTTTTTCCATTCTCATTGGTGCTGGTGATTTGATGAGATGCCTCCAACCAAGTTAGATCGCCTATGGACGCCTTTACAACTTTTTAACAGTTAATTCTGGTTAGTAAGCTATGACATCTGTATTATCAATTTCTATAGTTTCCGTTACAAAAAAAAAAAATAGAGCGTGTATTTAAGCCCACATTCTATGTTATTATTTATTTATAGCCATATTTATCGTGGCAATAAGTCGTAGCCTATTACATTTATCCACTCCACTATGATTTAGGCTTAGTATATTTTTGTTTTTACTAATTAATTGTACGGGTTGTTTTATTCAATTGAATAAAGTTGAAAGAGAGGAGTACATGCAATTATCTTGTCTGTTGATTGTGAGTGACATATTATACTTGACTTTATTAGCAAATGACATAATAATAAAAGCATTTTGCCCTTGCCTGACACTCGTCAGGTCGCCAGTCGTCGTCAGCTTCTGCCTTTGACTACACCCATGTTACTTTGGGTGAACAGTATTTAGTTAATTTTTTTCGAGAATGTTGTGCACTTGCGAGGTTTCGTTACGCCTTTTTGATAGTTTCGAATGTTTCTGTTTTGTCTTTGTTCTTTGGGCATGTGTTGATTTATGTGTGTGTGTGCGTCAGGGGGGAGCCAAAGGGGTGGCGGCTTGGCCTGAAGCGACCCGCGGCTCCGCAGGCAACACACTCGGCAACCTCACTTCTGCTGACCGCCACGGTTCCGTCCAGGTATGTTCCACCCCTTTTTGTCTGGTCGTGGCACTGTCTGCTTTTTGACAATACATTGATTAGGGTAGCTTAGGGAGCCTTTCTGATAAATATCACACCTATTCAAGAGGATGTGGAACGTAGATATTGGCCACCCCTGGATTGTACGGTTTTTTTATATTTAATTAGTAAGTAAATTTACCTATTACTTACTATTACCTATACTTACCTATTTGTACGCTAGGCAAATAATATGAGGAAAACTTTGTGAACATTTTTGATTTCAACAGATTTGCATGTTTTGAAGTCACAGAAACCCAAAACGTTTTTTTGCGAAATGTCTGTCGGTCTGTATGTTCGTCAATTTGTGGGCAAACAACTTGGACGATTTCAATGAAATTTCGCGTGTAGGTGCTGAAAATCATATCTCAGGACCATTTCTTTAATTTTGAGCTAACTCAATTTTGGGTGTTCTATCCTCCAAAAACAAAAAATGTTTTCTCAAAATACGGCTACAAGGGTTTTTTTTAATTCACATGTATTGTAGTCGTTATTAATGTAAGCGGAGCCCATTAGGTCGCTTGCCCCTTGATGGCTGGGTTCTGGGGGCAAACAAATAAAACTCACAATTTTCTTGAAAAATTGCGGAACCTTTCTATCGATTCTATTCTATTCTAACTTCAAGTATGTTCCAGGTGGAAATAAAGTGGCCAACTGAACCGGTTGCTTTCCCAAAACAATTTTCGGTTTTGATTAAAAGATAATTTATTTACTTGGTGTGTGTCTGGCTGTAGAATGGCAACGCTTTCGCTTGTAGTATATTACAATATACATATCACAAAAAAAGGGGTCCACTTCGAAATTGATCCAAACTAGCTTTTTTCACAGAAATGCTTATTTTCATGGCAGCTCCTTTAGTTTTTTAAAATAACTTGCTGCCGCGCTCTCTAATTTGGCTATCGGCATGGGAAATCGATATGCCAAGTTTGATGAACCAAAGTAGTAGCCACATTATTTTATGTGACGTAATTCCAGTTTTCATTATGGTGAATCGCATCACTTGTGTATGTATCAGTCAATAGGTGACGTTCTATAATTTTTATATAAGCCAAAAACATAATTTGAGTAAAAGGAAAGATATTATTTTGAAAATACGGAAGAAGGTGAACTTTGACCACTGAAAACTGAACATGCACCAGTCCGATTTTCTTAGGCTATTGACACAAGTTATAGAATGCCATGATGATGGGATGAATTCAGAGGTTGACCCCATTATTTCCCGGACTATATTAGTCTATTAGGCAATATATATTTATATTTAACATTGAATTAATGTATGGTAGAACTCATGAAATTCTATATCAATAACTTAACTTAACTTAAAGTACACATGAACGAGTTGCGATTTGTCGACGTCTTTTCCATTGTGGCTTAAAAGTAGATTTCTTGTCGATTTCTTGGCAAGGCGTCGTCAAAGTTATAGTAAGTTCTTGACGACCTCACGAAAGTTAACGGTTTTCCCATAGATCAGGCCTAATTAGACTATTATGTAATAAATAGCCGTATTTTCGCTATGTAAACGAAATGTGTTACCTCAGTTGCTGCGCTTTTACAATAAAGTTGAAAATTATACATTAGAATCCATTCGTAACTTTATATTATCTTTAAAAAAAAAAAAAAAAGTTCTCAAGTTATAATTAATTATTTTAGTGGTCCTTCCCTGTCTTCCCTTATACTCAGGCCAGTCGGTTTTCATTAGAGTTCCGATTCTGTTTAAAAAATATGTCTTATGGCCTGTCAATTGTAGGTGGTGAGTTCGACCAATGGGGAGCTGACCAACGATGATCCTACTGCTGGTCACTCCAACACGCCCATCACCGCCCACCCTGAAGTCGAGATTGTCGACGAGACCAAGTAAGTACACTGGGCAATACCACCGACTTGAGCATGCACTGTGTAACCACAGCTTATTGTATTTTGCCTGCTGGCTGTGCCGCAATGGGGTATACGGGTGATTTTTGTCTGGCTCGCCCATTCGAAACTATATTTTTTTTTTTAATAAATACATAATATGTATATTTATATTATAAATAAGTTGCCTATTTTCAAATTGCAAATTGCAAATTTGCAGGTGAGCTAGAAAATAGATTTTCTTTTCTATGTCTCAAGCACTTGTATACCCCATTGTCTAAGAAGAACGAGAAGTTTTGGAAGGCCCGGTTCACGGAGGATTCGAACGCCAGTGATCCGCTGAGAAATTTGTCATGGGAGCCAAGGCCGTGCCAGGGAGGTCCAAGGGGTCCGAACCCCCTCCGAAATAAAAGGGCTTTACACTGGATATAATGGACTTTAATGAATATAATAAATTAAAAAAATTGGACACCTTCCAAAACCAGGGCACGGCCTTGATGGGAGAAAATGAGCTGGTGCAAAATCCCAGAGTCTGCTCCGGCAGATTTCTTTCGCTGGCTCGGTTTTCTCCTTGACACGCCAGTGACACTGCAGCTACCTAGAAAACTTCTGATGTGTGTTCAGAAATAGACGGTTTTATTTTTTTCCACCAACCCATGTGCTCCCATGACAATTTGCTCTGCAGATCACCCGCGGTTGAATCGTTCGTGTGTACTAGATCTTAGTCATCGATTTTAATAATTTTGTGACGTTTTAGGAGCTAATACTCTGAACTGAAAAAATGTTTCCTCTATTTTTAATTTATAACCTGTGCTTTCTTTCTATTTCATTTTTGGTCTTCCCTTATTTTTTAATATACATTTTATTTGCGAAATATCTACATTTCCAGTTGACTTCTCCCATTAGTTCGGTCGGGTCTAGCTTTTCCTTCCGGCCCGTCCGAAGACTGGTTGCCAATACTTGGTATTCCGAGTAAATAAAAAGCTCACCGTGTCTTTATTGTCACAATTTATAATTTTTTGTTGAAAAATACACTTTGGTAATCCTAATAACTTCGAGGCGTTGCAGTAGGTATTGTTCGGAAACAAAGGCAGTGCAGCTACAAGTATGATAAGTTGTTTTCATACATTAATTAAAATAAATGTCACCTGGAGTCGAAAGCTATTTTTTAAAATGCCCAATACCTTTAAATTGGTGTAAAAGAATATATTTAAAAAACGCAGCGTCTAGTATCTAGTATTTTCATACATTAATTAAAATAAATGTCACCTGGAGTCGAAAGCTATTTTTTAAAATGCCCAATACCTTTAAATTGGTGTAAAAGAATATATTTAAAAAACGCAGCGTCTAGTATCCGAATCTTATGGTTATTTGGAATGTATCTTTAGAATGTGCTTTTTGTTTATATTGATTAAGGCCCGGTACACACAGACGATTCTCCCAGTCGGGATTTCCCGACGTCTTTTCCATTGTAGCCATAGGGCTAGCAGAAGATTTCTTGTCGATTTCGTCAGCTGGCGTTAAGCCGACCGCACGAAAGTGCACGGTTTTCCCCTAGACACGCCAGATCATATAAATCGTCGGAATTGGACTCAGTGGTTTTCCACAGACCATTCACCAAGTCCTATCCCTAGAACGGCAAAGACATCGGCAAATCGCAGAATCGTCCTGTGTACCTGGGCTTAATGCGTTGAGGACAAATTTGCTGTTATACCTACATTATAATAAATATTGTCACTTTAGAAACATAATTACGCCCACATGCTTGGGTATTAAATGTCCAATGCTTAACCTTCAATTTTTTGGAGTATTTTCGGCGTGGTAGAGTGATCCAGTGCAAAGAACTGAAAGCAAAATTATGATTATATTTCAGGTTACTTCCTAGACGGAAATCGGTAGCTGGTTTTGTTACGAAAGCCCTTCGCCGTGTATGAATTTTTTTTTTTAATACTTTCTATATAGAATGCTATAATGCGTCACGCTACTCCCACTACCCATGGATAAAAATAATCGGGCACCTAACAAAAGTTTTTGATTTCTTTTTTTTAAATATGGTTAAGAATTAAATTGCCTGAGTTTTTGACCTTGATCCATAGAGAAGAGCCACTGTGAAAAAATATACTGGAACGACTACGACTTCTTGCGAATTTTTTTAAAAACATAAGCTAGTGGTAATGACAAAATATTCGACCAAAACCCGGGGGGACCTCAAATTTAATTCTGGAAAGTTTAATTTTCAACTCATTTAAAATATTTCAAAAATATACGTAAAATATATTAAAACTGGCATTCTGTGCGACTGCTATCTGTTTCCACCTAAGGTAAAATAATAATAGAACAGGTAAAAGCCTTGGGCAATGGAATGTCCAAAATACGTGTTTTTGTAGCCTACCTAAATTTATGACTTATCTCCTACTGCAAATGTGCGAAGAAAGGGGAGAAATCGTGAAAACAATACGCGTAAATCTGATAAGAAAATTTGATGTAAAAAATAACGCCAAAGCCATTCAGGCAACTTCTTGATACAATATCATTGAGATTCAGGCTGTTATCCACCAACGAATCGATGTAAATAAACGATATTCGTATCATTACCACTCCTATGTTATTCAAGAAGTTCTCAAGAAACTTGAGTGTACTGGTCCAGTTATTTTTCCACCATCCATGGCTATTAGCCATTGGCTAAGGTTAAAAATATATGTATTGTTAACCATTTATCGGTGTTCAAATATTTTTCTCCATGGTAGTATTTACTTAGACAGTTTGAAGGCCTTGCTTTTAGCTTGATTCTTTTATTGGGAAGCAGATGTGCCAATTACGTAAAACTTGCCTTCGAAACCAATGCACTCAACTCAGAATAACAAAAATAGTGATTATCTTAAAATCCTGGTCATTGATAATTTCAGACTTTTAAATTGCTTCAGGCTCAATGATTTGGATCAGTTGTTGCAAGTTGTCAAGTGCTTTGTAAAATCTGCGTTTCCTCCATAAAATATGAAAACTCTTGCTTCTGGTGTTGATTATAATTAATCCTTAATTTATGGTATAACCATTCGGAAGTGAGACAGCCCGAGCAAAACTAATGGTAGGCTGTGAAAAGTTTCGAGTTTCCAATGTAGCCTAATGTCTCGCTGTAAAATTCAACTCTTTGAGCTGGATCATTTCTAAACATTGACTGCGTCCCTCCAGTAAGAGTCACCGTGCCTTTTTATTTCAGGAAAGGCAAGACATGAACAATGGTACTAAGTCACTGATTTGAGGTGATTTCTTTGTGATTTGGTTTGAATTTTTGTCCGTGGTATGACTAGGGAAACGGATCTATCACATGTTTCCTTTTTTTAATAATCTAAGTTAGGAGCAGTATATAATTTATTAGTAATACATTTAGCTGCTAATTGTGACTTATTACCTAGTTCCTGTCCCAGCCGTGTTACGTATAGCTAGTATAGAGTGTAGAGTTCTAGTCATGTATATTATTTTAGCATTTCTTTTTACATGCTTATACTTTCGCTAAACTAATTCATCATTGTTCTGCTATTTGTCTATTATTTTACAGTTTCCACAGAAACATATCAGCTTCTTGGCTTTCCTATAGAAATGCTGTCTGTGCTTTATGTGCATACGTACTATAAAAACCTATATTCATCTGGTTGGTTGAGTGTTAATGAAATGTTAGAATTCTAGTTATCTGTTAGATGTACATTCATTTCGCGAGGAAACTTAAACTGTTGAACTTACTCTTAAAATTTTTAAAATAAAAAAATATCTTTAAATTTTAATTAAACGATATCTGCGAATAAATTGAAAATAACTCTTTTGTTTACCTATTTCTCATATAACTTCCTTTTTCAGATGCTGTTGTTTTTTCAAAAGAAAGAAGAAGAAATCCGGCCGGCAGAAATGACTAGCCGTAGTGCAATGTAGCCCCGAGCGGGAGGCTGTAACCCTTCTGCGCGCGACTTCACACTCCAACTCACGGGACTCTGTCCTCAACAGCTCCGGCTACCCTTTGCCCTCTGCCACGTGAATGACAAACTGTTATTCATTGCTATGCTAATTTGTTTGCTCAAACAAAGCGTTCGGGCCACACACCTATACCACTACCCTGAGAACATCGCAAAATCGTGAAAAACGAAATGTGCTAAACTTTTCATGTGAAATTAAGGATATGAACCTTGTGCTAATTGTTATTGGCGGCAAAAAATTAGAAACTACCGTAGCTCTTTATGTCGGTTGCTTTGGGAAATGGGCTAGTGTGTTTTTAATTTGTTCTCTGGTTTAATTTTTTTCGTTGGCCTCATGCCACCCATAAAGATAATTGAATGTCGACCGGTATTTTAATAATATAAAACGAAAATTCGAGTTAACAAAACAAACTCACGTGCAACTATTAATTTATGTTAATTTAAATGAACGAAATATTATTCTTCGTTGGTGAAAGAGATGATGATGTTAAAGCTTGAATCCTGGTGTAACCAAAGTAAAAAGCTATAGTTTCATTTACTTGCTAATTTGGATGTGATCATTATACCCCACTTAGATTCTGTTAATCCTGACAATATTGAATCTATATGTTATCACGGAACGTGGCTAATTCTATCGATCATTCCAGTTTATTGGGTCTTGTATATCTCAAAACGAACACATAGGCGTAGCCAATGGGAACAGTGGAACTTGTCAGATAACTAACAACTTGGAATTTATGCATTATGTTCTGTATCGTAAAAACGGGTGAATAGGGACAAAACTTCGTTGTTAGATTTGAGACCAAATTTTCAAGAAGCGAAATTAAAACGAAACCAAATCTAACCACAAAGTTTTGTCCCGATTCACCAGTTTTTACAGTAGTTCCAAAATGCGTCGTTTTGGAATGGAAAAGGAATCCAATTCCTGTGGTCATTTATCTGACTTGTGGAAAGCTTTGAGCTGGCTGCCATATTTCGAGCGCTGTATAGGACAGTGGTACAGAGTATAATAAAATGTGTCTTCATTTTATTTGCCATGTCATGATTCTTATGCAGTAGTTGAACCATTTCATTCCATTGATGTTTCTGCAAACTGAGCAACGTGCATAATGTGTTTTATTTATTGTTAAAGACTACGTTTTTTCTTTACCATTAATATTTCAAATTAATGTTATCACCATTATTTATTTTTCCACATTTTCTTTTATATTTTTATATTTTGAGAAATATCATTAATATTCTTGTAATTGAGGCCTACAAGGCAACGGTTTTAAGCGCTATAAATAATTATAACCACAATGCTGCCACTTGAATGACGTGATTCTGCTGCCAAAAATGCCACTTGCACTGCATCAGAGCCTATACCTATAAATGTATCTGACAATTCTTAGCTACACATTACCACTTTTATTCAAACTGTGGGCCAACACTAAGCTAAAGTTTTCTTGCCTGTCCCATTTTGCAGCTGTTAGCTCCACAATTTCCTTCTGTATTGAAAAGTATTGGCAACCATACCTCTTGTTAGAAATTATCGTAATATATTGTAATTGCTGACGCTGCTTCTGAAATGTTCATTCGTCACTGGAGGCTATTTAATAGTTACCTGTACCACTTGTAGCTGTTACATAGCCTCTCAAGATAATCTGGTTCAGCTATTAGCTGTGGAGTTGAGGCTGCTTTAGTGCCAAGACTATGCCTTGAGCCCATGACGATGATAGGATCAGTGAGAACGACTTAAGTTGTGCACGCTTGCGGACTTTGATGACGGCTAGTCGTGCATTAAGGGATCTTATTAAGAAAAAACTATCGGACACCCCTACTATCTGTATTATTACAAAAGCAAATCTCATCGGAAATATTGATCGTAGATAGTTCATCATTGAAGGTATGCCGTGTGATGTAATACCTTTTCCTATTTTAAGACTCAATAAAGAGAAGAAATGTTCCTCTGCATTTTGATGAATAGTATGTGGCCCATTTATGTTAGTGATGGCCGCATACTACATCAAATTACAGATGGACATTTCTTCTATTTACAGAGGAGATAAATATTACTAGTGGAATTTGATTTTGTTAAAAAAAAAATGGAATGTCGTACAATTGGGTGGGGCCAGAGTTCTATATGGGAGAATATTTCTTTGAATCCTGGGCCCATCTGATGCTACGCCTACTACGACAGCCATTGACAAAGCGTACCACGTGGCCCCAGGATTCAAACAATATTTTTGGCGCGCTCGAATGTCCCATCTCTTCTATATAGAACTCTAGGTGGGGCCTTAATGGACCATTCTCTTAAATAATAGACTATTAAAGAGACCGGGTGTTAAAAGCCAGCTCTTACTGAACAAAATGATCAAGAACGGGCTCTTAACATTCCTTAAAATTTGTAGTAATATATATTTGCTCAGGGCTGGATTTTCATTGTAAATTATAAGCATTCTGAACTTAAAACAAGGTGAAATATTCTGAGCTTTGCAATTTAGCAAACATTAAGTGTTAAGAGGGGAAATTGCCCTACTTGTATAATTATGGGAATTCTAATTTTTATAATTATTTATCTAACATTTCGTTCATTGGATCGGAGTAGTCTTAAATCTAGCCAATCTTCTTAGTACGATTAAGTCACTATTAAAATTCATTATTTATTGTTTAAGCATTATTTATTTTAAATGTAATATTGGGTTATTCAAGCAAACTACAGCATATATCTTTAAGTTAACCCATTGGGACTGATCTAACAAGTACTATCATGAATGCTTCTTAGTTAGCGTCAATTTTGTTCTATCGTAGAACAATATATACATGCCAATGCCCACGCATTGATATGAAAGTAATGTGCAACCAAGCATAATCTAAGACAACATAAATCTTAAGAATAACTTAGATATGAGAAAGTTCCTTATTTTGAAGACTTGAGGTGTATTTTTCCGAAATTATAATTAAATTACTAGTCATTGAACAGGCTAAGATTTCCAATGAAGCCCTTAATAACCTACAAAATACCTAAAATCAGTATTTCCAGAACGGTACAAGACCACCAAATCGAGTTAAATACTTTTTGAAATTATATTTTTATGATAGTGCGTCCCGCTATCATTTGAATTCTTAAAGCACTGCTTATTAACCGACATAGAGTGGAATGGTCATAACTTGTGATTTACCCAGGCATACTGAGCAAATATAAAATATCGGGTGCTACGTTACCTTATGGCTTATACCATATATGCCTGGTTATAAACGGGCTTCAAGGCTAGTCGTCAAATAAATATTTTTCTCCAAAATCAAGTTCAGCTTGTAATGTTGTGCAAGGTTCAGCTTGGGCATGTGTAAATTCTGACTCCCATACCAAGGGTGGATGATGGGTATGTGCTGGCTGCAGGACCTCAGAATAGCCTTTTCAGTGTACACTGGTTATGAAAAGCATACCCAACTGGGCATGCATCACATAGCAACTTTAAACTTGGGTTTGAAAAAATACTGGGTAGGTCGAAGTATGTGATGTATCAATTCCGCATTCAAAAATTGTATATACGCAATCTTCAAAATAAGCAGCTTTGTGATATCCTCTGTATTCGCAGCCGACAGATGGCTTGTTATAATCCTTTCCTTACATATGCCCAGACCTATTTACTTTAAGGTCTTTATGTTACGTCGGTACTGTCAGTCAATCCCACCACACCAGATTAGTAACATTCTGAGCCAAGCTATCATATCCACAACGTTTGGTTTAGGTGAGATTGACTGTGCATCCTGTTTTAGTACTATAGGGTCCGTCACTGCTAACTAAAATCAATGCCAATTATGTAGAGTGCAGCACTAGTCACATACTAGACTAGACTTGGCCTTATTATTGAAGCAAACATGCGTACTGCGGATCCAGTGTGGGGTTTTACGCAGTTAGCTGAGTTTTGCCGGGATTGGTAGATATAAAACTACCATACTCCCGCTTTATAGTTGGCTCTCAACAATGAATGTGCTCTCGATACAATGCCACGTAAACCTGTACCGACAGCATTTCTGTAACATTGTTATGATAAGTAATTATTAAACTAATACCATCCCCTTGCCTGGCAAGTATCGTCATGGCTTTGCTTATGGAAACTACGGAAGGTCAACACTGAATGTAACATACTTGTTTTGACCGGCATTAGGCTGTGCTGGCGTTTCAGTTTGATTTTTTCTATTTTGGGCTGGCTAGAATCACATACAGTGCAATACCTTTTTAGACTTTAAATTTTACTGATTTTTGAAAGTATCAGAAATTATCATGGCGAAAAGAGCATTTGGGCCACTGCTTCCGCGCTTGGCCTTTAAAAATGTATAACGTATATTGTATTAACAAATATTACCCGACTATTGAGTCATTTTTACTTTCATTTTGTTTTGTTTGATTGTATGTATTTTAAATATTCCTTATTGCCTTGAATCAAGCGCTTTCGAACAAACTTTGCCTAAATTGACTGGCATTCGGTTATAAGAAGGGACTGCTGTATTGGGCGGGTTAAACGTTTTTCTTATTAGTATGTGCTGATATGATGTATGTTATTAGTGGATACATGCATGTATATACTCATGATATGTATAGGTACTTTCTGGAGTAATTTTAGTTTTGCTGCAAGAAATTTCCCCATACTGACAAACCGCTATAAAATAAACTGACTTGGCATGGAGAATGATATCAATAAGTAAACATAATAGTCTCCTTAGTAACTTTGTAAAACTTGCTGTCACTCAATATCATATCAATAAGCCACAATTTATGTGTCCCTCTACCTGAATTGTTAGAATGCGAACCTATTTTCATGAGCGCCTGTAGGGTAGTCAGACTTTTGACGATCGAGAACTTTCCTAAAGAAAATCCATGGCTTGCTGTGATTGGCGCGGCTCGTATACAGTACATACTTATCTTTTATGAAGAGAGGTGCAGTTTTTTTTTTAGTTTTCGCGAGTTGTAGGGAAACTGCACCTCTCTCCATAAGACTAGTATGGAGATGCTCGCGTCATTCAGAGCAAGGTGGAGGCCCATAATGTTGGATTATCTGTAAGAGAGTTCTCCATTGTGTGCTGGACACTCCTTGTTTGGACGCTAGAAAAAATTATACGGCCCCTACTTCCACACATAACTTCACAACAGGCTAAAATAGTCTTAAGATATTTTCTGAGAGCTTGCCATGTGCGTCTGTGCTAGAAAGTGTTCTCAGCGTTCTTGACTTGGTAGGAATGTCAGTGCCAATATCATTAGAGGTATTACCAGGGATGCCCTCAAAAATACTCCATACACTTATTGTACCATTTTAAACAAGCATTTACGATACAGAGTAATTTATCCAAGAAAAACACTAGTTGCTTTTGATACAAAGTTTACGCTTGTTAATTTTTTTTGTCGGATGGCTGGCAATGTAACTTGTGCGTATACTTTTTAGTTTCAAATTTCTTGTTCAGTAATAGATATTAAAAATTTCCATTGCAGAAGTTTTACCAACGTGAAGTGCTAAATTTCTGTAAAAAAATGTCTAATTGTTTTGAATATAAAGTGAGACTTAGTTGTGATATTAAATTTGCTTTCAATTCCCTACTGATTTAAAATTAAAACCCAATTTGAAAAAAAAATAATAATAGCTTGCCCTAGTTTCTGAAGCAGTTAAAAAAAAAGTGAATGCTTCCGCACTATTGTAAATTGTAATGCATAGCGATAATATAAAAAAAACATGGTAAGAACAAACCAGATATAATTAGAGTATAACAAAAAATATCACATGACGTAATGGCGGAGAATTACCCAATAACCACATTTATCAAAAATATCAAGGTCTCAGATATAATGAGAAAATTTTGTTCCCAACGTGAACTTTGAGCGATTCTTATCGTATAAAGGTAGCCTATATTTATTTTCATTTATTTTTAAAATTGAGTTCATGAAGATGGCACTGTTGATCAACAAGTTTTTCCTATGCGTCTTAGCTATTTTTTTGCTGAACTTTAACAATTACGGACTTGACTTCAGTATAATTTTGCAGACCATATTCGCCAAGCTCGCGGCCATTGCCTGACATCTTGAAGCCACCGAAGGGAGCTTGAACACCTAAGATATTATAAGTATTCACCCTGGAATAGAAAATGACTGGATTAATTAGGAACGAGGCTTATCCTCTCCAGTTTAGTTTGCTATCATGGTCCAAAATCAACGTGTCAACTAAAAGAAATGGAGTTAGATAATATTAAAATACCACATTTTCAGGGTAAACTTGTTCATTAGCCTATGTACGGACTAGTAGCAACTACCTGAATGTCAGTATTTTTTCATAACGAACCTCTTAGAGAAGTAGACCCAGCTCAAATTTAATGGATGAACTAGAAAAATTCATTGATCCTAACCGTAGGACTTACCATACAGTTCCAGCTCGGATGCCTTGAAGCACGTAAAATGCTTTGTCTATGTCCTTGGTAAACACGGCAGCAGCAAGGCCATAGTCAGTTCGGTTAGCTCTTTCAATGACTTCATCTAAACTCTTGAAGCGAATTATCTGTTGGACGGGTCCGAAAATCTCCTCTCGGGCGATACGCATGTCGTCTTTGACCTAGAAATTTTAGTAAACATTGACAATGTCAAATACAGAGGTAACTTTTTCTACAATAAAATAAAGCACTGGATAAAGAAGTCATCTTAATATCATAACATAACTTACAAATCCACAACAGCTGAATTATACAAATTTGCAGTTGTCACATGACAGAACTCTTAAAAAAAAAAATGGTATAGTAGAGAAACACCTAGACAGAGATAAAATTCTGGGTCCCAATCTATCGGTACAAATCGTGGCGGAAGAAATGCATACATATTTAAATCATCATTTTCGCCATGGTTCCTTTTAGAATTAAAAAATATAAATAAATAAATATTGATTTTCGTTGTATTACAAAGATTTAGGGATAGCCCTCTCTTACACTCAACTACGAAAGCCAGGTTTTGCCTGCTTTACATGCCCTCCGAAGCATGGCCAGAAAATGTAGGAAGTGTGGGACTCGAATCAAAAACCTTTTGGGTAAAAGTCGGAGTCTGTACCACTAATCTACATGTCCTGAAATACAAAAATATCAAGGTCTCAGATAATATAATGAGAAACTTTTGTTCCCAACGTGAACTTTGAGCGAACATATTCTTATCGTATAAAGGTATATATTTATTTTCATTTATTTTTAAAATTAAGTTCATGAAGATGGCACTGTTGATCAAAAAGTTTTTCCTATACTATAAACTGATAGGCCTATTTGGCTTTCAACATTGTCATAATTATCGACTTTACTACCTGTTATTTTGTCGGCCAATTTCGAAAGTATAAAAAACGTCCTTCGACATCAAGTAAAATTTATTTTAATTTAGAGTTTAGACGATGAGCTGCCCCATGCTTGACCATATGGTCAATAAAATAGGGGCTCCTACAAACAAATAGGAAAGCAGGGAAAATTGGTCCTGAGAGTCTACACAAAGTTGCATAAAATTATACGTACATCAGCGAATACGGTAGGCTTGATAAAATAACCTTCTCCTCCAGCGGGTTCTCCGCCAGTCACAAGTCTAGCTCCTTCCTTTTTGCCGGATTCAACAAGACTCAGAATTTTGTCAAACTGCTCACGGTCAATCTGAGGTCCATACTCATTGTTGGGGTCAAACGGGTTGCCCACTGTCGCTTTCCTCGCCCTTTCTCCAGACCGCTCGACAAAAGCGTCGTATATGGAGTCTTCTACAAACGTACGAGATCCAGCGCAGCAACATTGACCCTTTTAAATGTAAACAAGTTCATTAATTATTTAAAATATATAATCGCAATGACTTGACGCGGGTCATTTCAGAATTTCAGCTCTATTCACGTCCCTTAGTGTTATTTTAAATTAAACATATCCATTATGAGGTTGCTCTATCAGTAAATCGTTCTGCGAATACCTCCGGTTGATGCCATAGATTTAAAGTCCTCGAAATATTTTTATATTCTCCACCCTTTGGTTCCAAACTCATATTTTCTCACCCCGTTAACTGTCCCATCCTATATGTAATTCGGAGCTTTTTCTGAACTAGTGAGCTTCATTGTCTCAAAGAAGTGATTCTATGTTTCAATTATGCAAAAGGGAGCATAAAAAAGAATAATTATGCAGCACTATATTTTCCCGAAAAAATTCCAAATTGTGTGTCCCTGAAAAGTTTCTCAACTCCGTGACTTTTAAATTTTTGAATATCTCGCAAAAAGTTATTAGCTAGTTTGACATGGCAGCAGAAAAATGGAAGGTGGCGGTTGCGTTTGTCTTGTTGGTGACAACGGATACATCCTCATTTGGAGTTTTAAACGAAACTGCGTCGGCAAAGTCAGATATGTAAGATTGTACTGCTGCAATTCTCATTCCGTTATTGCATTCGATGACTTAATTTGTGAACTATATAAAATGCTATCAGGTTAAATGGAAAGTAGACCTTTAAGGTTAATAAGAATGGGAAATTGTTCCTCAATAACATAACTTGGTAAAATAGTAGCCGGCAATTTTGTATAAATTTCTCACTTCCGTGAGTCTCCACTCCGTTCATTGCTGTGTTAACGGTAATGAGGCATGCTCACAGTAGTGAAGTGCACTACGTAATTTAATGCAAATCTGGGTTTAATATTGCCAAGTGTGTTCGTGTATTAATTAAGTAATTGGTTTCTTTCAGGAGAAATGAGGCCTAACGGCAACAAAGCAAAAAAATAGGTTGTCTTTAAGTCGGGTTATGAACGATAGGGTGACAACGCCTAAATTACTAAATCTTACTTGAATAATAATATGTGGCTGGAAAGAGAAAGAAATGTGGAAAAGCCCTTAAGTAGTTTGAATTTCGTGCGCACCTCCTGACGTTTCACACCCCCAAAGCCAAACCCCTTGCTTCATCTTCACAAATATAGCATGGCGGGAAAGAAAATGAATAGACAAAGACATGGGTATAATTTAAATTAATATAAGCCTTCCAAATCAGTCCAAAAAATTGCTTTAAACCCGCCCATGCAATTCAAATGGGATTGCTGGAAATGAATTTTTTCGCGTCATTTTTTAGAAATCGTCAGATGAGGAGGATACAAGACCATCTCCATCTTTTAAAGTTGGTGATTATGTCCTGGTGCAATACTTAGATGAGGTTTATCCGGGTATAATTATTGAACTGATTCACAATGAATTTGACAATAAGCTACAAGCTAAAGTTAAATGTATGCAACAGTTCCGGAATTCCAGGGACGGTTTCAGAAAAAGTTTTCGGGGGGGGGGGGGCCTGAAAAATATCGCGTTTCCCTTACTTGAGTAATATTTTCTCTTCATTTCCTTCAAAAGTCCATTCTATCTAGTATAAAGCTATTTTTCACGGGGGGGGGGGGGGGGGGTTGAGGGCGGTCGCCCCCCCCCCCCCCCCAAGGATCCGTCCCTGCGGAATTCATGGAAATGGCCGGAAGTTGAGGACATTTGCACCAACTCTCTCAGTGATATTTTGAAGAAAATCCCCGAACCGAAACTGTTCTCAAAACGAGGTTTTTACAAAATATCTGAATGAAGAAGAAGATAAATGCGTCACACCTTAGTTTAGACAGTGATTAAAATACTAACTATTAGCCATGTTTATTTGCTGTAATTCTACACCAATAAACTCATTGTTTCTTGTGTAAACGGTGTTCATTACCATCTCAGTGAAGGTAGTCTCCACTCCGTTCGTTACCAGCCATTTTTGCCATATACAGCCTTAACTACTGTATTGTCGAAAAATAGTGCATACTTCCATGATTTTAATGGTAGGAAATTTAAAAATGGGAAAAAGCCGAAATTCTGAAATGACCCACGCGTTCCCTTTTCTGATTTGATATTTTTTATCATGGGCATGCTGGTCGAGGCAATAACTAGGGTAGAATTAACGTCCGGATATCAATCAACATTAAGCTGTCGAAATCGGCTTTTAGTCTAGTTTAAAGTAATTACCCTCTAGATACCAGAGGCAGGAATTAATCGATGGGAGTATCGATGGTTTTTTACTATCGGTATCCATGGTTTTCTGATTAACTGATTGTCTGGCTATCAATTAATTCCCACCTCTACTAAGGCGGCTATTCCACTTGTCGATTTTACTTCAAATTTGATTTGAGATTTTCTGTTTGTTTTATTTTAAGGAGACTACTATGTAGATACTTAACTTATCTAGTATAAATTAAGTTATAATATGGTAGCAGATATCAATAATAAGTCTCTAACAAAATCGACAAGTGGAATAGACGCCTTAATACTGATTCAATACGTCATAGGCAAGCGCTATCGGTGAATGATTTTAATAGGCCCGGCGCATAGCGCCAGCAGGGCAACCATGTTGAGGGTATGAGGAATGCTGCATGTTAGCATCATCATAATTAGTTTTTTATTTCGGTATTCAGGATTAAATGGGACTCACCATGTTAAAGAAGAGCCCAAAGTGTGCATTCTCTACGGCTTCATCCAAATCAGTATCCTTGAAAATTATATTAGGCGATTTGCCTCCTAGCTCAAGTGTGACCCGTTTAAGATTCGATGCACCGGCACCTTGCTGGATCAGTTTTCCAACCTGTAATGATAAATTAAAATTATTATGTGACGGGCTGCATTACGCACGGTTGAGTAAGCGCCAGCAGTGTCAATGATGTGTTGAACTGGGTGTATATTATGGTGCCCATTCCACATACGTACAACGTCAACGAAAAATTGAAAAATGACGTCAAAATGACGTAAATTGACGTGGTAGCAGAATTTTTAGTATGTCTTTAATGTCTGCTAAAACGTCATTTTTCAATTTTTCGTTGACGTTGTACGTATATGGAATACCCCCCTAAGACTCGTATCTATACTTGGTTAAGTTATGCTTTCACCTGGTGCATTGCGTCAATGGTAAGCTACGTACACCTAAGTCAGTATTGGTGGTAATTGAACAAACCTCGGTAGAGCCTGTGAATGCAACCTTGTCTACATCGCGATGTTTGACAATGGCTTCACCAGCGTTTCCGAATCCAGGCACAATGTTCACGACCCCGGCAGGAAATCCCGCCTCTTTGATCAATTGAGCCGCATATAGGGCAGTCAATGGAGTCTGCTCCGCTGGTTTCAGAACAATTGTGTTTCCTGCAAGGAAATAATTACGGAATCAGTTTAATTTTCATGCAGCCAATGTCTGCAAGCCTACTATTGCGATTATTTTTAATCTTAAACTGGGATTAAAAATGTAAACAAGATAATGGTAGAATGGAAAGTGCCAAAATTGTGCTGTTTACATTTTTAACCCCCAAGAAAAAGTTAATTCGCGTATTCTGGATTTTTGGAAGAACTACAAAACCGAAAAGTGAAAATACCCGATTATACATGCATTATGTATGATGCAGGAAGTAGTGTTCTACAACTTAGAAGAGCCAAATTTTTAATAACTTGTTGAGTTAATTGAATAAATAATGAAAAGCATTTTATTTTAGGCTGCCAATTGTCTACGTAGCATATACCCCCCGACAGACTGAAGCGAAGGATGTCATTATTGGTGGGAAATTGCTCAAGGGTCTAGGAAAGCGCCTCAAAAGAAGTACCTATCTTCTGTATAGGCCAGGCTTCAGGATTAATAAACTAACTCATCATAAGTTTGACCAACTCCGTGACATTAAAGTCCTACGCCAAAGCTCTGGTGACCCCATGTTAAAAATTCACCATAGCCAAGCTCTTAAGAGTCTAAAATTAGAATGTCATAGGCAGGTGAAAGAGGATATGTGTGCTCGAATCTCTAACGCCAACAATAAGGCAAAAGCTGCGTGGGAGATTATAAACGAACGTAGGCCGTTATCTTCCAAATCAGCTATTGATAAATTAACTGTTAACGGTGAATCGATCTCATCACCTCAAGTAATTACAAATGAATTTAGCTGCTATTTCAGAAACACTATTGAGGATCTCATTAGTCGCATTCCCCATGCGAGGGTCAACAACGTGGGATGGCCGGTAGGTGACTCGTTCTTCCTTGCCCCTGTAGATGCTGGGGAAATTCAGGCTGCGGTTAAATCCATGAGGCGCACGTCGTCCGCCGGAATTGACAAAATACCCTCTAAGCTACTTAAAGATTCCTGCGCTCACTTCATTGGACCTTTAGTCCTTCTGATAAACAAAAGCTTTGAAGATGGGGTCTTTCCAAATTGCTTTAAGAAGGCCATAGTTAAACCCGTGTTTAAGAAAGGGGCCCGTGACCAAGTACATAGTTATCGACCCATTAGTCTTTTACCATCTGTATCTAAAACTATAGAAAAAATAGTAAATAAGAGACTAATTGATTTTATAAAAAAACATAAGGTACTCTCCCCAGCCCAGTTTGGGTTCCTACCTGGCAAGTCTACAGGCGACGCCTGCCTCAAACTCTATAACACGATCCTAGATGGCCTTGACTGTAGAAAAGTTCCTCTTAGCCTGCTCTTAGACCTATCTAAGGCATTTGACACGCTCGACCATGACATACTTCTGGAAAAAATGCAAAGGGCCGGCATCAGAGGTGTAGCCCTCAAGTGGTTCACCAGCTATCTTAAGGACAGACTGCAAAAAGTGGTAATTGGATCTGGCGGCTCCCAAGCGTCATCAGACTGGTGCGCCCTCAATACAGGCGTCCCTCAGGGCAGTATACTGGGTCCCACCCTGTTCCTTATCTACATAAACGAGTTTGCGTCCTTTATGTCAACTACTTCCCTAGAGCCCCATGTGGGACTCTACGCGGACGACGCCGTGTTGACTCTACTATCGCCCAATACCCAGTTAGCATTATCATGTGCTAGTGAGACTCTTGAACAAGCCCACCGGTGGCTCGCAGCGAATAAGTTGATCCTCAACGCTGTTAAAACCGAACTCATTATCCCGAGCTGCACCAAGCAACTCCTAGAGTCCTTACTGCAAATGGTCTTGACATTACCGAAGCGGCTGACGTCCGGTTCCTAGGCATTACCTTTGATTCCAACCTCAATTGGCGAAGTCATATCGACAAACTATGTAGGAAACTCTCATCCGCGGTGTTCCTTATGAGAAACATATCCTTTGTCGCTGGTAACGACATTCTTAAGGTAATATACTACAGCCTCATGCAATCTCACCTGTCATATGGCGTAGCCTTATGGAGTAATTCTTCAGACTGCACTAGGGCTTTCCGCCTGCAGAAAAAAGCTGTGCGACTTCTGGCAGGAGAATCGGACCAGCGTGTGTCATGTCGATCACTTTTCCCTCGTTTGGGGATACTCACTCTCCCTGCCCTTTTTATACTAGACCTGCTAATTTATGTCAGAAGGGAGGGACTGCGGTTTAAAAATTATGAGGTTCACCATTATCACACACGGAGAAGGGGTGACATTCACTTGGGACCCGTTAGGCTCACTAAAGTACTAAAGGGACCCTCCCAACTTGGTTCTAGACTTTTCAACAAGCTCCCACATGGTCTAAAAAGAGATAATATTAGCCCTAACGTTTTCAAGAGCAAGGTAAAGGGTCTCCTAGTGAGTCGTTGCCCCTACTCTGTCAATGAATTTCTAGCGACCAACCTCCCTCCATGCTGACATTCCCATCACAGTCATAAGTACCTATATTGTATATTATTATTAAGTTGTGGATTTTAATGGATAAGGATTGTAATGATGTATTATTGATGATTGTACGTAGGTCTTTTTAAAATCTATATATGTATATAGCTATTTATAATGTTTGACCGTGCCGAGCACATGCAGTAACTTTTAATGTAACGCTGTACTGTATGTGGTTAAAATGGCCTATTATAATTACATTTCATCTCTTAAAATCGACCAATTATTATTCTTCCTTAACTACGACTGTAAGAAATTAGTTTGTTTACCGGTCGCTAGGGCAGGTCCAAGTTTCCACGCAAGCATTAAGAATGGAAAATTCCAGGGTATAATTTGGCCGCAAACGCCGACTGGCTCATGCCTCGTGTAGGCGAAGAAGTTTCCATCCATAGGAATGGTCTTTCCTTGGACTTTGTCAGCCCATCCTGCGTAATATCTGAGTGTATTTACAGCAGCGGGGATGTCGATAGTGTAGGAGGCAGCAAAAGGCTTGCCGTTATCTAACGTTTCCAGACTCTGAAAAATTTGAATTAAAAAAAAATTAGCAGTAATCATGCGTCTTGCAATTTTTTATTTTGAACTTCAGCAGGCTGATCATGGCGATTGGTATTAATTTACTCCTGGGATTAAAACTGTAAACAAACAAATTTTGAATAGCACTTTCCATTATAAAATTATCTTGTTTACATCTTTAATACCAGGGAATTAAATAAACCCCGGTATTTATTTAATCCCCTGATATTGAAAATGTAAACAAACAAATTTTGAATAGCACTTTCCATTATAAAATTATAATGTTTACATTTTTAATACCAGGGAATTAAATAAACCCCGGTATTATAATCGCCATCGTCAGCCTGCAGATATAGTATGTGGCCAGACATCCCGCATTAAGAATTTTTCCGCCCTTATGTTTTTATTGTACTTCCTTGGGTCATGCTCCATCCAAAATGCCCGAATTGGGCGAATAACAGATGAGCGTCTTTCACCCTCGCTCTGTACAGCCTCAAATTATTATGCAGACAAACTTACCGCAAGATAAACACGATCACGTTCAATAAGGTCGGCCAGTTTGTAAAGCAGACGACCGCGCTCAGATGCATCTATAGTGCGCCATGGTGAGCCGAGTCTGAAGGCTTCTTTTGCAGCCTTTACAGCCTTATCAATATCAGCAGAACCGCCTTCTGATACCTCTGTAATGACCTTCCCTGTGCTCGGGTTGATCGTCTCAAAAGTCTTTCCTGTCGCCGACTTGGTCCATTCGTTATTGATAAAAACCTTGAATAAAATATTGAAAAACTGAATTATACTCCTAATAAGCTGATCACCAGAGTAAAGAAGTATTTTTTTAACTGTTTTTCTTTTGTGTTATTGTGTTATTCTGCGTTAATTGATAATATGGGATAGTAGTCCACCTCTTCTCCCAATAGTAAGAAAGAAGGCTTAGCCCTGGATCTGCATGGAAAGAAATGTTCTAAGACCCAGACGGCATGGCCGCAGAGACTCGGAGGTCAGATACATAATGCAGTACCCCCTCCTCGTTGACAAAGTGAAATCAGTGGTTTTTGGTACCTAGTACAAGAGATGTCGACAAAACATGTAACTTCAGTAGTCTACATCTGATAAATACCTAATCTTTATTTAGCCCGGGAGAAACACTCTTGACAACCAGAGATTTATGTTGTTGCAGCTGATAAAAAAAAATGAGGTAAATAGTAGCTCCATCAATGAAAGTGGTGGCTTGCGATAAGCTCAGCCAACATGTCAGGCTGAGGCGATGCTAATCTTATGTAATCCGTATTCAATCCCGTATCTGCTATTGCAGTGCAAAAACATGGAAACAGGACGGCGCTAAGATATCAGAGCACTCATTGGGTGCGGCTCTTCCCTGTACGAGCGGTTCTATGTGATGCACAAAAATTAAATAGGTACCTAATGAACATAGCACATCCAGATGGCATGCCTAATAACATACAGTATAAGGCGTTTCTTACAAAGCTGATTGCAATCAATTTGGGTGTTTTCATTTTTGGTTTGGGATGTGTGGCTCTCCTAACAGATCTACTGTAAATCTGGTTAGTGGATACCGTACTTCGAAATTTAGCTCAGCTGCTAAAAAGGGTCTCCAGTGGAGACTACTAGTAACTAGGTAGCAACCACGTGTCTGGGTTTTAATGTTCAATCTTTACATTGTGGGCATTACGTCAAAGCAGCTGGTAAATACTGTTTAGGTAACGAGGTTTTTTTATAAGTAATTGATTCACTGAATATAAGTAGTTGATTTCAATTTGATTATTTATGTCAGTCAAGGAAGGGCCTGTTATATTCAGTTATATTCATGCCATTCAAGCTAGCCCTAGCTAGCTTCTGGGCGTCGTCATCAAGTTCTGTCGTCTAAAACAAAATAATAATAAATAAATAAAGAACACAATCACCGTAATATCGGGTTCGTCAAAAATTCCCTAACTGAGTAGGGAACTTGTTCCATTAGTAGCCGACCGACGGCCCCGGAAAAAACCTTTACCTCCCGGGGTAATTTGTCAATAGTCAAATACCTGGCATCAAACGGATGTTCTAACTTGACAGCTGATGTGACATAGGTATGCTTCGGAGTGAGGCCTATTAAGACTAGGACTAGTCTTAATAGGTGGAGGACTCCACTAAAATATCCTGAGTGATAATCGTACTTTATGTAATTGTTAGACGCATTAAAGTCTGTAGTGAATTACTTATAAAAGCGGAACACTGCCCTTAATACGTTTAAATCGCAAAATGTAGTCCCACTTACCCCATTGTACAAAATCTTTGGCAAAACTTCAGGCGCTGGCAATGCGGCAGTGGACAAACCGGCTCGGAGGGGAGCGGCACATGATTTTAAAGCACGGAGCATAGTTGATGACAGTGCAGAAGTACCGGTACCACCAAGTATGAAGTAACGTAACAGCCAAACTGCAACATTTTTAAATACTATATTTTTATATATATAGGTAGTCAATAGGCTACATTTCTGTTTTTTCATCAGTAGGCCTATAGCCTATATTAAGCTAAAATACTAAATACATATCGAGACATCAATAAAACCAAACTTAATTATTTCTTACAATCATCTTCCCACTTACTCAAAGAGTTATTCCTGCTCCTCGTGTTCACTCAGCTTCGCGGCTTGAGTTATCACAATCAAGTAATCAACTTTCAGCAAACCTAATTTAAGTAAACTTGACCTTGCGGGCTGCGGCTTGTAGATGTAGTGCAGTTATGTAATCACTGGTGACTGGACGCACACTGACAGTCACAGACATAGAGTTAAAGTAGACATTGACATAGCAATTATTGCCTTTCTTTTGCTAAGGTCTCATCTTCTGCTAAGGTGCCCATTCCATTGACCGGCTAGGGCTATTTCCAACAACGGTGACGTGGTAGCAGACATTCAAGACTTAGGTGGCATCTCCACTGACCTCGCAATGCAGAATTGACGAAAATGTTTATTTTCCTCTATGCAATAGTTAGGTGCCCATTCCACATACGTACAACGTCAATGAAAATTATGAAATTGCAGGTGGTAGCAGACGTTGTACGTATGTGGAATGGGCGCCTTAAAATTGATCAATGATCATACAGTAAAATCACAAACAAACAAACTAAAATTAAAAAATGGCTTCATGGGATATGTTAATTACAAACATTTTAATAGATTTCTATTTAAAAAAAAAAAAAAAAAAACATTTCCGTCAATGTCATTTGCAATCTGCAATGCGAGGTCGTTGGAAACGCTACCTACCTAAGTCTTGAATGTCTGCTACCACGTCATCGTTGTTGGAAATAGCCCTAGCCGGTCAATGGAATGGGCGCCTTAGGCGCCCATTCCACCGACTGGCTAGGTCTAATTACAAAAACGGTGACGTGGTAGCAGACATTCAAGATTTGGGCGGGGTTTCCATCGACCTCGCATTGCAGAATTGACGGAAATGTTTATTTTCCTCTATGCCACAGTAAAAATTGATCAATGATCATACAGTAAAATCACAAACAAACAAACTAAAATTAAAAAATAGCCCTAGCCGGTCGGTGGAATGAGCGCCTAAGAGCTAAAAAGTGGATTATTCCACCGTGACCGCGCGCTAGCAGTTTTCCCACTGTAATGGAGTTGTTGCGTAGTGACGTCACAGTAAGAGGGCGGAGCTAAGAGCGCATGCGTGATTGCGAAAATAATGTAAACAAACTGAGCTGTTCGGCCATTGGAGTATATGAAATGTATTGAGCGCTATTGATTTTTACAGTTTTAAGTTGTTATTATTCATATTTCTAGCGTTATGGTCAAGCATTGCTGCTATGGCTTGTGTAATAGTGATAGCCTACACCAGGACAGAACGCATGAGAGAGGTTCGAATTATATCGCTCCCCAAGCCACTGGAAAAAATTATGAAATGCAAGTGGAGGTTGCATCTTTGTGGCAGAACGAAGTCCACAATATTTAAAGTTACAAAATACACATATAAATGCATGGCCGTGGCCAGGAGGTGGTCCATAGGGTCCGCACCCCCCCCCCCCCCAAATAAATTTCTGCAGGTAAACCTGTACGGTTTGAAGAATTTATCCATTAATTCATTAATAAATTACGTAAAAAAATGTTTGGACCCCCCCCCCCTCCCGAAATCATAACCTGGGAACAGCCTTGTATATATGTTCAAAACATTTAGTGGATCCTAGTGGGCCAACAAAAGATTTTCCAGATCCAATCGGACAGTCAATTGAGATCATGGCCGTAGCCAAGGGGGAGTTCAACCTCCTCCCCCCCCCCCCCCTGATGAAATGGCTTCATACTAAATAGAATCGGATTTTGAGGGGAAAAATATAAACTACCATGTAATATCCAATTAAATTTCTGAAACCCTCCCCCCCCCCCCCCCAAAAAAAAAAAAATATTTTTTTTATGTTAACCTGTATTGCTCGATGACCACTAATTCAAAAATAAATTACGTTAAAAAAAATGGACCCCCCCCCGAAAACAAAAGCAAACGGCCTGTGGCCCTACGAAAATTAACTGCTTTGGTGCACAGATACTAAACTTAAAACACGCTTTTTGCGACATCTAACTTATGTTTACGTAAAACAATGGTTCCGTTTTTATTTGCAAGGTGGCAGAAGCGTTCACTTTTGTTTTAAAAACACGCTCTTAGCGACATCTAGCCAAAGCATAGTAAATCCAATCATACTTTAGTTTTATTATTATCCGGTAGGTGGCAGAAGCGTTCACTTTGCTTTTAAAACACGCTTTACGCGACATCTAGCTCTTCTGCTTCAAGTTACAGCCGGATGATCCGATGATGGCTGGTTGGCAGCAACATATTTCAGCGATGTCTCCAATCTCCGCGATTTTGACATGCCCTCTTCAGCTCCACATAGGACGTTATGCTATCTGGCTCAGGTTACGTAAAACATTAGTTCCAGTGGCGGGCAGTCAGACCGCAGACGTGCCTACTGCACTGCATTGCATTTGCCCGGTGGCGTAGACAATAGCCCGGTGGGCCGGACTAAAAATAGTTGTTTGGGCTGGACCAATATATTATGTTGTTCTGTGGGCTGGACGTCCAAAGGAAGAGAATCGTAGCATATTTCAAAATAAAATTTGTGTTAATAACAAGCATTACAACAGCATTTTGCATTTCACATGTAAACGCGCGTCCGGTTTTTTGTCCTGATGAGAAAGGGGCCGCGGTTACCGAAAATGCCAGGGCCGATTTCCGGTCGTTATTAACTTAACAGCTGGATGACTGGGCCTTTATTAGCATGGATTTAACTTAAGGAGAATAACTAACTAACAGAAGATAATAGTAATAATGTCCTGAAGTACTTTTTATGGACCCAGGCCTACTTATAGGTCTCCAGGGTTGAGGGTTGCCAACAAGCCTAAGCCAGAACAGCTACTAGAAGACTGGGCTAAGCAGGTAAAGGTCCTAAGTCCATAAGAAGCCCCTCAATAATAATAAACTAAACATGTCTTCTTACTTAGTACCTACGCTTGAAATTTACCAATTAGGCCAACTGATTACCGGTGGAGTGGACCGCAGGCGTAGGGATTACTCACAACTCACAAGGGCAGGCGCGGCGGCTACTTTATAAAGTTTATAGTGTTTTATAATAGTCAATGATAACCATTTTAATTTAATAAAGTTAAAACCATGTTATTAAGACTACAGTAGGTCTCCTTCTACCGTACTCTCAAACGTGCTTTTTTTTGGCCAAACAACTAACAATTCTGTTTTCGGCTAACTAGGTTAGGCACCTAATGCTAATAAAGGATGCCTTGCATTAGCAAAATAAAATAAATTATTAATTAATAAAATATTAAATAAATAGCCTAATTAACAATAACGGTCAAAGGAGACAACCACATTATTTAAATTAAATTTACAGCAGTCCTCTTATTAGTATGGTAGCTGTGCGGTGTACATGAATACCGTAAAAAATTGATCAAGAAGCTGTAGTGTGGCATTCCGATTGAAATGTTGATCAATGGCATTACATAAAGGGGTAGATTTCAAAATGTTTTGCAAACAAGGAATGGTCGTGTACTTTAGATATAATTAATTAACTTCTCGTTCCGTTCCACATCCACAAAGACATGAAAATGATCAGATGTAATACTCATAATAAAATGCAAGGTTTCTCTAAAAGCTGTCTATTTCCCCTAGGTAGGCTATTGATTTACTAGTACAGTATTCTTTAAATCGGTTTAATGCACTGTACATCGAGGTTTTCAGATGTGATAATATTTCAGGTGAGAAAGTGTAAATTTCCGTGGAAAGCTTGCATTTTTTTTATGCATTTTTCATCTGATCACTTTCCATCTTTGTGGCTGAGAAACGAGAAATTAATTGATATCGTGAAAAATACACGACTATTCCATGTTATCAAAACAATATGAAATTTTCATTAAAGAGCCAATGGAGCCCCTATTTTCCATTTTTCGCAGTAAAATTTCTATCAATAAATAAATAAATAAATAAAAATATCAATTGCAGAGAAATAATTAAGGTATCAAAAACTAGAAAATATATTCCGCTCCGCTCTGATCTGATGTTCATTATAGTGCCGTCACTAACACCGATCGGCCAGTTATTGAACTTGATTTGTACAAAATATCGATCACTGAGGATGTCAGATCTAAGGAGTTCCAAAACTGTGGCTAATTGGTGTAAATCACGGCCACATGACACATTTCTTCTTACTTATGACTCTACAATTGAAATTTCACGAGAATTTTTTGCGTGCAAAAAAAACAGAAAATGCGGGGATCTATTTGCTCTTAAGGTGGCTATTCTACCGACCTCGTTTTTCATAATGCAAGTGCATGACGTGGTAGCAGACATCATTAATAAGTCTCTACCATATTATAACTTAATTTATAATAGATAAGTTAAGTATCTACATTATAATCTCCTTAAAATATGGCATAGACTTATTAATGATGTCTGCTACCACGTCATGCACTTGCATTATGAAAAACGAGGTCGGTGGAAAAGCCGCCTAATTCCATCCTACGGCGGACTAGGAATGTTTTTTTTTTTTTTCATTCTTTATAATTATTAAGTTGTAGGCTTTGCAAATGTATTTTTATCTCAATTCGTTGTCCATCTGGTAGTGCTTGATTGCATTATTAACGTATCAAGTCAACTAGGTACAATTTGAAACCTTTGCCAGGATTCAGATTCATGGTAAAGTCGGGAAGCCTCCTCAACCTAACCAATCATGTTATAAATGTTTTGGACAGAATTCGATACTGCTAGCTACAGACGGTACGATACGGTAAACTACAGACGATTACAAATGGCATTTCCCTTTTCCTTGCTGTTAGCAATGCGAGACCCAAATTGGATAGCTCTCTTCGGTAAATTTGCAGCACCACGGAATCCAAGGTGCCAAGCAGCTAACCTTAACAGAATCTTGTCCCCAAGGCCTGGTGGCATTGATTCCACAGGGTAGCACCTGAAAAAATAAATAAAAGGGACCAAGTAATGCGCAGAATTTTAAAGGTATGTTCCTTTCTGGCAATCCCACTGAACCTGTTATAATAATCAAATTACCTGTGCCAAGCCGGAAGAAAAGATAGAAAGCAAACGACATCTTCATCCAAATAAGGCATCCGGCATTGCCTGCTATGGCTGCTCGTAATTCTGTCATCTCTCCCGAGGTTGCGCTCGCCTATTCGTCCAAGCTCTAAACTTAACTCATCCGCTAGGGCTGTCCACCCGCCCTTGTGTTTTAGCGTGGTACGATGCCGCATGTAACCACCTAGCTGTTCGTCAGCACCTATGCCCGATAGCATGATCTGAAAATAAAAAAGAAATTTGAGGCATAATTTGATATTTAGTCAAAAATGTTTACTGACGGCACAATGATGGGAGCGATGGCCGGAGAAGGAGTACATAGTCCATGCCTTAAAATTCAACTCTCTGTGCCAATGTGGAGGTGTAGGTAGCGAGAGGCGCACCAATGAGCACCAAGCATTTCATCTGGACTGATGAAGTACGAAACAGTGCTTACCTACCCACCAACGAACACAAACTAATAATAAAGCATAATTAACTTTATTCACATGGACCTTAAATAGTCAAAGATCCAATCGAACTGCTCACCTAATTTCTGATACCGTACAAGAAATTCACGTCCATTTAACATTTCCAATTTAATATTATGCGTCTCCGGTAGCAAGGAATTGCAACACGAAAATATAGCCTGTGAAATGTGAATTAAATTTAAAAATAATACATCTCGTACCCTTGCAGGAGATGTGTACGTCTCCCTGGTAGCTCCTGAGAGAACACCTTTGCCGCGGGCAGCAAACCATAGAGCACAACCGAGGCTGTCATCTAGAACGGTTGTTAGCGGGTGAATCAAATCCGATATTTGCTCCTCTCGCTGTTGCTTCAACTCTTCTTGTGTTACGTTGACCTGAAGTATAACGGTATCACATATAATATTATTATTATTACCATAAACCCAATACCTAACTTAAAACTTACAGAAAACCGAACGTTAAGAATAAAAACTGCAGTTCCATGTGTGTTCATGCATGCTACAACACAAAGTGACCAACCTCAATAAAATTCCATTTCCTGCGCGGAAATAATGCCTTCAACTCTGACAGAGTCTGCAAACCAGTTTCCCGATCAGGAACTTTGTACGTAACTTCTTGAACAACCGAATACACCCCCATAGGTGAAACCCTGAAAAGAAAATAACATTGAATGGGTAGAAAAACATTCTTAAATTTAAAATTATAATAATAAACCATTAAATTGTCCAGCATGACTTATCAAGCTTCAGTTACAGTTACTCAATGACAAATTGCTTGATGGGCGTTCCAATAGATTAAGAAAAGAAATCGAAAAGTACAACAATTAGGCTTCAAATCCAAAAAGTTAGACTAGAGACTGTGTGACCAAAATCATGTTATAAGAGTTTCTTCTAATGTTAATATCCGATGACAGCCTCAGTTCAACTTGCTCAAGTGACAAGCATAAAATCCTACCCTTAAGAGCAAACTGGAGTATCCCGACTACGCGTTTTTTGTACAAAGTCAATTATCACATGAAATATCTATCATAGAGCCGTCAAAAATATCCGTTACATTACCAAAAATGCCTCTCTCCACATGTGACCCTCACGAACACCAATTGGCCACAGTTCTTTTTCCTCAGGACTACTACACCAATCGTTTTTCGAAAAAAAATCAAATTCAATGCGCACGCGGCACTAAGGGGGAAGAGGAAGAAGAGATTTTAAAATATTTCGTAAGCAAATCACGACTTATTTTATTTTGACGAAAATAATTACTGGATTTCTCGTTCCATAGCCAGAGAGATATGAAAAATGAAAATGGTCAGATGAAAAATTTACAAAAAATATAAGCTAATAAGTTAATCATAAATGCGCTATAATTGGGAAATTACCACCAATCACAGCAGCAGCCTGATCGAGGCGATTATAATACCGGTATTTATTTAATCCCCTGGTAATAAAAATGTAAACAAGATAATTTTATAATGGAAAGTGCTATTCAAAATTTGTTTGTTTACAGTTATAATCCTAGGGTATTTATTTAACCCCGGTATTATAATCGCCTCGATCAGCAGCCTGATCAGGGCGTTTATAATACCGGTATTTATTTAATCCACTGGTAACCAAGATAATTTTATAATGGAAAGTGCTATTCAAAATTTGTTTGTTTACAGTTATAATCCTAGGGTATTTATTTAACCCCGGTATTATAAACGCCTCGATCAGACTGCAGGCTGCTAGTATTTCTATATGTCTAAGTTGCCCATTAATTTCGCCACCAATTCTGCTAGTCTTTTTTTTACTAAATACTTTCAGATTCAGAGGCCCTGACATAAATATCTTGAATATATCACTATTAGCATAAGCTGAATACAATATAATTATTAGCCCTCTTAATTTATACACTTGGTAAGGTACCTCCTCATGGTTGGCATATCAAGTCCCGATTTGTTACGCTCAAAAGCCACGTTAAGAAGGTCAATGGGCTCCGATTCAGGGACGTAGGAGTTAGCTAGAGCAGCCAACACCGCGGAGTCGAGGCCACCCGAGAACAGAACAGCAACTTTGGAATGATTACATGGCTCTCTCTCACCATCGTCGCTTGGCTTCACACACATCTGACAGAAAGCTGGAATTTTCTCTAGTCTGATGCGCACTGCATTCTAGAAACCGACGGTTTATTTTACAATGAAGAACATGTACGAAATGCAATGATACTTGTAAACAGTTTATTTCATTTTGAGCTCAATCGATAATAAAAAAATCGGATTGCAGACGCAGGATATGACATAATGATAATTATTATTATCAAGAGTAAAGAGCAAAATATTATAGGCCTATTGCATGGAATTATTTAACAATTGAACTGGAAATTACCCAATAAGTTAGCATACAGTAATATGGGTGTAAGAACCTGAAGTGTCTTGAGAAGATCTTGCACTAAAATCATGACGTCTTCCTTCTCAAGCAGGGAAGTCATGGTCCGTTTGATGCGCGTCTTGGAGTCTGCGTTACTGAGTTTATCCATCAGCTGACTCATCGAGACATCATGGCGGAACACCACCCACATGGCCAGCTCTGCATCTGTCGGCTCTTTTCTATTACTAAAATAACAAAAAGTTCCAGTGTGTAACGATGCGTTTATCCATAAACTGTCAATGATTATCAATGATGGAACTAAAATTTGAATATAATCCCAAGTTCACAGGAAAAGATCAGAGATATCATTGACGCACCATGGGAATAAAGAAATTATCCTCAGCATAATAATAAATAAATATTTCTGTTAAACTATGCAATCAAGTAATCAGTATAAAGTATAATCGTCAAAATATCGTCATTGTGCTAGTGCTAGTATGCAGTGCCTATATGCAGTAAGTGGCTGTCATTAACATCGATTGGCCACGGTTATGGAACATACTGAAAATATATTTCCACAACTATGACCAAAGATGGCCACAGACTAAATGTAAATTTCATGCAAAATGCATATATTCAGGCATCAATTAGGTAATTAATTCAAGTTTGAAACAATAGGAAAATCTTACTAATCTGTTAAGGTGAGGGACGAATCAATAGGTTCCAATATAACGAGGTCCTCTCGAAATGAAAAGTCGGCCAATTTGAGGTCAACCAAGGAAGGCGTCAGGTGAGACCAAGGATGCAGGAACAGTGGTAGCTCCCCATCTGCATACATAAACAAAATTTTATAAGATTGCTACATTATAGTCTCCTTAAAATATGGCAGAGACTTATTAATGATGTCTGCTACCACGTCATGCAAATGCACAATGAAAAACGACGTCGGTGGAATAGCCGCCTTAGGAAGGGGTACATATATATCGTGTATCAAAATGCTCAGAAAAAATTCTTCCTTTTGTCTAATATTATTGACAACTCCTCGATTGATATTTCACGAGATATTTGATTTTAAAACCTATAAGGTTTTCCCCCTCCAATTGCCTCTTAAGGTTTTAATAAAATCCAATTTCACAACAAATATCGGCAGAACTACGATAAAAAATATCTCATTACTGATAAAAAATGTTCCTCCCCATTTTAATGTACAATAAGTGGTCACATTCCCCACAGGTTTGTAATTCTTTCGACCTGACATCCTCAGTGTCTGTTTTTTTACAAATGAAGTTCATCGAACTTGTTGAAATGGAACATTATATTAATTCTAGGTTGAGGATATCAAAGCGAACGAATTCAAGCTGGTGTATATACGCTATTACTCGTATATACACTTTTTGAATCTTCACCTTTATTATTAATTCTTTTTATCTGTATAAAAATATATTTACATTTAGTTTTTATTATAGGGTATGTTAAACATAATGTCAACCTCTACAATCGATGTTTCCGGTGAAATATGACTTTCTTATACTCGTATATTTTTTCCACTCCTGTTGTCTCTTAACGTATTCTAATGTGCTAATTTTATTATAAGCTAAAGCATTTGAAGTATTTTTTTATGAACAACAAATTGTAGCATTATTTCCAAATAAAAATGGGTTTTCCCTAGGTTGCACCTGTTCGAAGGTCACAGCTTTTGTCGCTTTATTGTCTACGCTGCGGATGCCCATCTTATCCAACTGGTTGGAATCAACGGGAACGACCGGCTCAAAGGAAAGTCCCCATTGCGTAATAATGGGAAAAAGTAAAAAGTTACGATACTATTGGTTCTAACAATCTGGCACGCGGCTTTGCCATTCTTATCTCATCAGCTCCAACGGGTGTTATCAACACATGTCCACAACACTAATTTGCCAGTGATGATATTATTGATTTTATTGATTTCTAACAATAACGGGCCAATGGTCATAGGCGCCCATTCCACCGACCGGCTAGGGCTATTTACAAAAACAGTGACGTGGTAGCAGACATTCACGACTTGGGCGGGGTTTCCACCGACCTCGCATTGCAGAATTGATGGAAATGTTTATTTTCCTCTATGCCATAGTTAAAATTGATCAATAATCATACAGTAAAATCACAAACAAACTAAAATTAAAAAAAGGCGTCATGGGATATGTTAAGTACAAACATTTTAATAGATTTCTATTTAAAAAAAATTCTAATTTCCGTCAATGTCATTTGCATTCTGCAATGCGAGGTCGGTGGAAACGTCACCTAAGTCTTGAATGTCTGCTACCCCGTCACCGTTTTTGTAAATAGCCCTAGCCGGTCGGTGGAATGGGCGCCATAGATTGTGGACCCAGTGCTTTTTATCGGTACCGTTCTCGACTTGTAGGAACCTGCAGATCTCAAAAAAAACATTGTGCATGCAATATACTGCCTCAATGACCGTGTACACGATAGACATTGCCGGTAATTTCTCACATCTGCACACTGGCTGGTCTGATGGCATTTGGTAATTGTGTGAGGTGGTTATTGATTTGCAAGTGAAAGCCGTATTGTAGTCGATAAAGATATGGACTTTTGTCAGGGAAGTCACGGGTCCCATCCCGCCACCTATTCACCCCTGTCTAATTGGAATTAAATATTCATGAGAGAGGCTGAAGCCAAGCTGTTCGGAATCCACTGTAATCAGCAGGTCCCCTTATTCATATTATATCAAGTTCAAACACGAAGGCTTGGCGCTATGTAAGTTCCTTAGTTGAACGCATGCCCAAGCATACTTCTTGTCAACAACAGAGATTGTGTTATGTATGAATTGATACCCCGAAGGGGGTTTTAACAAGGTAGATAAAGAAGAAGAAGAACGGGAAAGACCATCGTGAGGCGAGTAACGCATGTGGTCCAATTCAAATGCTTTATTATTGTTATTAGTGATATTTTTATATTATACTGATATTGATATATTTAGTGATGCTAATACTGTATATGCAACAAGTTTAAATAAACTGAACAAATATGCTGAAATTAAGGAATTCACAATTTTGTAAAGTGTCATTTTGTAAGAAACCTGAAATGAAATAGAGTAGTACATACTACCCGACCACGATAAGATGGCACTTGGAACACTTATAAAAATGGGATGAATTCGGTGGCGCTTATGCAAGTTTTCGAATTAACAAATAAGTGTTCCAAGTGTCATCCTATGGTAGTCGGGTAGTAGACTCAATTTAGGTTTCATTAGAAGAAACTATATAAAAAATAATATAATCGAAAATACCAATACTTAAAACCACATTCAAAGGAACCGGTCCGAGTTTACTCGAACATGCTCTCCAATTTATCAACATTAGTAGATAGAGAATATGAGTAATTTCATGGTAAATAATTTTCCAGTGGTTAAATTTCCGATATCTCGGGGGGGGGGGGGGGGTGTCCACCTGACGTCACTCGAAGTGAGATAAATTCTAGATGATACGTCAGACCAACACATTAATTACCACACAGCAATAATGGTAGGGCACGCAATGCATTTGAGCGCGAATTTTCTTTCATTTTTTAAAAAAATAATTTTTTGTGCAAAACAAAATATTTTTTTGGGAAAGGACCCTATCCGGTTTCGTTACTCAATTTAACACCTAAAACATGCCTGATCGATAGAAAGGTTTCGCAGAAAAATTATTTTTTAGTCATTTTTCATTAAAATCTACTTATTTTTATTTTTTTACCCCCAGAAGCAAACTATCAAGGGGCAAGCGACCCCTCGCATTTTGTCAACATTAATAACGACTACAATACATGGGAATTTAAAATAAATCGTTGCAGCCGTTTTTGAGAAATAATGTTTTTAGACGTTTTTTGGATTTTTTTGAGATTTTTTTTTTTGGGAATAAATCCCCCCAAATTGAATTGGCCCAAAATAAAGAAAATGGACCCGAGGTATGACTTTTGTAAACCTACATGTAAATTTCATCAAAATCGACCGAGTAGTTTGCCCGGAAATCGATGCACAGACAGACGGACAGACAGACAGACATTTCGTAAAAACCACTTTTTTGGGTTCCTGGGACCTGAAAACGTGTAAATTCGTTGAAATCTCGGAATCGAAAATTTCGACCATCACAAAGCTTTCCTTATACTACGTATAAATTGGAAAGCAATAATGAAAAGCTAGCTGTAATTAATGAACCTGATCATGCAAGATGTCAACGTGACTTCTAAAGAGTATGTTTGAAATTTGGAATTTTTTTAAATACATAGTCATGACTTTTCTTCAATTTTTCTGAGTGAGCGTCTGGATAAGATTACTTGAATGAAGTATATACAGTAAGTAATATAGCCTCACAGTTCTAACAAGCACAATTCCCATTAAGATAACTTAATAAAGCAGCCGATTTCTTGGTTATGCTTCTTACTATTACACATACAATAAGCCCACCTTGTGAAAGGTCCGTGAAGAATATACCGACGGCCGGGACTTCTACAGATTTTGGCTGCTTTCGGCTACTGACGGAAGAAATGGTCACATTACGTTGATCTTTGTTTATTATCAAACTGTGCCGGCCAATCACATCACGACCAAAGTAAAGCCGCTTCTTTTCCCTAAAATTATAATGAAAAAACCTTGTATCCAAATATGAGTATCCAGAAAAAAAAAAATCCCATTATTGATTACTTAGCATTAGAGAAACTACTGAAGCAAGCCAAAAAATAGCAAACTCGTCGCACCAGTGCATTGAAATTTCACATTGTTTCCAACAAAGATCGCTAATACCGACGACAAGCAATTCTAAATTTGCTGAAAATTGAAAATACTTATTTTTTTTTCTTTCCAACTTGTCTATTGAATCGTAATATCGTAGAAATTAAGCAAAGAACAAGAAAACTTAACCCTTTGTTTTAGAAAAATATCATGGTGAAATATTTGAATGTCGAGCCTTTATATTATAGTACAGTATTATGTGATTTGTAGAATGAAATCAACTGTCCAGAAAGAAGTTGTGGTTCTTATGCCATGTTAAGTCATTAGAAAGTTAGATTTTGTTTAACAATAGCATCTGAAAATATTGAACTACATTAGCTGTAGCCAGCGCAGGTCTAAACTCTGGTAAATATCAAAATTATGTTGAAAATGAACTGGCGACGGATTTCAAAATTTTTGCATTCGATTTTGTAAACATGGAATGGTCGTGTCTTTCTGATGAAATTAAATATTTTTTGGTTCGTCAGCCGCAAAGAGATAAAAGTGGTCAGAAGAAATATTCGGAAAAAATACAAGCTTTCGCAGGAAATGTACATTTTCTTACCTGAAATATTATTACTTCAGAAAATCCCGATAAAGTGCATTAAACCGATTTGATAGAATAGTAGTAATCAGTCGGGGAAATGGACAGCTTTCAGAGAAAGCTTGCAATTTTTACGAATTTTTCATCTGGCCACTTTCATATCTTTGTTGCTGTGGTACGCGGGTATTCCACTGATCAATTTTACTTCAAATTTGATTTCGTCATTGACGGAAACTCATCAATGTTGCATTATTTATTTTTACACCCCATTCCACTAGTTTTCAACAATTGATCATTTTTGTTTTCAATTTTTTCCAAATTTGTAAGTTTGCCCGTCGTCTTTCTTTTAATTTTATAATCTACTAGGAATTTTTTGATTTAAACTACGAAATCATTCGTTCGTTCTCAAGAAATTAATTTAAATTATTTATCATCTCTAGACGACGCCATTGTTTAATTTTAGTTTGTTATTGTTTGCAACGCGTGATTTTACTCTATGATCATTGAACAATTTTAACATGAGGATATTAAAATGGATAATGTCAAAGAGTAAAACAAAAATCTCAAATCAAATTGGAAGTACAATTATTGACCAGTGGAATACCCGCCTTACAAGACATTTGAAATCTGTCCCCGAAACCAATAAAAGAAGATACAACTGAACTTACTTTTGATAGAACATGAAACTGTACGGTCCCCGAACTTGAGTGAGTATTGACAGTATACATTCATTATCTTGGGTAGCAGTGCGAAGTTTTTCAGATATTGCTTCCGTGTCATTACCAGTGCTCGCCTACAACAAAACAACAACATAATTCCCCATTGCTATTTGCTCTTCGAGTTAAGTTAACTATAGAGATACAAAGGACAGTAAATTCAATTATTCAGTATTATTTTCCAGACGTTTTTTTATATGACGAAGCAGTAGAATCCGGGATGATAGGCCGTAGTCGTTCTGAAAGAGTACTTCCGAACGCTTTGTCAACATCTGCGGTCGACGTCTTAAGTGGAACTGCGTAGACTTCTAGTCTTCTAAGATTGTATCATGGAGGCTCAGCAGCAAGAGCTCAGCAGCGGATTATAAATAAATAAATAATGTTTTTTTAATTGCATTATTATTTATTACGGGACATAGCCTACTTTTTCTTTATTTTAAAAACGATTAATCGCTTACAAACAATTTAGGGAATACATTCGATTAACCTTACTAAGTAATTTAACCCCCGCCTATTTTAATGTGACACAAATGGATTAGGTATTCAATGAAATCAAAGAGAAAGCGAAAGGTGATAAATATCTTCAGGTTGACTCACTATGCGGAAGATGTCAGAAAAATGGATTAATCTCGTACAATTAGCTCGGAACGGAAGGTCATGGGAATATGAAGCGTACATACAGCAATCAATAAAGATATTAAAAGGAATGACGTCATTTCTCACTTGCTCGATTGAAAACGGTTCATTACAACGAAAGATGGAAGGAGTATTTTTAACGTGCAACGGGGTTATTTAAAAACAATAATAGCAATATTCCTGAGGAACAAAGCATCGGAGCGCCGAGAAAGTATAAACATATTCGCCAGTAAGAAGTTTAGTTCCTCACAGTTAGCTGACTAATGGTAGTGGTTCTAAAATGTTATTGGGTTCGAATCACGCTGAAGGTACAGAAGGTTTTTTAAACTTCGACATAATATAATGTACAATGATGAATGAAAAGAATCTACTGGTAGCTAGTAAGTAATCATCCCAAAATCCCCACCCCGACAAATAAAATTGCACTAATGTGGAATCAAAAGGATGCATGCAATACATGTACATATATATCATGTTATGCTTTGTATAAACGGAACCCAGCACGGCAGTACCGTATACATAAAATACTTTTGGAAGGGGCCAGGACCGGATCGACTCTAGATATCAACTTCTTGCTGCGACGTTCAATTCTACCAACAAAACCGCTTATCGCACACTGTTGACCCAAACATTACATCTGTCAAATTATGCATTACAATAACTTGTACGTTCAATTTAGCATGTGACATCTGTATACGCAATATACACTATGAAGAATGCAATTAATACACTTTTTATAGTACCAATTTTAATGTTAATAAGTGACGCACGTAAACTAAAAACAATTTACTACATGCTAATATAGACAGAAATGGTCAGCATAATATCTAACATGTTATATTATATTGAAAATGTTTCCACTATTGGCAAATTAGTTTACAAAGGTGACGGCACCCCGTGACGTAGGTAACTTATATAGCAGTGAAATGGGCACATGGCGCACTGAATCATTACCGGCACACCTGAGCAAAAACAACAGCAATAATAAGAGCAAAAACGGGACACCTGTTTTACGGCACCCAGTGACGTGGCTTATAACAGTCAAGTGGGCACCTGGCGCACTGAATCATTACCAGCGCACCTGACAAAAAACAACAGCAATAATAAGAGCAAAAGCGGGACATCTGTTCTGTCGGTTATCACAGGGAAATTACATTGATTAACATTGATAAGATAATAATGGTACCATACTTAAGGCTGCACTGCATCCAAAACCCACAGTACCAGTAAGGCATCAGATCAACCATGAGTCGTTTAGCAGTGTTGTTAACTCTCGGATTGATCAGCTCAATATTTGCAGCTGACGTCATCACACCTTGTAAGCTCTTCAGTGATTTATTGCTATATCCATTAATTTAATACTTGCAGCAGCCCTACCATGCCGTTTACAGATTAACTTAACTCTGAAAATAGGATTAAATTATTCTGAATAAGCCCCAAGATGTCAAGTGACAAGAAGAACCTGTACGAGTGAACCCGTACCTACATGCTTTCCTATGTATGAATATATGAAAATAACGATAATAGTTCTTTTGTAAATAATTGTCATAGGTTAAATTTCGGTTGCCTAGAGTTTCCTTATCCAAGGCACTGAATTAATAGATGGGACGATTGCATAGTCTAGAACAGTCAAACCAATAGGCCTACTGCAGAGTAATAATGACAAGATATGCAATGTACCTTATTGAAGCATGAATTATCCATATTTTCTTCAAACAATAATTTTTTATTCACGCTCTCCTATTATTAGAGGACTCGTGAGGAAATCTATCGTTATTCCTATTAGTTTCAACAGAAATAATATTTCAGAGTAACCATAAAAATTTCACAAAACAGTAACATATAGATGATACCGGCTATTTGGCGCAGAACAACGGTTGCAGACTGTAGTCTGAATCAAACCAAGAGACATTGTAGAAGAATCATACAGTAGCCTACATACTGTATTTACTTTTTTTTTCTTTTTAGGTGTAGACGGAGAATTGCCACAATACATAAAAGCTGAGGCTCTGGTTGATGGAGTACCATGCACAGAATCACCTTGCCCATTTCCAAGAGGCTCCACAGCTACAGCATCGATGACATTTCAGACGCGTGAGTTATATCTCATTTTTACGGTTTACTCATTGTCATGAACGATGTAATCTATAATTCGATTACAGACAAAACTAACTTTACTGGCTTGTTCATCAACAGTCGTAGTGATTCTGCGCGGCCATTTAGACGACAGCTCACAAAACGGAACGTCACTCAAAAGAAAATAATTGAAACTAAAGTGGTGGTTCTTCTACGTCTTCTACTTGTAATTTTTTTTTTCCTTGTCCAGTACTCCCTGGACAAGGAGCATATATTACAATACAATAACTTACAGGCATACAATTTTTGGTAGGGTACCAAAAACCCCCTTAGGAGTTTGTCTGGTCGAGTTGGTTACAAAATGTCACCTCAGTATGATATGCAAAGAAAACATTGTACGTTAGTTACGTTTGTAAAAACCAGTTTTTTATTATTTTTTTAACTGAACCAATATTTTGTATTATGAGTAGTTCTTCGGGTAATTCGTTAAACACCGACGGAATAGCAACACGTAGTTCGGCTAGTCCATATTTGTTAAAATACATTGGTTCTATAAATCTTTTGTATTGGACACCCTCTCTTCTTGCCACGTTTACGACGATCATAATGGTAATTTGCACCATGGAGACTGCTGCTCAGAAAAGGGAAGTCGTGCTCTTGCCAAACCACCGCCTCAGGTTTATAAACCAGGAAGCCTTCTATCTTTCCTTGGATTATTACACGCCGATGGCGGTACTTTTCGATCTTCATCACATGGCCGATAGTATGTTAGTTTCTGTTTCGTAACTGTCAGCAGCAGCTCAGCCTCTGTATCCATTCGTCTCAGGACCTCAGCATTAGGGACACGATCTCCCTAACATTCGTTTGTGTATCCGCATCCCAAATGCACTGATTCTGTTCTCCGTTGCTTGGGCGGGGTTTCCACATACGTCAATGGTCAATGAGAAATATGGTTTTGACGTGGTAGCAGAATTTTTAGTATGTCTTTAATGTCTGCTTAAACGTCAATTTCAGATTTCTCATTGACCATTGACGTATGTGGAAACCCCGCCTTAGGAGTTATATGAACGTCCATCCCTTCATACCAGATAGAACGATTGGAAACACAAAACATTTCACCATTCTCAATCTGAGGTCCAACCGCATATTTCGACACCGAAGTACTTTCTGCACTTTGATGAAGGTATTTTGACCTTGTTCAATGCGGCTGTGAATTTCCTGACTCACTGTTATAATGCATCCGAGATACCGGTATTGTTCACATTGTGCAACAGGCGCACCATCCAGAATAATATTCAGATTTATCTCTGCCCTCTCACTGACAGCCAGTGCCTTCGTCTTCTTCAACTTAATTAAAATACCCGCATCCGGCTGTGGCTGGTCAGGGACTCTAATTTTTTTATTGTATTGTATTGTATTTCTGCCTGCTGCACTTTTTTTATTTAATAACGACTTCAATTGTTCTTCTGATGAAGCAACCAGCACTGTCATCTGCATAATGCACATTGTTGACAAGCTCTCCATTGACAATAATGCCTTCCATGGCTACATGCAAAACCTCTGTCATTATTGATTATCCGCTCAGCATACAGGTTGAACAGGGTAGGTGATAACACACATCCCTGCCTGACGCCCCGCTTAATAGGAATATTGCTATATATGTCATCAAGGCAAGTCAGTGCTATTATTTCATAAAATTAAATAAAACTATAACCTGGTATTACTAATTTTGCAGTTAACTCAGTAAGCTCCATTTGGAAAGGCGTTAACGCAACAGTGGTGGGAACAGGCATAACAACACCTTTCCCATTGCCCAGTGCAAACAAAGGCTGCGACAATCTGCAAGATGGGTCTTACTGCCCACTGGACAAGGGAGAGACGCCCAGGCTTAATATGGAGATGCCCGTTCTGCCAATTTATCCACTGGTATGTCATTTAATATTAATAAAAATGGAATGGCTGTTTACAACCGTTGAATGTTAAAAGGAAACGCTTAGCAGAAAATTAGCACCTGAATATTAAGATCTTCAGAGGGTTCAGGTTCATGTGGCTCTCCTTCTTGCGATTGCATCATAGTTAAGGTAGATGTCATACCAAGTTGAATCCAGCGGACCAGAGCAGGTTCAAAGCTAACTTGGTCGTGTGCACAGTGCCGGAAGGGAAACATGGTAGGAATTGTCCTGGTCACCTCCGAATAAATCGTGTGACTTCACTGTGTTTCCCAAGTGGTTCGGAATCCACTATAATCAGGAGGTCCGCTGTCCTATGGGCTGGCATAGTAGATGATAGTAGAAGGTAGATGTCCTCTTGTTAATGAGGGGTCCTCCACTCCTTCATTGCAAAGTCTGCGTGCTCTTGACTCTCAGAGACCTATATTTGCCTGGTGCCTATTTAAAATGTGATGAAAACTGATCGTTGCTCAATCCGTCCATTTGAGAACAACCAGTCTCCTCAAATTGAGCAGAAAGTTATGGATTGTTATATTTTTATTTTGCAGGTCGAGTTGATTCTCAAATTCTACTTGCTCGACGAAAACAACGTACAGTTAGCCTGCATGAAGGTGTCAGCATTAGTAGTTGATGCCTAAAATTGATCTGCTCAATAAATGTCACTATGAATTACCATTAAATTATTTTTATATTTTGAAGTAAACGTGTTATTTTTAGCTGGGGGTGATTTCAATTGTTTTGTCTATAAATTAATCTGATTGACTGAAAAAATGTAATAAGGGATTACACAATACCGCTACTACGGAAGAAAAAAGACACAATTAAAAAATTGTAGATTTCGACTTAATAACACTACAATATTTTTAAAAAAAATCTATTTTGCGTTAATGTAGTGTATATTTTCTACGCGAGGGCAGTTGTGTCGTTTTCTTTTGGCAAGAACCGTCAGGTAGCCTAATTTATTATAAAAAAAATCTTTAACTTCAATGGGAAGGTGGTAGCTTGTTCGTACTTGTGCGAGTCTCTACACACCATGCGATCGGAAACCTGTCGTAACTCAACACAGGTATAACCTACAGAGGCGGCTGAAGAGGTTATTCGGATACAGTTATTAAGTTGTTTGTGTGCGCATAATCTTTTTAAAAATAAAAAAATAAAATATAAATTGTAAATTGATAGATTTAGAGTTGTGTCCTTTTTCTTCCGATATGTGTAGGTAAACATCCAAAACCTGCACAAAAAGAGAAATCACTCAACCATATTAATTGTCAGGTCACATTTCACTAATAAAAGTCAGTCCAAAAGCTGCTGTAACAATAAGTAACGAAGTGTGCTCCTTCAAAACGGGACAGTAGGTATATGTAACAAAAAAATAAAACCTACATGTCGCCGGCTCCAAGCTCAAGCATGCACTGCGTTGGTAAAGCGCAATGGAAACAAAAGGTAGGTTAACGTTAACTTGGCATTCAATTTTGAAATGCAGCAAGGGGACACGCAAGGTCAACGCACAACTAATGCTCTATTTCTTCCGTATCCATGCAGACTCAAAAATATTCTTAATCCAAACGTCAATCTTCTACTTTTTTCAGCTCTCTAACGTTTAAAATTCTGTTTATTAATATTTTCCTGTTCATAAAACCAAAAATAACTTAATTTAAAAAACTAGGTGGAACATATGACTTACGGTATACAGGCAGTTTTGGCCTGGGCTAACAATCAGCTAACTGCTAAGTGATTTAATGTTTCAAAAGTCTTAACTTGCACAAAATAGAAATCCTTAGTGAATTTACGAAGGTATCGTACACACAAGCCATTAAGGCTCTGGATGAGGTGAATACAGTCTGTCATGTATGTAATCTTAATAGTATCGTTTGCAAGGTATTTTCTTTATAATTTTTAACTTACACTGTATATGGGAAAGCATGTAAGGGTTCACTCACACCGGTTCTTGATTAGTAATGATGCTGCGACACAATGCTAGGTCTGTAACAAACCCTAAATGTAGAAAGTGAAAGTTTTATGAGGTGAAGGTTATAGCAGGGAAAAAAGATAATGGGCTGTAGGATATGGAAACAAGGCGCGTCAAGGGTTAAAGCACGCTATGTCGAGACCTATGCCAAGCGCAATCCACGCGTACCGTGGAAGAGCGTAGCGTGCCAGTCTGTGCATTGCAGGGAAGCTTCCGTGACAGCTGGGTATCCAAAGGCTATATAAAAGCCCGCTCATCCTCGGAATCTCAAAACAATTCAAGGTTAATTTTCGGAAGATTTTCTGAACACCTTGTCATGCATTAGATTAAACGTCTGTGAAGCACGGAACATAGTATTTCTATAATCAAGAAAGTTGGGTTCTCCAATTATATTACTGCGGGTCTACCATGCCGTATATCTAATATTAACTTAATCTGAGGGCTAAAAATGTAACCAAAACAATTTTGAATAACATTTTCCATACAAAAATAATCTTTCTAATATTTTTAATCCCTAATATTTAATGCTAAACGGCATTATGGGCCCGCAAATTCGGTACGAACTCGTACCGTTCAATTGTCAGATATCAGATAGTTCTTTTTAAATTATATATTAATGTCGTGAAGGACTTTTTATGGACCTAGGCCTACTAACAATGCCAACGACCCCTTCAATTTTCCGGACATTATTTTTATTGCTTCCGTATGCATTTTTGGACATTGGGAAACTGTTATTCGTCCTCGGTGCAACCTTCACCGGCTACAAGCGATAAGGACAAGCTAACTACTGACGCAATGGAACAGGCGAAAACATGGATTCCCCAATGAGGCTTGTATTGTTCTCATAGTACATAGACTCATAGTGTACTGTTGGACCAGCCGAGTTTGCAAATACACAAAGAATATTCCTGGTATGCCTTCCTAAGTCCCGCCTCTCCATGCAAATTTTCTATGCTGCATTTTTAAATCAACTTTGCATGTGTTTTTATACACAAAACTACTGGGGTTTCCATTCCTAATTTAATGCATAAGGTCGCAAGTGGACATTACTTATTTACTGAGCTAAAATTTACATGTTTTACGAATTCACGAGCCTAATGTCAAAATAAAAATTAAATTATTTTGAATTTTAGTTATGCCTTCAACTACTATAGCACGGGTCATCATAGAATAATATCAAACCAATATTTAATGTTATAAATATTACTATTGCGTTTCTTGAATATGCGAAATTAATAAACTTTTCTTCTTACTGTACTGTATTACAAAATAGATCAACTTGAAAATAGACGATTAACTTTGACTTTGAAACGTATTGTCGTATTGCCAATAAATTGAGAAAAGCAATGCACAAATTTGTGCAACCCAATTACCCCCCGAAATTCAAAAGTATCTATTTTAGCTTGACGCAACCAAGTACGGGAACGAATCAGTTTTCTCTTACTTTGCCATCATTGATCATTTATGTTACTATCTGCTTTACCATGTCGATCATAGGTGCATTCAATGAAGTTTTTAAGTGCGACTACTGTCCTTTAATGCTTCCCAATGTTTGTTTTATAAGAAAATTTGAATAATTATATACATGATGACTACATAATTGTACGAGTGTTTATTTATAATAACTGACCAAAAAAAATCTCTACATACCAGTGGACCATTAAAGACATCGCCATTCCAAAGTAAAATGTTTCCATCAGCGTCAAGCAAGGGTTGTGGAACAGGCTTCAGTCCTTGAGTCCATAGGACACATCCAGCTAATTGTAAAATTGTATACTCTGACACATCAACATATATTTCGTGGTATGAATCGGGTCCTCTTTTGATAAAGCCAGCGTACCCATCTGCAAACTATAATGAACACATAAATTTTTTATTTTAGATATTCGAAATGAAAGTTTTTTTTTTTAATAGTTTCTTCTTCTTCGGCCGGTAATCTTAATTATGTATTATTAATTATGCCCTAAGCTAGTAATACAAAAATCCTGAGGGTCCCAAGTTAATAAACCTGTCGGAGTTCGTACAGTAACGGTATATAACGCTATATTGATTCCAATAGTCGAGTATGTAATAGGAAGGAATAATGAATATGTTTAAACAACAACAATAATTGACAGTCTACCTACCTCAACGCTTGTTTCTTTCAATGGTCCTTTTTTAGATAATTCATTAAGGAATTTATTCTGATTGTATACGATAGAACAGAAAATGCCACACATTTTTCTGTGACAGCGTGAACATTCATCAAGAAGAGCAAAGAAAGGAATAAAATATAAAAAAGTAACCAGAGTTAATGAAATAGCACACGACCATGGTAACGAACGTAAACAACAATATGGCCAATGACTCGATTATTTTTCCTTCGATTCAACTATCGAAATATTCCCGCTGAAACTGAACTGAACTGATAATTTTAAAAAATATATTTTTTATTTATTAATATATATTAGGGTAATCTCTTGCCAACAGTAAAGTGGGAAAAGTCGGAAAGAAATTAGTTAAAAGAAAATAAACTTTATATTTAGGATTAGGAACCTTACCGTACAGTTTTTGTTGGGCAACATGTATTTAGTATTTTGTTTGATTTAAATATTTTCCCTTGCTTTTCCCACCTTACCACAGTAGGCAAGTATTTGCCCTGTATAAAAGACAATAAACGTACTTTGTTTCAATAAAAAAAGATTCAATATAAATTTCAAATGCAACCTGAAGAACTTTTCTGAAAACAATTGCCCAGGTAGGCAAAGTAAATAATTTTAAAGCAGTCAAGCTGCTACCCGGGATACCCGAGCTCTTTCCTTTGCGATCGAATATAATTAATATAAAATAGATGATCAGCAGCCAAACTTCTGTGAATGACCAACTTTCTATAATGTAAGCCATCAGGCAACTACTAGGCTATAGTACGTAGATGTAATCTTGATCAAGGTCAGGGTACGTTATACTTATAGAATTCAGTGCTCTTCATACAAAATAAGAAACTCGATGGATATTGATTGCCCCAGGTATGATACAAATTTACAAATAAGAAAGAAATTTTATTGCTCATAATAATTAATTCAGCGGGGGCATGCAATTGCTCACTAGGCCTTTGACGAAGCACACATATTGGCGTGGACCGTAATATACCAGTAATAAGTTATATTATCTTCGTGAAGTATCAGTTACAATTTTAATTGACTGTTTTAAATCTGCTGGTAGCTCGTTCTATAGAATTTAATATCAAGAACTTAGATTTATTGTACCGTAGTTCTCTCTAGCCTCTACCTTGAGATTTCATTGGTGACGTCAGACGCAACTCAATATTTAAAACGTATAACCTAATAAATGCAGGAAAATAGAGTTTTTAAGCCATTTCGAATTCGGTATCCGTATTCCGTTCATCGCGTAACTGCCTTTCCTAGTTTCCTACCAAGTCATAAGTTCATATGATTTCTTGATTTCATCACAGATGTCTTATAGGCCTAAGAGGGTGTTTGCCTCCAGAAGAAAGAGTCAAATTTAAGGAAGTCATTATTACATGCGTACCTAACTTCAGCACATCTCCTTTGTCAATGCGGAAACTGGACTGCGCCCGATGCCAGGTAAACACCAAATTCTAGGCAGTGGATTTCACCAATGAATATATTGGATATTCCGTTGCAAACATTTTAAAATTAATTAGGTTACAACATCCTATACCTTAGGAAGTACGGTAGGCTATTCATTTGCACATTTACAAAGAAGACAAACCAATTTTATTCAAGCATACATTTTGTAGTTACTACAAAATTTATGGTACCTACTTACCAATAATAATTTTTTTTAAAACCCAATAGTTCGCTTGCTCTTTGATAGATTGGTTCTGGGACAACAAAATAAAAAAGACTCAATTTTCATGAAAAATTATACTAGCAAACAATTATTTTTCCGCGGAACCGTTCTATCGATGCTTTCTTAATTCAGGTAACATGTTTTAGTCTATAGTTGTTAAGTAGAGTATCAAAACCGAACAGATTATTTTCCCAAACAAAGATCTTGGTTTAGAACAAAAAAATAATTTTTTAAGGAATAATAAAAGAATTCATGCCCCAATGCATAGTGTAGCTCCGTATAGCTGCCACTGTAACTGATTTCTATCGTATTATATTACTCTGCCCATTCTTGACTGTGCAATCGCCCCAACGATCAATTCAGTGCTTTGGGATAGGGAAACTCGAAATTTAAGCTAAAACCGAAATTTTACCCAAAGACAATTATTTACCAAGGAACTATTACAGTACCTATCCTAATTGATAAATAGTAAAGCAGGTACGGATTCACTCGTACCGGTTAGGTACTTAATAGCTGTGGTCCAACAGTAGGCCTATAGATAAGGTATAGATAGGTGTGACATCGGTGGCAAGGTGGTAGCGCGTGCTTGTATTGAGGCTCTACACACCAACACACCTTGCGATCGGAGATGTGTCGTAACTCGACACAAGTACCTATTAGGTTACTTATTAGTGAGGCGATTGAAGGGGTTGGTCGGATTCATTTATTAAATTGTTTGAACGCGATTAATAACCTTTTATGTAAACTTAAAACTTAAACGCACGTTTAATCACAACTGACGTCTTTTAGGAATGCATTGCTCTCCAAATCAATGACCAGTGGCAACCTATCGACTGTTGCCTGTTGGACCCACTCGACAGAACACTTAATGGGTGGCTCGATGTCAGAACAGCCAAAGACAATCACTTGATTTATATTATGAGCCAAATTATTCACAATGCAAGCTCGGACAACCAAACGCAGGCCCATTTTGATTTACCAGACGAGAGGGACGAAGTAAGAATTTTATGGGGCAATGGACAAGCCCTTGGTTACTACTCATTGAAAGTTAAAGGTACCTAGGTCCGCAAGTTTATTCCAACTGACATTTTTTAAATATTTTAATATAAATTAATTTATATGCAGGTAACCTTCAATACATTATATACACCATGTTTAGGATCACACGCCTAAAACCAGCACTTAGCCTATTATCAACATGGCCATAACCCTTACCCCCCTAAGCCCCTTTGTACATACAATAATAACTGTGTGAAAAATATTCAAGCGTTACATGCTTGCATAATTACAAATTTGCAGGATCAATTGATATTGAGGTAAGCTATTTGTAGGTAGGCCTATTTTAAACTGGATTGGATGTAACTTATATAATAACTTTTATTAGGCGGCTATTCCACTTGTCAATATTCCGTCATTTGTCCATCAATAATTGATGAGATTTTTGTTTTAAGGAGACTTATGATTGTAGATACTTAACTTATCTATTATAAATTAAGTTATAATATGGTAGAGACTTATCGTATTATTGATGCATAAATGACGGAATATTGACAAGTGGAATAGCCACCTTATACGCGTAGTATCTAAATAAAACCGAGTTTTATTTATATACTGTAAGCTACTTATTTACAAAAAAAATATTTTAAATTGAATACTTTGATGTGATGTGATGGTATAGGCCTACTTACCTTTGGCCAACTAATACTATACAAATTTAGAAACCTTCCAATCCCTTGTTGCACCCATGCCCAAGTCTTCAACACGATCCTAAACAAATGACATCAGAATGATCAGATTCGAACATTTAACTAGTAGTAGTAGTGTTCGTCGGGTTAATAACGACTTAGGCCTCAAATTTGGGCCCATAGAGCGACCCCGACTTGACTGTCCTATGCCCCAGCCCATAGGACAGTGGACCTCCTGATTATAGTGGATTCCGAACCACTTGGGAAACACAGTGAAGTCACACGATTAGTTCGGAGGTGACCAGGACAAGTCCTACCATGTTTCCCTACCGGCATTGTGCACACAACCAAGTCATCTGCAGCTTTGAACCTGCTCTGGTCCGCTGGATTCAACTTGGTTTGGCGGCCGGCATTTAACTAAGTACCGTATATATGTAGTACACAACAGCCTATATATTATACGGTACAGTAAATAGGTGTTGGTTGGGCGTTGTAAATTTATTATTATTATTATTATTGTTAATATATTGTAGGTTCGGCGGTATACGATTTGCAGCAGTCATATGACATGCACACACTAGACACGGCGCTGATTCTGCCTCGACATAGGCGTCAGGGTTATGCTACTTCTCTCATTTACGACATTATCAACAGACATCCAGGGGAAAATATTGGCTTCAGTACACCGATTTCAAAACCTATGCAGTGTGGTAGGTTTAAGTTCAGGTTTTTTACACCAATGGGGGGGAGCTATAGCCCCCATAGCCCCCCCCCCCCCGTAGATCCGCGCCTGCATAAGCTATATCCTTGGATAAGCTCACTACAGCGTTGCTATTAAACAAAAACTGTGGCATTAGACTGTATAAGATACCACTTATGTCCAGTGACCGTGTAATTGTTAAAGAGTGTCCAAAACCTGTGAAGGAAAAATAAACCGATTATTTGCCAATCGTTTGAGATGGTTAGTGGTAGTGGCTTCACTTTGGTATAGCATTTTCGAACTCCGACCATAGCTAACAATAGTTCAGAATTCAGATACATGAGCTTAGAACAGTGTAACCTTAAAAAGATAGAATTCCCTCAAGATCATCTTCATTAATGTAAAAGAGGCATTTCTTTATAGGGCCAAAAAGTAACTTAGCAGCAGGGTAGATAATATCAGCTGGGTGCATAATAGGCCACAATTCAGGCTCAAAGTTAGATGCAAATACCCTATAAAGTAATGTAAAAACGTATAATTACCGTACAGTTCAAAAATCAAAATCTGTTCATTGTTACAGTTATTCACAAGTTCTTGTGCAAAGAACCATCGTATAAAATGAAGATGTGGGAAATAGATGGAACTGGATCTCAGCATGGAGGCAAAAAATTATTGTTTTACACTCTTACAAATAGAAAAATAGAAAAGGATAGCTGAAAGAATATTGTACAGGGGCGTAAAGGTGGAGGGGGGGGGGGTTCGATCCAACCTGCCACCCCCCCCCCCCCAGCCTCGAGCATTATAAGACGTGGTTGATACTTCATGGTCCCCATTGCAGCAATATGAATATAGGCATTCCTTTTTTAGCTTTGTAAAATCTACAGGTATACTGCTATTAAAATGCGTAAAACCCTACACTATTTTGTTCTTATATTTTCAATTTTTCCTTATTCTGCCTGACGACGTCATAAGGACTACTTAGTTTTGCCCCCGCCATCATACTAAAACTTTACACCTATGATATTGTATCTTTAAAACTGGACTGGTCACTGACGCCTGACGGACAATGGGTGAAAGATTGAAATATTGGAAAGTAGAAAGTAGTACAGTATATACCGACTGAATATGTTATTTACTAAAAATAAACAGCCACTTTTAAATAGTACATATATTTTGCTCAAAATTCCTGTACACATAAAATAGACTCTAAAGACGGGGCATCCATGAGTGCTAAGCTGGATCTCTCACCCTATATATATTTATTTATTATATTTAACGTAATAAAGCTCTTAAATTCACATTTTAATTGAATGTGAGTCTTGAAACTTTCATTCGGAGGGAAAATGCGTTACAAGTGCGCGAAATAAAATACTGTATGAAATCGTAAAGCTGTCAAAAATATCACATGCCTGAGAATAAATGATCCTCCACATTTTGATATATATGATAGACTATGTGCAGCAAGCCCGTAGCCAGGATTTTTTTCGGGGGAGAGGGGGGGGCTGTGCCAACTGTGATCCTATCTAGTGTAAATGTATTTCTTGAGAATTCAATTGCATCTAGTGTATTCTTTAGAGGATATGGTGTTACTCGTATATATGATAACATATAGGCACATCAAACATCAATTTATTGGCCGATTTAGCTTCGGTGCGAACAAAGGCTTATAATATTTTGCGGATGTATGGGGACTAAATCGTAAAGTTATCATTACGGCGGTTTAGATAGTATAGAAATAATATTGCATTTAAGCCGAAGCGGGGGGCCCGGGGGCCTCCCCGGGGGATAAATTTGAAAATATAAGTGTAAAATAGTGGGTTGTTACTTATTTTAACAGCAGTAAAGTATAGATTTTACTAAGCCTACAAAAGAGTGGCTATTCATAAAAACTATATTACATTAAACCCGAAGGGGAGACCCGGGGGTCTCCCCCGGGCGAAAATGTTGAAAATGTAAGTGCAAAACAGTGTGGTTTTACAGCAGGAAAGCTTGCAAAGGAATGCATATTCATATTGCTCCAAACAGGGGGATCGGGGGTCTCCCCCAGGGGACATTTTTTTGAAAAAATAGGTGCGAAATAGTGATGAGGTTTTACGATTGTAACAGCAGTTTAAGGAAGACATACTCATGTTACCAAACTATATTTATTTAATTCTCAACTTTTCATTTCGGGGGGGGGGGGGGGGGAACTGCAGCCCAATAAGCCCCCCCCCCTTGGCTACGGCCTTGATGTGCAATTTTTATTTTTGTGGAGCCGGGGATACGGTATTTGATTTAAGTAACTGCTATGATTTTGCGATTTATAGATTTTCCGGACCTTTCTGGCTGGGACATACAGAACGAAACGAAACCAATTAAAGAAGTATTACAGTAACAAAATTAAGTTGTCATTTTGCCGCCTTTTTTAAAATTTGGGGGGGGGGGGTCATGCCGACATATTCAGATAGCTAATCCATATAGATTCCGAGTTCATCCAATAGGAAAGGCGTATCCAAGGGTAGGACACCCGGGACTGACTAGTCCACGCTCGCTCCCTGAAATTTTAGGTGGTATATTTTAGGTATATCAGTGTATGCAAGGTCAATGGCTGAGGGCGCCCCCGAATAGCATGAGCTCGTAAAGCACCATATTCGATAATAGCACATAAATATCAGTTAAATTTTGTTTGAATTTTAGATAGGGCCAACATTCCAACAAACATACCCTGAAATAGGGTAAGCCCATGTTCCCATGACCGGCCGGCCGTATGATTGTATACTGTAATTGACGGAATCTATCTGTGTATAAATGGAATCTAATTGTGTTAGAGCTCTATGACTCGGAGGCTGTGCTCCAGCGGCCGGGATACTGGAGTCGGAGCAGAAATTAATCTTCTATTCTCATTGGAGGAACCAGATGCTGGAGGCGGAGTCTCTCATACTTTCGACAATTCAATCTTGTTTTTAATCTATCTACAACCCGCCTATATAAGTTTGTAAAGTACTAAACCTTTCACAGATTTGTTATATTTTTGCTTTAGACACATTCCAATAGCGAAGGGTTTCTTAAACTTTTTGCTGCCACGGACCAATTTCACAATTTAAACAACTCCACGGACCCCTGCCAAAAATTATTTTTGGTAATGAAAAATTTATATAAATATTATTACAATATATATTAATTATATAAATTTTATAAATATATATATTAATAAAAATACTTTGCAAACGAAGACTTTATGAACAGGAAGAAAGGGACCAGGGTCTCCCCCGGGGGAAATGTTTTGAATAAATTCTTATATTAAATTCAAAATAATTTATTAATTAAAGACGTGAATTTTTTCATCAAATTATAAAAAAAATTGTAAGAATTTTTAGTTTTAAACTTAAGCGGGAACATGGCCCATTATTATCAGTTTCGACTCCCCCCCAGAGTCCTTTTTTTGGGGTATGGGCCCCGCTCCATGGAACCACGACAGGCTCCGCGCTTGGTAAAATAATCGGTGGGTACTGGCTACGTACAGTACAAATGTACCGCCGCCACATTAAGTTATGTTGTAGCCTACGTTACCAATTTGTTGATACCCATAAGGAACTTCTTACCGCATGTGCTGACACTGGTGAAAGCTGACTATTGCTGAGCAGACAAGTACAGCCCTGCAGGCTGCAAGGTCGTTCGTTCCTCTGCACATCTTGTTGCACCTATTGGAAGTAAGTGCTCAAGTGCCGAGTTGGTCTCAGTGGCGGATTGAAGGGGGGACACTCGCCCCCCCCCCCCCCCAAGCACCCATAGCTATGAAAAAAAGAAGCGTTTTCTATCACATGGAGTGATTGTGTGAGAGAATGAGTAGAAATGGATGTGAGAATGAGAAGATTACTTATTACCTTATTATTGTTAAGCAGTTAATTGTAAGAGAGGGCCTTTGGCCCTATATTCGTTGCAAAAATTGTAAGCTTTAAATAAGCTTTCCTTTGTAAGATCTATACTTTACTGCTGTTGAAATGCGTAAAACCCCACTATTTTCAAAATTCCCCCCCCCCCCCCCCGGGGGTAACCCCGGGCCTCTCTATATCCAGCATTATGAATAAGGATTAAAGCATTCCTTTGTAAGCTTTAAAAATCTATACATTACTGCTGTTAAAATGCGTAAACCCCACTATTTTGCACATATATTTTCAAACTTTTCCCCTAGGGGAGACCCCCGGGCCTCCCTGTTTCCAGAAATGAAAATGAAAGCACTTTAAAAGCATTGCTTTGTAAGCTTTAAACGTCTATAATTTTGCTTTAAATATGCATAAAACACCACTATTTTGCATTTACTTTGTAAATTTTTCCCCCAGCCCCCCATTGGTGCCTCTCTGCATCAGGCGCATTGGCTTTTCAAGCAATACTAGTGAAAACGGCAACGTCGGGAAGGGGGCACTTGCTTTTCAAATAAGATCCGCCCCTCCTAAAACTTTTTGTTTAATCCGCCACTGGTTGGTTTGCTTGCAGGCGCGGATCTACGGGGGGCTATAGCCCCCCCCCCCACATTAGGTTCCTCAAAATGCGTAAAACCCCACTATTTCAGTTCAATTTTTCTCCCGGGTGAGACTCCTATGATATAGGACCCTTATTGCTCTGAAAATGCGTAAAACCCCAATATTTGAGCCCTATTTAAAAAAAAAAAAAAAAAAAAAAAAATGTATTTAATTTAATCTTAATCTTAGCCCCCTCATTGGTCTCATTCTGGATCCGCGCCTGTCTGCTTGAGAACAGTTACTGTACAGTATGGACTGTATGGTCAGTATGTATTGAATAGGCTAGTAGTACTACTACAATATTGTATATAAATGCTGGGCCGAAATCAGTAGTTAATTTAAAGCTTAAATATTTCTGATTGTGTGCTTACTGTTGGAATAATTAATTGACAATAGTGTTATGTATTACCAGGCCATGATGACTATTAAAAATGTTCAACGAGAAATGAATCCAGCTACGTATTAATATCTATCGAAATTTTTGAGAAAATCATGGCGTACCTAATTAATTAATTTATCATTCCAGGGCCCATACATACTATATATGCAGGCGCGGACTGAGACGCGGAACGAGACGAATGAGACCAAGGAGGTGCTAAGATTAAATACGAATAAAAAAGATGAATTACAAAAAAATTCCCCATATAATCTGAGGTAGTCCCAGACCTCTTAAAAGGGGGAGGCACTTGTCAGTGGCGTAACGATAGGTTTTCGAAGGGGGCGGTGTATAATTTGGCGCCCCTCCAACCATTTTCATAAAAGTGTATAAAATGGGGAAAGCCTTTCTGATGGACGTACGCATCTTTTAAATTAATGACCGTAGTGTCCTTTGCGCATGAACCAGTGGGTTCTGAAATATGAAAGGGGGCCCGGGAGTCGCGCCTGGGTGAAAATTTGTGAAAAATAGGACTTAAATGGTGGGGTTTTACGCATTTTGGGGAACCTAAGGAACCATAGGAACCTAAGGAACCATAGCCCCCCCCCCCCATAGCCCCCCGCCCGTAGATCCGCGCCTGCATATATGTATGTATATACAGTATATATATATGACCTCCCAAAAAAATAATCATTGATAAAATAGGCTACAATGGAATTTTTCAAGTAGACTGTCTTTAATTTGTACCATTCGATTTGAGTACCGAAAGGCTTACTTTTGGAGAGGCCAAATTCGCCCAAAGCTTCATTAATCATTTCATTTCATTTCAATGAAGAATAAGCCTATTTCGTTATATAATGATCTTCCTAAAGTCACCCTCTCCCATTTGGGGAGTATGTTGCTTATAATTGCATCAACAGCATCATGTATTTGAAATATAAATTAATAAACCAGGTAACAGCTCAATAACTAGTTAGCGCGATTATACCCAATGAATTTAAGCATTTAAGCAACAATTCAACAAGAAATATATTTTGATTTGAATTAGAACCTAAAATTCGCCCAAAATTCACACAGTGGAAAATAATTAACAAAGACAAATTTCTTTCTTCTTCTTTCTTTCTTTCTAAATAACAGGTTACCCACAGCATTATTTGGTAAGAGTGTTTATCAAATGAGATTTACTTTTGAACGGCACCTTTTCATACTGTGCGTTATTAGAGGAACTCGAAATGACATAAAAAACCGCGAATATAGAACCATCTTGACTCTTGAGCATCCCTAATTAAATTCGTGTTGAATCGCCGCCCTAGATCTCCGAGCTGGAACTGCTAAATAATAAGCCAGTACTCGCCAGTACTCAACTTCGGAACATTGAATTTTCAACAAAAGTAATGGAACGGAATTACAGAAGAAACAGATAAATTGCGCAACGATAGCTTCAAGAATTTTGGCTTTGGCCTCTCAGTGTAAGGCCGACCTAATAAATGGTATGCAGGTAGGTACCTAAGACGTGAGCCTGATTGCGTCCCTGTCTTCAGATCGATCAAGTAGGTAGTGTTGAAACAATGGCCGATTGATGATGCGACATCCTACTTTCTTTGCTTTTTTGGCACGCATTTGCCATGGAGGAGGTCCTTCACCCAAGCGGTTGGCATGCCCCAGTCATATCTGTGCGCGTGATCCTCTTCTGCGCTATAGGTACTTTTCCAGGTACTACTCAAGAGCTTTCCAGAGAAATCCCGCCTCTGTCTGGATGTGCCGCCGACAGGATGTGGACTGTGAGGGCCACATTAACGGCTCCGTGGAAAATAAAAGGGAAGGAATGGGTCATTGCTACTACTCACAATTTCTATATAGGAGTACATGTCTATATTATTTTATACAAGAAATAGTACATAGTACGCACACACATTATATGTTTATTAGGGTTCATTTCGCATAGGGGTGCGCATCAGTTGGGTGCTGTCATTGCCCTTTGCTGCTAACAAATCCGCAGGATAGTTCTTTCAAAATTACGTCCGGATTGTTTAGGCTAGTTTAAGAAGTATTCATTTCCAAACTCCAAAGTAGCCATTGGAATAGATAAGTGCTGTTCAAAAACTTCTTGTCAATCATTATCCCAGTAGCCAACTTTCTTAGGGGCTTTGAAGAAAACAATGATGGCCCTGATGGGGTTGTCGGGACTTGGGGGATTTAAGGTACCGTAACTGGATTCTCGACGATGAAGACCCTAGCCGCGAGTGCTGGACAGACCTGCCCGTCTGCGTCTTCTGGAGAGAGTGAGAGAGTTCCTTTTCAGAGGCTGTAGCACGAGGTTTAACTTATTTCCAGCCAAGGATAAGTTAAACTGAACACCTCTTTCTGCATTAGTAGAGATTCTTCGTTATTTCTCGCACTGTTGATGAGGAGAGCGGGTGCACGCGGTACCAGCATCTCAAGCATAAACGTCCGTTCTTCAAACGGAGTCAATGCCTCAGATGGACTGGTCCTGTTTTGGTTGGGTGCTGATGATGATACCTAGCTGGCCATCATGCGAGGGCACACTTGCCCTGCAACTAGTCTTCCCTGTTGTCCAGCCGACCATATTCGCTGGAGACATGCGCCATCATTATTCCATCTCACTTGTTATTAACCTCCTTTGCTTTTAGGCTCTGCTTGAGATACGAATCCACGAGGTGGTTGGGATACTGGTAAAAATTATTTGCAATTTCGATAGCTTTAGATGGAATTCAAAATCATCTGCAGACGTCGTCAACTTTCGGGCTGGGGGGGAGGGTGGATGTTTTAGACACCCGTACTTTGGGAAAGAGTAAATAGTGGCTTTCGAGCTAATTAATTTGAAATTTTGCTTTGCCCATCACTCTGATGACCTGACTGATGACCAGTCTGACCGGACCATGGGAGGATTGCTCTTGAACAGTTAACTAGAAGACCTAGCTTATAACTACCACAATAGGATAGGTATATTGGTCATAGCTACTAAACTAAACACCAGCATCTGAAAACTGGACTCAATGCCTACATGGTACCATAAAGTAGGTTTCGCCTTTATAAATTACCTGAGGTTTGTAAGTTGTAACCATGAATTTATCAAAATCTTCGAATCAAGAATGCAAATATTTGGAGAGCCTGTATCAACGAATTTTGGCCCAATCTTGTTAATTATCACAATGAGGCTGAAGCTGAGCATGGCAACAACTCATATCTAATTGGTTATTATGAATTACTTGCCGCACGCTCTACTGAATTCTCTTCTAATTCATATACTGTAATCTTCCCCACGTCCAGACGCAGCAGAATCCACAACACAACAATGGCACAATGAACTCAAGAGGAACATTTTTAAGTTAAAATTAGTGCTGGTATGATGTCGATTAAACTGAAACCTTTAATATCTGTAGATGATATCGTAGCTACTCGTAATGGACGCAGAGATTTTTGCTTTCCAATTTATACGTAGTATAAGGAAAGCTTTGTGATGGTCGAAATTTTCGATTCCGAGATTTCAACGGATTTACACGTTTTAAGGTCCCAGGAACCCTAAAAAGTGGTTTTTACGAAATGTCTGTCTGTCGCTCTGTCTGTCTGTTCATCGATTTCCGGGCAAACTACCGATTTTGATGAAATTTTGCATATAGGTTTAAAAAGATCATAACTCAAGATAATTTATTTTTATTTTGGGTTAACTCAATTTGGGGGGGATTTATTCTCAAAAAACTCCAAAAAAAACGTCTAAAAAAATTATTTCTCAAAAACAGCTCCAACGATTTCTTTTAAATTCACATATATTGTAGTCGTTATCAATGTTAAATGCGGGGGGTCGCTTGCCCCTTGATAGTTTGCTTCTGGGGGTAAAAAAATAAAAATAACACAATTTTCATGAAAAATGACGAAAAAATAATTTTTCTGCGGAACCTTTCTATCGATGATTTCTACCTTCAGGTATGTTTTAGGTGTTCAATAGGGTAACAAAAACGGACAGGTTGCATTCCCAAAAAAACGTCTGCTTCTGTGCAAAAAATTATTTTTTGAGAAATTATGGAAAATTCACGCTCCAAAACATTACGTGCCATGTGTCATTGTTGCTACTGTTACAATGTATTGGTCTGCTCGTTCCATAATATGCAATTAAGTTTTAAGGGGTTTTTAATAAATTGAGGTGGACCCCCCCCCCCCCCCCACTCGAGGGATCTGAAATTTAACTTTAACTATCTACTAATTTATAAATTGGAAAGCATGTTCGAGTAAACTCGGACCGGTTCTTCATAATTGCTTTGCCAAAAACACATGCTCAATCAATGGAATGAATGAATGAATGAATGCATTTTTTAATGTAAGCTTGACTCTCTTGGAGTTGTAGCCTGTCTCCTTTGAAGGGCATCCCTCCCGAAATACAGTATGATAGTAAATTTTGAACTAAATTTCGGTGTTAAATTAATTATCTTGTGCAATATAACCTACACTAAAATTACCTTTTTTACTAACGAAAATTGGCCCTCTTTTGGCAAATGATTTTGACCTAGAAGGCAGGCCTAATAATGGAGAAGAGCCGAAAAGGCATATAATACGGCAGCGAAACTACATTAGAGCGAGATTTTGCGGTGCACAGGGGCCCCGAGGTCCTGGGACAGGAACCAACTGACTAAAAAAATTAACATTTGCATTTACATTTCGAATGTCAAAACGTCAAAATCAGTGGCGGCTCGTCCATAAGGGCACTGGGGCTACTGCCCTCCCAAAATTTTACAGGCAAACAAAGCAATTTCCTTTTAATAATAATAACAAATAACAATAATAAAATAATAATATACTAATCTAGATTCTGGAGAAAAATGCAACTGCTACAATTCGGCTATGCTATGTGCGTGCTCTGGGCAACTTGGGGCAATTTTCAATTTAGCCCCGGGTCGCCATGGCAACCGAGTCAGGCAAAAGTTAAGAAGATCGTTCCCACCATTGAAAAGGTGTACACAACTTTTCTCTTATGGACCTTGCAATGCAATTCCTGGCATATGCATTAATACATGGGCAGCGGGGCAGCGCCCCAAAAATGACTTTAAATGTTTCGTATTAATAATCGTTGAATATTAGTATTTTTTTTTTTAAATCATAATTTTAAGAGTTATTTTTGAGAAGAGTTTCACTATTTTGTCATGAGTGATGATTATTATAAAATTTTTCAAAGTACAATTTTTGACTAGGGAAGTCAGGTTTTGCCCAACGGCCAGTTGTAATGTAGGGCTCTATATTAGAGTGCCTTATTGTAATGTAAACAAATATTACAAAAATGTAAACAGCGAGTGATAGACTTGTTTGCCACTTCGAAATGCCGAAGAATCTATTTGATAATCAAGTAATGGTAAGTTATATGCTATTACTTTATTACAATTCGTTGCCCCACCATTTTGATACACTACGAGCCGCCACTGGTCAAAATAATACAATAAAAAGTCACACCAGCTCGTGACCTAGTAATATCGTGTGATGCCAACATTTAATAAGGGAATGAAGATGCACAATTGAATATTTTTACGGAAGTAGCAGATTTCATGGGCTTTTGACGTGACAGTGACATAATTGCAAGCGGCTTTATCTGATGGAGTTAGCTGAGGATGAAAACGGTCCTTCGGATACCGACGAGACAATAACGCACCAAATGTCATGCCTTTTGACCGCCTAGGCACCGTGGCAAACTTGCCGTGGAGTCACTCACTCAATTAATTGTGACTTGTTAAGAATCTACATGGTGCTATATCTTCTGCTAGGCATATGACGCCGTTAAGACAAGTTCATTAAATAAATTACAGCACCCAAAATTTGAAATACCCCGTGATGTTGTGGATGAAGTAGTCCTCTGCAATTTCCATGCATCAAATATTTATAACGTATGCATAGTAAGTTAAATAAAAAAAATAAAAACCGATTAATCCAAGGGTGACCGATGTCTGCGTAACTGCGTTCCACATCCCCTTAAAACCCAGAAAACTGGTATAACCTGCTTTTCTTCAAGTAGGAGCCCTAAACTTCCAAGTAACGAATAATAAAAGGGAGACTATATTTTCCTAAATAAAGGAAACGATGGAATTAGTAATCAAGGCTGCAGCCTGTAGTAATAATGATGGTACTCTGTATACAAACAATCTTTCGAAGGATTCGGGCGATGAATATTCGGGACAGGATGTCGAAAAGGACGGCATGAGACACGAGCGATAGCTTTACGGTATGGGCAACATTGACATGATCTTCGGAGATGGGGTCACTGGACGTGTTTGTGCATATGGGCAACGTGAGCAGAATGACAAACCTCTGTCTACGTGTGAAAGCTGCCCATACAGCTAGGACGCTGGATAACAGTACATGTACCGATGAGCAATTGATTTCACAATTGCAGATCATTCCCAAGGTGGATTTCATAAACATACACAATATTACTACAAACGATAATAAAGTAGAATCGGCATCATAAGCTTAAGTATGGCCAATAGTGATGAGATGTGGCATTATAGGCAAAATCGTCGAGGAGAGAGAGCTGTGACTGGATTGACAAAACCAAAACCATAACTATTGAATATAGAATATAGGTACAATGTTATGTAACAGCGTTATATAGTATGTATATTCAATGCCAATGTGCGTAGTGGACCATTAGGACCGAGCCCATTGTCAGGGGAAGGGGACAATGCCAATTGTTCGATGACTGTGAGGCTCCTCTAATGACTATTAACACAGCAGGCAATGTAAGTCCAACTAACCCTTTGTTAAATAATATACACCAATGCCATTAACCGTAAACTTGCCGAGAGCACCTTGCTCACTATGTGACTTTTGTAAAGTTAAATTTTTCATGAAATATTCATAATAGAGGGCTTGAGTAATAAATTATAATAGAAGAAGTAGAAGGAATGCTACATTTTTATTTTTGTTACTTAGTACGGTTTTAGTCGGCACTAACACCGCGTATTGCCACAGTTTCTGAAGTTTCTTCTGGGAAATAGTTAGCACTTGGGCCGGTATTCTTAATATTTTTAATATAAATTACTTTATCATACAGCAAGGAACGAAAAATATAACTTATCTGGAAATAATATTAAATTATTCTAAATAAAATCAGTGATTTATTCCCACCTATGCTTAACTTATTAATAACTTACTTTTTTCTGAGCTCTGTGGTAACAACGAAACATCGAAGACTTCGATGGTAGCTTGTTCGTACTTGTGCGAGCCTCTACACATCATGCGATTGGTGACCTGTCGTAACTCAACACAGGTATTGCCTACAGAGGCGACTGAAGAGGTTATTCGGATACATTCATTGAATTGTTTGTATGCAAATAATCTTTTTATTTAAAACAAAAAAAAAAAAAAAAAATTGGGACCGGGTTGTAATAATTAACGTATTTGAACGTTTTAAATAATTCCCCTGAGAAGTTATTCTTTTCATTCCGTGCTAGGTCAGCTGTACTTTAATACTACTACCAGTATATTTGTCGACCGCTAAAGAGATGCTGATGAGGAACGTCAATCGCAATATATATAATAGCATGCAGCTTAATAGATGGGTAAACACAGTAGGTACTCATTTACTTGGGGGAATCGTGAGTCGTTACTGCGAGATCAGCAAGGTGGAACGCTGGAACGTGCGAAGTCCGAATGGAGAGTAAGGAGTAGTCATCGCATCGCTGCCTAAACCATACCTTGGTCATTGCATTGTCATCAAGCTGCGGTAGCTGACCGTATTAGGATGGTACAGTTACTGACCACTTCGTCACCAAACTACGCAGTGGCGAATATATTAAATATATTGCGGGGGGGGGGGGGGCAGCAGATCGTGACTAGCTATCAACTTCTTGCCGCGGGCCGAGGCCCGAGCCCCGAGACGATTTTGAATTCTACCAGTCAAACCGCTTGCCACTCCGCCCCAAACTCTATTTTTTTATTTTTTATTTTTAGATCCAACAAATTATGCATTGCAACAAGACACATTAGTTAATTTCAGTGACGTACAATATATAACGGGGGGGGGGGGGAGGCAAAATGGGAAAATGTAAGGCAAGGCCGTGCCAGAGGGGAAAATATTTGCCGCGTACACTAGATAGAATGTATTGTATATTGAGGCTCACTTACCTCCGGTGACGTCAGATGGACCCCTCCCGAAAAACCGAAAATTAACTTATGTGAGTTATTGTTGTAATGCATAGTTTGCCAGATCTATATGATAGATGATCCCGTCAACATTGAGCGGTAAGTGGTTAAGTTGGAAGAATTCAACGCCTGCGGCAAGAAGTTGACAGCAAGAGACAATCTGGTCTTGCCCCCTAAAAAAATATTATATACGCCATTGGTTAATTTTGTATTTTGTAATTTCCCCTCATTTACACAACTGAAACTATACGTTGATTTATTATTGGATTTCTTCCCTTCTAAATGTTCTTGCAGGCCTAGCACCAAAAGAATAACTTAAATAAATAAATATTGCCTTTTTTGTTCTATTACTAAGCCAACCCAGCGGAGTTAGGGCTATAAACCCAAATCTTACACTCAACTAGGAAGACCCGGGACAACCTGCATTACATGCCCTCCGAAACATGGCCAGAAAATGTAGCAAGAGTGAGACTCGAACCATCAACCTTTCGGGTGAAAGTCGGAGTCTCTACCACAACTCTACATGTCCTGACTAGCTTATCCGGGAATAAGTGCCAAGCATCATCCTAATAAGGCGCCCATTCCACCGACCGGCTAGGGCTATTTACAAAAACGGTGACGTGGTAGCAGACATTCAAGACTTAGATGGCGTTTCCACCGACCTCGCATTCAGAATGCAAATGACATTGACGGAAATTAGAATTTTTCTTTTTATAGAAATCTATTAAAATGTTTGTACATAACATATCCCATGACGCCATTTTATAATTTTAGTTTGTTTGTTTGTGATTTTACTGTATGATCATTGATCGATTTTAACTATGGCATAGAGGAAAATAAACATTTCCGTCAATTCTGCAATGCGAGGTCGGTGGAAACCCCGCCTAAGTTTTGAATGTCTGCTACCACGTCACTGTTTTTGTAAATAGCCCTAGCCGGTCGTTGGAATGGGCGCCTAAATAAGCCCCAATGATGAATGTAAATCGCCTTACACGAATAATAATTATAACAGCAAATTTAAAACTAAAATCACTAATACAGAGATTAATATTGTTGTTAATGGACCTCTTTCGTTTTAGCAATCCATAGAGAAATTACGTCAAACCCCAATGTTTGATTGTATAGTAAGCCTATAATGATTTGCGTCATCTGATTTTCTTTTGATGTTCCTACTGTACTTTTTTAGCTGCGAAAATATGTTAAACCCCACAAGTCTTTGTCTAAAAAAATATATATATATATAATTCTGAAGAAATATCGTAAGCCCCCGCCCCCGCTATTGCTGATCTATTAAAAAACAAAAAAAATCCGCGGAGGAGACCCCCTCTTGTTATATAACATTCCAAAGCCTATAGGGGTGTTCACTGCGAAGGAACGGTTGCAGTAATTTGTTCGGTGCCTAGTACGGGATTAGAAAGTTAGTCAGAAGCTCTTGTGTTAAAATTGTGGTAATCGGAAAAGTAGGGATGTGAATAAGGATGATATAGGTATAGGATGGGGCTTTATAAGTATGTAATATCTTTAAAAGGTATAGCAGTGCATGCTTATGCCTTAGGCTGTGTGCAATACAAATTATTCAATATATAGCAAGCAAGTCTGTTTACTCGCATAATCTAAAATGAGAAAACTCATTAGACCACGGTAACTTAAGTAGGCTTATAGTACAATAAATTTTGCATAATAGGAAGGCATGGATGTGCATGTTCATCATAATATATTTTCTTTTTTCTCGCATTTTCCTGAATAATCTTGAAGGACATACTGTTAACCTTTGAGACCACACAGCAACTTAAACTACGGTACATAGTTTCTGCCTCAAATCAGCAACTTAACAAGGTTATACAGCAGTGACGGATTTATGAAGATACATTGTATAACATTTAAGCACATACCTGCCTATATGGCTATAATTAATCGCTGATATTGTAACGCTAAAAAGGATACAACATTCACCATCCAAACTAACATGCCAAACTAACCCCTTCCCCCGTTTACAAGTTTTTGTCGAGAAGTAGGCTGAACCGGGTATATATATAGTCTTAGTTTTAATGGTCACTCACTCACTCTATGCTTGAGCTGTTGCAGACCCATATTTAAAAACCCTTTTCGTGGTGGAGTGGACTGTGGAGGCTACTGCTAGTCCTAAGGCTGGAATGCATGGCCTTTCGGAGGCTACAAGCACCCTTTTCAATTGTTCTACTTCAATTTATAGTGCCAGATTTACCCAATGGTATAAGGCTCCCATTTGCCACGCACCAAGAGCCCCCATCAGGTGACGCAAATGGCAATTAATTAAATCCTTGGGGGGGGGGCGAGAGAAATAGCTTTATACTAGATTGAATGGACTTTTGAAGGAAATTAAGAAAAATCATTACTCAAGTAAGGGAAACACGATTTTTTTCAGCCCCCCCCCCCCCCCCGAAAACTTTTTCTGAAACCGTCACTGAGGGAAGGTGGACCCCATATTTTCTGAAATATGTAGACATATATTTAAAACTAACTAACGTCTTGTTTGTTGAAATTAATTATTAAAACATCCTATAAAATGTAGCTTACTACTGTATTACGATACATACCAACGCCAACGTGTCATTTTAAATAAAATTTCACCTGGCTTCACAAACAATAGTTTCCATCATTTTGATAACTCCCACCCTATCTACACACCCAGTCTACAACATTTCGAAAACTATAGAATCATTTAACTACATAATACCCTACCATAAAAATTCATATCAATTGGAATAAAGATCAAACGGAAGATGCAATAAATAAATTATATCCCGTCCCCCAATCTTCCCCGGTTGATTTGTCTATGAAGGGCACTATATTGAATGAAAACAAGTGTTTAGTAACCGTCGACTTTAATGGGCGGATGACCGACATACTTTGGGTACCTAAACTAACCCCATAATATTCAGACACCGAGATCTGAGTTTCTTTTTAATTTTCTGCTTAAACGAAAAGTGAGAAAGTCACGAAAAAAGTGTTAAGAACTGGTAATTTTTTTATGCTGACGAAACCGACTCTTGTGGTCACAAAGACTTTGATCTGTAGTTTATATTGAAATGGAAGGGGCCATGACTGAAGTCTCATTAGATTTGGGGACGTAGAGTACCTACAGCAGCTGCAGGGGCTAACGGCCAGATATGGCGGAGGACGTTCACACTCCACCGGCACCATCCCAGACAACCTGTTCCCTTTCCGGCCACCTTGCCCCTTCAACTGACTCTTCTCTCTTAAAGTCCATCTAACAGAAATTAATAGTTTTAAAAAACTGAATCTGTCTTCGTCTCGATACTGCATTTCTATTTCAATTAATTAATGGATGGGCTACATAATTGTCATTGCATTGATCCCACTACCAGATATACCCGTACCACTTAAATTATATTTGGGTCTGCGATTTTACATCATAAATAAATAAATCTTGGCTTTTTGTTGTTCCATTACTAAGCCAACCTAGCGGAGTTAGGGCCATAAAGCCCTCTCTTACACTCAACTAGGATGACCCGGGATCGCCTGCTTTAAAATAAATAAAGAATTTTTCTTTTTCTATTACTGAACCAACCTAGCGGAGTTATGCGATGCCCGATGCCCTTGATGCCCACGATGCCCTCCAAAGCATGGCCTGAAAATGTAGCCAGTGTGGGACTCGAACCAACAACCTTTCGAGTGAAAGTCGGAGTCTGTACCACTACTGACCAATATCATGTATAGTATATTGTATATGGTAGATATTTCCAGAAATTAATATTTCAATACTCTGGGGCAGCTGCCCTCCCTCAGGTAAAAGAGATACCAAAAATGACCTGTAATGTGACGAAGGGAAACTAAAGCTGATAAAATTTAATTATGCAACCAGTCATTTCATAAATCACAAAAAACGCCAGTGCTGCATCTCTGGGTAGTGCCCGAGTTACTACGACATGATTCGCAATGGAACATTATGTATGTTTTATTGAATTAGTGAATTACTGTTATGCTATTGCTAGGCCTTGTTATTGGAAATAAAAATTGTCGCATTGTATATTGTCTTGCAGATTTTGGAAATACATGCTTCATTCATTCATTCTGGGGTTTGCAATATCACAACATATTACAAATATAGCGGCGGCTGACATTCCATTCAATGACCGTTCGTGTTTATTCAATATATCTCGCTTTTAACCAGCCCTACAGTTTATTAGCAATCTATAATGGTTTATCCTGCACGCTGGTTAGCTTAGTTTTCCCATTTCCACGCGTGTTAACTTAACTCGATTTAACACACTTTATTAGGGGGTAACAGCAACATTGTGAGTACCCTTATTAATTATAAGTTCACCCCTCGTCCCTATATATACGCTAATCATAAACGACTAACCAATGGTGAGACAACAACAGCGCTTGGATCCCGTCACTTGTCGTTTTGACTCGCCAACAGGTTCAAATATTCCCCGCGCTTTCGGAATTCGTTACATCTCCAAGTCAGACATGCGTCAGGTGAGTGCTGGACAGATGTGCCTGTGCAGGGCCGTCATGGGAGAGGAGGAATGCTAATGTACCGTCATCCCCGTCAGCCTTCGATGGTTCACTACCTTCTACACCCTCACTCAACCCCCCACCCCCTCAGCGTATAACAGAAACATGCCCCCCATTATCCACATGAATTTCTGATCATCTGTGTGAACTATGTGTCAGTGGGCAGTGGAGCCATCATAAAACTTGAATAGGTACCTAAAGATACCACCGTATCGTATCCAAAAAAAAAATTTTTTTGCAAGGTCCTTCTCCGCCCCCAAACAGAACCTCCAACCGTTGAAAGCTTTAAAATACATTGCCTATACCTAATTGACTTTTTTTTACTCTTTTGAATAGGTACGATATATTTGCCGCCGCATCGGTCGGTGTGTGTTTACGATGATTTTGTTTACTGGTGTATTGAATGATACCTAAAGAATCCACTACCCAGAGAAAAAAGGTTTTCTTTCTTTTTATGAAGTCCGCATAAGTAGTCAATTTAATGTGTTATTCTTTGGACCACTATACAGGCGATGCACCTGACTAGCTGACTGTATAGGCTTCGCTCATCTTCAGTCCAAGAAATGTGACGATCTAATTAACAGCCGTGGACTAATTAGGTGTAGTCTATCTCGACAGAGAACTTACGGAGGACACGAGCAATTAGAGACATCTTGAGGTACATATTAGTGGGAACAGTAGATGTGGGAGCAAACTCAAGGTCAAGTCCAGGTTCGCACTTCCTCTCAAGAAGCACACACGCGCACAGAACCTGTTGCTGTTAGAAGAGACAAGTCGTCGGAAGGTCACCTCTAAGTCTGCGTTGAGCCATGGGAAAACTGGAAGATGTTGGCGATTAAAGAAGCGTCAATGACAATCCAGCAGCAGATGCTAAAATTCAAATTTCTGAGTCAAACAGCAACGTCACAAGCAAAGTGGCGTCGACTTGTATGGCGCTCAGGTGCCCTCCAACTTTCAAGAGAAGAGGCCTGACCCCCTAATTATATTACAGGCTAAATTCGCTCCAAAACAGTCTAATAGCGCTGCAGCTATTTTTTCCCACGGTAGCATATTGAAAACAACTAATGCGTAGGATAAATATTTTCGCATAATGTAAGTAGTGCTTTTAGGTTTCCTTTAAAGTTCGTAATACAGACATAAGTTATTTGAAAAATTATATAGAGAAAGGATGATATTTAAAAAAAAGGATCTGATCCCGAGTCTCCACCTTGCCGGGATAGTATGCTCACCACTGTACCAAATCAGTTGACATAGGATACTTGTCTTCTCATGTTGATGTTATCAAACCAACTCTTTGTTATAATTTATTGTTTAATATACAATTATTCCAAGCCACCCCAAAATAATTGCCATGAACGCCAAGTAGACGCAATTTGGAACTGCTTCGGTGTTTCTTATTAATACCTTCTTTGATCAAATTTTTGGCTTCTAAAAAATTTTAAGTGCTACATCTACCGTAACTTGGAAAGTATAAGCCTGCATTGCCTAGTACCAGGGTTCGCGAGCCACATGCGGCTCTTTGGGTCATTGGTTGCAGTTCTTCCCTAAATTAGCGGTTCTACACACAAAAATTAAGACCATTTGAAATACAACAAAAAAATAAACTAAAAAATTATTTTTAAATCAATTTAGTTGTTTTATTTTTTGGTATGGGATGTGCGGCTCTTCTAACAGATATACTATAAATCTGGTTATTTCGAAATTCGGCTCAGCTGCTAAAAACGGTTGCCGATCCCAAGTACATCAGGTATTTTTTGGGGGTTTGCATATTGCTGTATAGTACAGTATGTACTAACTGTATGTAGTTAGTGACGCAAAGCAGCGGTTTTGAATGACTTGAGAAACAATTCTAATCCTGTTACCTATCATGCAAAAAACGTTTCTTTTCACTTTCAGTTACGTAACAAACGAAAGAGGGGGAAATAGTAACAACCGGCGGGAAGCCATATTCAGATGGCATTTGAGATGGGATCGAGAGGATGTAGACAGAGGGTGGAAGCCCTATGTTAACAAGATAGCATTCCCGCGGCTCATCTTTATGTACAGGGCTTCGATCATGATGCCCCATAGCTGGTTTGCTGACGCGTTGTAGTTTAAGAAACCCGAAATCCAGTTGTGGCTCGTGGGGATCAAATTGGGTGAAGCACTGCAGGCAAAAAGAAAATTGTGAGAAGACTTGACACCTGAGAATTGCGTAGTCAACTTAGCTGGCTGGTTTGGGGGTATGGACGGATCCTTGGGGGGGGGAGGGGGGGGCGGTTTCAGGCCACCGCAACGCCCCCCCCCCCGAAAACTTTTTCTGAAACCGTTCCTGATTAGGGGACGAATTGCAACGTGTTATATGGTTAAATGACGTTAAATAAAGCCTGTGTCCACCTACTTCCAATGGCCAGCAATATGGAGATTCTTTATCCCTCACTATAAACTCATTATAGGCCTATAGAAACAATGATTACCAACTTACCATAGTTGACTTGGTACCTAATTAATACAACATAATATACTGTACAATACAAAGTACTATTATAGTACATTAGCCTTGGCCTAACTTTCAACGTTTATCCGGAATTATTTTCCATTGCTAATCGCTTGACATGAAGTATTTTTACATAAAAACTGTACCTAGATAAGGCACCAACTGTAGTGCTTAGTCATCTGTAAGAGAGTTATTGTTTTTGTTGGACCTGCGCAAAGGCGGATCCAGCGGAAAATTTAGGGGGGGTCACAAGTTTTTTTGTAAGTTTAAAAAGCAATTTTTTTGTTGAAAAGTTTGGTTTTATCAACAAAATTTTTTTTACTATGTATCTTATATGAATTTACTCATTTATGGGGTCATGACCCCCCTGACCCCCCTGTGGATCCGCCACTGGACCTGCGTATGTATAACATTGTCTTGCATTAGAGGTACCAGGGGTGGCAACTGGAGCAATGACCTAATAAAACCAACAGTCTATATTAAATTTGAATGTTCTTTTTCTCTTGGACGTTACATGATTCTGTTAGCTTCTAACTTGCTTGTTCTGGCACATAGGCTATAAACTTTCTCTGTGCCTATACTCCAATATTATGTGCGCCGATACATTGCAATGATTGCATGATCATCGGGAAAGGGGTGGTTAAAAATAATATTCATTAGACCCTTAAGAATATGTGTTGAAAGTAAAAATTATAGCATCGACAAGACACAAGTAGGCTATAGAGCAAGCCAGAAATATATTGCACAAGTAAAGCTTTGCAGAAAATCGATCCCAGAAAATTGTCAAAATTACACATGTTTTGTCAAAACTTATATACAGTATACTGTATATTATTATTATGTATATATCGTACTGGCTAAACAATTAGACAGATCATACATCATATAGTAGTTGCCTCCATATGCAGAGGGCCATACCCGTCATACACTCAAACACAAGGCCATTGCCAAGGGGGGGGGGGTTCATGGGGGTTCAAACCCCCCCCCCCCTCGAAATGAAATGGCTTGAATCGGATTTTGAGAGGAAAAATAAAAACTACTATGTAATATCCAATGAAATTTCTGAGAATCAATCTTTTGTACCGTAAATGCGGATGAAACAAAAGAATGAGTAGAATGCATACCTTATCATATATGAGTGGTATAGATGCAAATTTGGCAAAGTCCACAAATTTCTGAACTTGAGTTTTTTGAGCTGGTGGATTCGTCTGGTTGGAATCTATCAATTGAATTTATTATCAGAAGCTATTGTAATTCCGGCATAGTCCAGTGTAAATCAAGTTCAAAGATTGCGTTTGGAACAATCATAGGGCACTATTAGCTACAGTTTTTTGGCTCTCCAAGAAAATATAGGCTACTGAAAAGGCCCAGTTTGCATCTATACCAGCTCTCATATCAGTGGCGGAGCTAGAAATTTTAAGGCGGTGGGGCCAAGGGCGGCATGACTTCTATCTGGGGGGGCCAATGAAAAATCAAAACATTTTTCATTGGGAGTAGGTATACCGTTCAATAATTCTGCAATTTAACAACATGTAAAATATCTCAAAAGGGGGGGGGGCAGGCCCCCTCGGGCAACCCCGTTGCGCCGCCACTGACTCATATAGTAGACTTAGCTAGAACAAATTTTTCTGGACGCCCATAATATTTACATAGTGGAGGACGTCTGCGTCAGTATTCAGTGCGGGCCCCGTATTCTCTGGAGGAAAAGCATCTGGAGGAAATTTGCGGGAACCACCTGCAAGAAGACGGTACAAGACAACTGCATGAATTCAAAGCAGGTGATTTTGGCTCTTGCAAACGGTCATTGTCCGGCAAAAGTTGGCCAAGAGGAGGTGATCAGAGCCAATGTAATTAGGTGGCAGGTGAGCCGGCAGTGGCACGCGCATGCCATCTGATCTGAGATGAGTTGGCCAGGTGGCTGACATATTGCTGGTGGAGGGTTCCCGACTCCCGTATACCTCTACAGCCATCCGGCACTCACAGACTCAATAATTCAAGGGTAATCCAACAAAAAGTACAAGTAGTTTTCCTTTCATTCAATGTTTACTGCGGACTAGGGCCTAGTTAGGTATTGTTAAGGTAGGTGCCTGGGATCTATCGGGATATTGTGTGTAACTACCTGATAGATCCCCATCTCCATCTCATAAGCGTTGGTAAAATAGGGATAGCATGTGAAGATGTAAATCAGATAGTTGGTACTGGCACTACTATTTTATGAGGATATGGAACGCAGATATTGGCCACCCCCGGAACACTCCAAAATTGGTCAGTTGCAGCCTTACGTAACTCTCAATTTTCGAACAAACCTTTTATTTTTTCTAGCAAAATGAAATTCTATCGAGTGTAAGACTGTAGCCTCTGTCAACCGACCGGAATTTTTCTGCTGTGGGGTATGAATCAGACTAACCGTTTAGTTTAACTATAACGAAAAAATCGTTACAAGCTTGTCAAAAAATGTACCCAATTGTCATCTTGCCCCTCCCCCTGAACAATATAGAAATTACACCATTGATGCTGACTACTGTACTGTAAAGTGTAAATTGCGCAAAGCCGATGAATTGATAATTTAAACTAAATTAATGAATTAACAAAATGACAATCTACGGTTTTTTTCTCCCTCTCCCTACATGGGCCATTTATGTTCCGGAGACCGGAAAAGGTACTTTTACAACTAACAAGAACAATTTCATTTTACCAAAATGAATCAACAGCCAACCGAAGCTAATGTCCCAACCAGTGGCGGTTTTAGAATTTTCAAAAGGGGGGGGGGCATTGACAAAAGATCAGACCTGACTAGTTTAATTAATGGGGTTTCCCCAACACTTTTCAATTTGTTTTTTCAAAAGGAGTATACTAAAATGCTCCTGTGAACTGTCAAGGGCCCCCATGCCCCCCCCCCTTGAAACCACCAGTGGTCAAAACCTATATATATATATATACGTATTATATACATATATACACATACTGTCGGTAGCCTATGCAGTGTCATGCAACGTTATAAAAACAAATTAATATACGCGATAAAGTCGATGTAAGGTAGGTAACAATTATTTCATATTTTCATAGTCCGAAGCCATAATATTCTGTCAGGCGAGACAGAGACCCTGGGAGACGTGTGATGTGCGGATAGAAATTATATTATTTAAAAGAAGGAACCGTGCATCTCATAAACAATGGCGGATCCACGGGGGGGGGGGTCATCAGGGGGATCATGCCCCCTACCCCCCCTAAATGAGTAAATTCATAGTAAATTTATAAGATACCTGGTAGTAAAAAAAAATGAATAAATTTCAACTTTTCAACAACAAAAAAAATACGTTTTAAACTTACAAAAAACTTGTAACCCCCCCTAACTTTTCGGCTGGATCCGCCCTTGCTCACAAACCTACGGTAGCTGCTGCGGATGGCATCATAGTGAGCGCATAATTAGGCTATGCGAACAATGTTATCTTTTTCAAAAGTCCTGTTTTAGCTCCATACTGAAAGAAAAGCTCCCGCGGGAGAAGATAGTAGCCACCCTCCTTTCCTTTTACGCCAGATAATGTCCAATTAGGGAGACGAGAGGATAGGGGACATTATCGGTCAGGTAGAGGAGGCCGGAAGTCTCCGATACGGGGCCCGTATCTACACCTCTCCTGCCAACTCCGGAGCAGGGAACTACGCCATAGTAAACTCAGCGAAAATAATATAAAATTCCAGGTTCAGTTCAGGGCCTTTAATATCATATAACACGGTAAAAAAAAAAGGATCGGCGATGAAAAAGGGATGAAAACATTTGTTTTCCGCAGATTTTAAACTTTATTGCGCTGCAAAGAGAGAGAGACAGGGGGGGATTGGAGCCTTTCTTCCTTTGTTTTTTCATCCTTGAATCTATTAATATCATCTCTGATGAACTTTGCCCTTTGGTAGCACTTATATCCTAATATCTCTAAGGGAGAAAAAGTCAGGAGCAGAAATAAGTTAAAGGGTTATTTGTTAATACCAATAATGACTTGAAGTGTATGGACTGCTTATATAGTGTGTGATCGGTCAGATTTTGGTCGGTACCCTTTTGTTGTCTCAATGGCAACTGAAGAATCTAAAGAGCGCCGCCTAAAAATTACAAATACAAAAGTATTATTTACTCAATCAAAAAAGAATACTACTTTTAATTTTGGTTGGGTGCAAAAAGTTAAATACAGGTTACATTCAAACTTTTTACTACAATAAACAATTGACATATACCAAAGAAATATTACAATCAACCAATCAGAGCTCTGGCACGGGGTAAGCAGAATATCGCATTTAAGCATAAGCTTATATATTCCAAGCCTATGGTTGTTACAGGGTAACGTCAGCCCTCATGTCAATTTGTTTAAAATCTGGAGTCCTCCTCCCCCCTCCCGAAATGCATGAGCAGCAGACTAGATATAGAAGTTTATTTTGTCCAACAATAAAAAAAATAAAAGAATTGATTGCGGATGGTTCTGAAATAATAGATTGGTAGGCTATGATTGCTAAAGCACGACATTTAAATAACATGCATTGTGCTTGTGCATTCCACCACAGTAAGATGCAAGCAGAGACAGGAACTTGGTGAGCTTCAGTTCTCAGACCCCCCCCCCTCCCCCTCGAAGGTTTTTCTGGCTACGCCCTTTAAAATCCTTTTTAAATTTCAAATTGAAAGAGAGTTGCTTCCAAGAAGGCTAAGTAACTTACTTAAGTGTTTATACGTTGTACTAAAGATTCAAAGAAGCCGCCATTTGCATCTATATACAGTATACACAATAAAGAGCACAAAAGAAAATACCACATTCAAGATGATTTATACCCCTAAAATACTATAGTGGGGGAAAAATACGGCAGATGTAGCTTTTATATAATCTAGAAGTCAGAAAATCAATAGAAGAGGCTGAACACCGCAGGGTTGGCAAACATTGCAACACCTGCCCCCTTTATTTTTTCTCTATTTGTTATTTGTTTGCCATTTATCACCGATAAAAATTATCTTTTTACTCATTACTTTAATTCAGTCAACGGATTAATAATTTATTTCAAATGTTGCGTTCAAGTTTCATGACCATGACGAAGGCGGCTAATGATGGGATCCTAACGGCTAACTGGACATGTGACATGAGATATTTTTTCTAACTATCTGAGGTCACAATCTCAACGATTGGTTGACAGCAACTCTCCACATATCATCCTCAAGCTCTTCCCATCTGGCGCCTTCTTCCTCAGCCCCTTGGCACGCTTTGTCCTCCTTCAATTGGTCCATAAATTTCTAACTATACTGTATTCAAAAAACCTTCGCTAAGCATGCTAAAAAAAGCAATTTGATTGATGCACTGTATTTACGTCAGGGCCCCAAGGCCAATGGCTTTCGCCACGTTGTCAGATAACAAATATACATTTTACTAATATTGGCTAATATCTCTAATATTCGTTTTTTTCATCCTGAATCTGGCTGCTGACTTTAGGGTGCCAGCTTTTTAATGTGAGAAAGATAGCTGAGAAGTGGGATTATTGTGGCCACCCCTGGTTTATCCCCATTAAGGTGAGTCAGGTGAAATCCGGAGTGGAGCCTCGCTGACTCAGAGTCAGAGCACGAGATGTCGGCACCACGGGGGCGCGCCCGGATGGCTCCCCGCCACCGTCAGCTACCACCGCATAATCACCATCTCTGCATCCACGGGGTCTCAGAATTCTAGGGCACACATTTGGACTTTGAAAAAAACAATATGGGTAACCATGCCTATTGCCTCGCAGAACCTGCTGTGTAGCTACCGTTCATGGAGAAATTAAGCTATGTTGAATGAATTGAAGAAAGGTGAGGGGGGGGGGGAGGGTAGGGGGTGTTAAATGATTTTTTTAAACTACCGATCTATACTTCCAAATAGAAATTTAACCCTCTGACCATTGGCGTATACAAAAAAATGCCCAGTTCCTGCTATCAACTTCTTGCCGCGGGTAGAAGAATTAAATTGTTTGTAAGCGATTAATCTTTTGGTAAAAAAAAATAACCACTTACCGCTCAGTGTTACCCGAACATCTATTATTTTATATCTGGCAAATTATACATTGCAACAACTCACATATTAGCTATAATTTATTATTAAAACCGTATCAGACAATTTTAGGGCGGCCTTACAATTATTGCGTATTAATCGTTTTCTTTCAATACACGTTTCATTCATTCATTCAGGCCATTAGCTATTTGGGAGTCAGCACGCGTGAAGAAACCCCGGACCTATATCGCCATCGCAGTTTGCAGTTTAGAAATCAGATTCAGAATAGATTACTTTGATCAGTAAAATAGAACAATTCAGCATTACACAAGTAAGAATAACACTTGAATCGAAAATTAACAGAGACTAACAACATACATTTAATAAAAATAAAAATTAATGTGAACTACACCTCAGCTTTATAGAGGGATTAGAATTCCTCTGCGGGTCAGGGCCGCTGACGAACCTCCTGGGTCCATCTCTGTCGGTTATTCACTCACTCACTGTTCAGGTATGTTGTATGGTAAGCAGTACTTCTGTACATGGACTATGGACAGCTTGTATAAAGACATACAGAAAAAAATATAATTAAAAAGCTAAATTAAAATCTTTGCTTGGTTTGTCAATTCAATGCGCACAACTGCCTTAATTTAAATGCATATACAACGCACGGCATTGACATGAGATGGGCATTGCAGGCTACAGCTCGAGAAACGTATACGATTAGGTGATGCTCGAGGTGATAGGAATTATTATTTGAAATTGTGAATACAGTTACTCAAGAAGTAAATAGTATTTCTCTTGAAGTAAATGCTCTTGTTCAAAACTTTAGAAACACATGCATGTGTCACAATTATGTGAAGTATAGGCTTAAGTAGGTGGGCATTATGCGAGGGGAGATCGCATTATTGATCTCGAGAGGAGCCGAGGAGCTAGGCAACGGGGAGTACAACACACCGGCGGACAGACACCGGCCCAACCCCTTCCTACTTTTTCACGCAAAAAATTGTGAGTCACCCTATATCAGGAAAAAGAAAGCTCTCTCGATATCACGAAGCTGACAGCAACATGTTAAGGGGATTTCCATTTGGGTTGCTGGAAATTTGACTTCTCCCTCATATAATTTCCACGGTACGGAATACTGACTTTAAAGGAGGAAATTGAAAAATTGCTAGAACTGCATAAGGTTACTATGCATCAAATTTTACTCTCCAATACTTCATTCAGTCCCATATAATATACCCTGTATAATATGGCTTATAAAGTACGTGTGTACTTACTATTAACCAGTAGCGCTGCTGCCTGCTATTAATTATCTGTTATTCGAGGTGCTTTTTAGTGGAAAAGTTTTGTTTTGTGTAGTGTGATGACACATAATAAAATCAATTGAAAATGAGTTCTCTTAAGTTGCTTCAATATTTTTCTGGAAGGGTATTTCCGCGATCACAATATTGCTCTCTCAATGAGCTCAAACCACCCAAAGTGACGTATGGAAAACTGGATACTGATTGCAAGCAACCAAAGAAGCGTGTCACATTCAGCATGGTGACTGACACATTATAGAAATTGTTAACTCAAAAGTTTTGTTTTGTGTATTGAGTATTGTGATGACACATAATAAAATCAATTGAATATAAGTTCTAAGTTGTTTCAATATTTTTCTGGAAGGGTATTTCCACGATCACATCAATATTGCTCTCTCAATGAGCTCAAATTAACCACCCAAAGTGACGTATGGAAAACTGGATGCTGATTGCAAGCAATCAAAGCAGCGCGTCACATTAAGCATGCTAACTGACACGTCAGCATTATAGAAATTTTTAGTGTAAAAGTTTTGTTGTGTAGTGTGATGCCACACAATAATATCTACTGAAAATAAGTGCTCTTAGGTACCTACTTCAATATTTTTCTGGGTGGGTATTTCCGCGATCTCACAAAACACGCTGCTTTCTCATTGAGCTCAAGCCACCCAAAGTGACGGATGAATTAAAATATTGAAAAAAAATGTTTAAGATCAATGAAAAATGAAAAGGGGGTGAAAGCTGAAAGATGAGACAGCAGTAGTGCACGGGGAGAGATGGAGATGGACCAAGTCATGGAAGGGCGTTGGCATTTAAATGTCAGATCAAAAGGGTCGGCACAACGGCCGACTAAATTAATCCCGCTGTGTAAAATAATTATATAAAAGCCAGAAGGGACGAAGAAAACTTTAATTTCTTAATCAAACAATTAGAGTTTAGCCTTGCCTCATCCAATGATGATAACAACTAATATTGCGCGTATTTGAATCTCTTTTTTAAATTTTTTTTACATGAGTTGGCTATCAGTACATTATCCTGCACGCATAACTGAGGCAGTATAATTAAGGCGAAAATATTGACGTACTCTTCGTAAATAATAGTAAATACATCTCAACTCTCTCCAAGGGTGGATTTTAGGGGGGGGGGGTCAGAGGGTCCGGAACCCCCCCCCCAAAAAAAAAAAATTAACTTACATTAGATATAGTCCACGCAAAATGAGAAAAGTATGGACATGGAATGTTTTGATCCTGGGCAACACTGTAAAAATATTCTTTGCACAATTTTTGTTATGCCTTGCATCCAATGCAACAAGGTAGCACAAAATGGTGCAAAGAATATTTTTACAGTGTTGCCCAGGATCAAAACATATCCTGATCAAATGAAATGAAATGAAATGAAAATCGTATATTTATATACATAAGCGTACAATTAATGATAAGGTAGGTAGTTTTGCAATTGTGAAGGGGGGATCCCAAAGGAATGGTTCCCGTGCTGGGCCCCCCTTCAACTCATCGAGCTTTACCTAAAAGAAAACCTAACGTTTAAAAAAAAATAGTAATAATTAAAAAGAAAAAAAACTAAATAAAATAAGAACTGATCAGAATAGCAAGCAATATGAGGAGTATTAAATAATAGTGTACCATTCTTTAAAAAAATAAAAAGTTATGAATTAGTTTGTAATATGCATTCTTCTAGTATGTTTGTATAAGGATTAAGATATGTTTTAATTCGTTGTTTGAAAATTTTTGTAGTAGGGGCAGATTTAATGTTTTCTGGTAGCTTATTAAATAATGAGACAGATAAGTAAGTGTCAACTTACAACAACAAGATCTACTTACGATATAGTGGCCCATTGGTTCTTGTCAAATACCAACGACCAAATGGTTTTGGTAGCATGAGTTTTTTTCCATTACAGACTGGTACATGTCCTCAATGTCAAACCCACACCGGCTAAAAGAATGGACAACTGAGACAAGCTTACCATTTACACAATGTAACAGGCGTAAACATATGAATTAACCAAGTGCGGGTATGCGTCAACCGAGGCATAAATAATAAAGATTGTATTTTCATATTATGGAGAAAGGTATACCGTCTACCGTAGACCTACGTTTATGGAAATTAAACATCTCACGCTTTTGGAGATTACCAATTGTTTCCGTCCTTTAGAAATTGCCTGGGTCGAGGTGGACATTTTGATAGCTTTGTCGCGTGCGTATAGACTATTCAACCACAGTATGAATGAAATATATTGCCAAAAAATTGACAACAAAATGGTCCCGAGGTATGATTTTTGTGAACCAGCAGTTGAGGCCAAATTTCATCAAAATTCACCGGTAGTATGCCCGAAAATCGACGAACAGACAAACATTTCATTTCAATTTTTTGTGTTCCTGTGATCCAAAACAACGTGTAAATCCACCGAAATCCCGAAATCGAATATTTCGACCATCTGCAAAAAGATTTCCTTAGTCTATACCAGTAGTCCAGTACTACGTATACCTAGGTAAATAGGAAAGCAAAATTTCTTTAGCTGGGTAATTGATTTGAATTACAAATATTAAAAATAATATTATGAAGAGTAAATCAATGAATGTCTAACTAACCAACATATTTAAATGCGTATGCATAGAACCGGTCCGAGTTTACTCGAACATGCTTTCCAATTTTTCAATTTAATTAGTAGATAGAGAAAATGAGTAATTTCATGGTAAATAATTTGCCAGTGGTTAAATTTCGGATATCTCGGGAGGAGGGGGGGGGGCGGGGTTGTGCACCTGAAATCACTGGAGGGGACGTTAAATTCTAGATAGGTCAGACCAACACATTACCTCACATTAATAATGGCGGGGCACGCAATGCATTTGAGTGTGAATTTTCTATCATTTTTTCAAAAACAAAATTTTGGCACAAAACCAAATAGTTTTTAGGGAAAGTAACCTGTCCGGTTTCGTTACTCAATTTAACACCTAAAACATGCCTGAAGGTAGAAATCATCGATAGAAAGGTTTCGCAGAAAAATTATTTTTTAGTCATTCTTCATTAAAATTTTAGTTATTTTTATTTTTTTACCCCCAGAAGCAAACTATCAAGGGGCAAGCGACTCCCCGCCTTTTATTAACAACAATAACGACTACCAAATGTTAATTTAAAAGAAATCGTTAGAGCCGTTTTTGAGAAATAATTATTTTTAGACGTTTTTTTGGAGTTTTTTGAGAAAATAACCCCCCCCCCCAAATTGAGTGTTAGCCCAAAATATAAAAAAATATAAAATTGTCTCGAGGCATGATTTTTGTGAACCCACATGCAAAATTTCATAAAAATCGACCGAGTAGTTTGCCCGGAAATCGATGAAAATACTGACAGACAGACAGAGCGACAGACAGACATTTCGTAAAAACCACTTTTTTGGGTTCCTGGGACCGTGTAAATCTTTGAAATCTCGGAATCGAAAATTTCGACCATCACAAAGCTTTCCTTATACTACGTATAAATTGGAAAGCAATAATATATGAATTATTGTCGATTGGCATTACATGTAGACTACATAGGGAATTAAAGAGTAACCCCAGAACGGACAGATAGTTACACGTTACACGGTGTATGTTACTATATATATATATATACAATACATATAATGTGTTTTATTTAGTTTAGTAAGTTATGTTTCACCTTGAAATTCGGGCCATTACATAAAATGTGAGCTTGACGACGAGGGGCTGCCCCTCCGGCAGAGTAATCAGGAAATTGACCTTTCCAGCAACATTTGCCTCCCTCCTGCATCTCTGCTTTCATCCAGCACGCGCCCTAAAAAATAACCTCAATTTTGGTTTGGTGTCTTTTATATTTATTATAATTTTTTACTATAATATATTACATACATTGATGGCGGCAGTTTTTGATGAATGTGTAATACGTGTATATAGCCTATTTTCAATTTATTTACCAATTTATTGTAGTTTTGTTCATTTGTTGTTTCAAAAATACTTACAAAAACTTCTAACTATACATCATGGACGGATACAGGGGGAGGGGCAGGATTAAGTAAATCTATTATTGTCAGTCAATTTTATTAAACTCTGATTTAATCGATACTTCATATGTTTTTCCTATTTTGACCTACAACTACCCCCCCCCCCCCTCAAAAATTGGGCATATAGGGAGCGCAGACTGACGAAAAGATGCAACCTTCACTTTTTTGCATCGCAAATTTCGGCTAATAAACCAATAATTATAACTAAAAGAACTAAGACGACAATTATTTGTTAACAACGCTATCTTAAAGTTATCGCCAAATGTACAGACAGACCTACCTTATTCGCCATGCTATTCCGTCAATAGTGGCGTACGCCATAAATGAATCCACTAGTACTATGTTATTAGTTACATCAAGGGTTTCGGATGTGGTGAGCACCAGACAGGAAGGATATGCTCTACTACAATTTCAAGTTAGGTCAGTTCTTTAAACTTGCACTTCACTATATACCACCTTTTGCCCTTTGACTTCTTTGCAACCCTTTTCCTGTTTAACCAGTCATCTTGCTTGCTTCCGCCATCCGTGGAAAAAAAGTATTTTTTGCTTTCCAATTTATACGTAGTATAACGAAAGCTTTGTGACGGTCGAAATTTTCGATTCCGAGATTTCAACGGATTTACACGTTTTGAGGTCCCAGGAACCCAAAAAAGTGGTTTACACGAAATGTCTGTCTGTCTGTCTGTGCGTCGATTTCCGGGCAAACTACTCGGTCGATTTTGATGAAATTTGGCATGCAGGTTCACAAAAATCATACCTCGGGACAATTTTTTTTATTTCGGGCTAACTCAATTTGGGGGGTTTTTATTTTCAAAAAACTTCAAAAAAACGTCTAAAAAAATTATTTCTCAAAAACGGCTCCAACGATTTCTTTTAAATTCACATATATTGTAGTTGTTGTTAATGTTGATAAAATGCGGGGGGTCGCTTGCCCCTTGATAGTTAGCTTCTGGGGGTAAAAAAATAAAAATTACTAAATTTTAATGAAAAACGACTAAAAAATAATTTTTCTGCGAAACCTTTCAATCGATGATTTCTAACTTCAAGCATGTTTTAGGTGTTAAATTGAGTAATCAAACCGGATAGTTTGGTTTCCAAAAAACTATTGGGTTTTGTGCAAAATTTTTTTTTTTTTTTTGAAAAAATGAAAGCAAATTCACGCTCAAATGCATTGCGTGTGGTAATGTGTAGACCTGACCTATCTAGAATTTAAGTCACCTTCAGGTGGTGGACGACCCCCCCCCCCCCCCGTGATATCCGAAATGTAACCATAGGAAAATTATTTACCATGAAAATAATCATTTTCTCTCTCTACTAATCGATAAATTGGAAAGCATGTTCGAGTAAACTCGGACCGGTTCTTTTAAAACTGTAGGTATAGAATGTACGAAGACTAACATATCTGATATCACATATACTGTTATACGGTACATTATACACAATATGGGTACAGATACCCCAATTTAGTCAGTTAATTTATTACGCTCTAATTTAATCGATACTACATATGGTTACATAGTTTTTCTATTTTGACCCACAGCAACTACCCCCCCCCCCCCAATAATGGGCTAGATCCGTCCCTGCGTCTATACAGGGTGAGTCAGACCAGCACTCGTACGAGGTATTTTTCGCGGTTATTATGGAAAGATTAATTAAAGGGCTTTAAACGAGCTTCCCCTCCCCCCCCCCCCACGGAAATTGTGTAAAATTTATATATAAAATTTGAAGTTCTATGTTATTTGGCATGAGACCTCATTCAGGAGGCATCCGATTCCCCCTTGGGTCCCTATGGCCCACGCGGATGAAAATCCTAGATACGCGCATGGCCTGAACAATACGGGTAACAACACTTTATAGGCTATCTACTGCATGTATATATTTATCGCATTTAATAAGGCTAAGACCGCAAGACAGTACCCCCGTGGGGCGAGAGCAATCACAATATTGATGTTGTACGAGGGTGGTTGATAAATTGATTGTGCCGCAGCCTCCCCCAGCGCGAGGCCACCCCTCGTACCACACCTTCCCGGCACATCATCACCTAGCTATAATTACCCCTTGACTTCTTGCAAGCGCATTTTCCGCTCCCTTGCACTTATGTTTCATTTTCAGTTGTTTCCAGCTAGCCATATGGCAATGCTATTTTTGAGTTTTATTTTCTAATAATTGCAAAACAATTTTACAATCATTAGCAATATGCTTTGTCTATTTAGCTTGTGTGTGTCTTTATACATCGTTGTAACTCCTCAAGCAAAGATATTCATTAACCATAGAGCAGACTGAAGAGTTTAATTTGATGCATTAAATTTTGAAAACTTATTGCTTATTGCGATTATTTCCACCTGAATTTAACAGTATTTTACACGGGGGAGACCCCCTTGCTTATGTATCGTGAAGTCTTAGTTTTCGCAATCAAACCTTAAATGTTGTCAAAATGCGTGCACTGGCGTAAACCTCCACTGGCCACTATTTCGGGCTTATTATTTGAAGAATACATTTGCTGTTATATGAATTTCTGTCTGTAAAGTCTAGACTCTTCCACTATTAAAATGCATTTTCAGGCCGATTTTTTTGAAATAATTTCCCCCGGGGGAGACCAGCAGTAGCAGTACTTACTTTTACTTTTGTATCGCCTTTGTCCTCAGGGAGGGTCGGCGGCACGGCAGCGGCGTTTTCAAACAACTCTGTTTAGAGCGTTGTAGTAGTTGTAGTAGGTACTTCAAAATTAAGAATTTACTTTCTTTCAGGGAGGGGGCGGCTATAAAGGTAGTTGAGTGCACTAGCGGATCTAGAAATTTTTAGAGGGGGGGGGGCTGAACTAGTGGATGGAAAGCCTATAGTTAGGAGGTCTATGATAGAGTGAAGACGTTTTTTAAAAATGCGTTGTATCTAGTGTAAGTTGGGTAAGAGAAGGGGGAGGGGGGCTTTAACCCCATTAGCCCATAGCTGGATCCGCTAGTGGTTGAGTGCCCCAGGACGCCTCTGCCTCAGTCCTCAGTCCTCAGTCCTTAGGGTATAACTCGAGTTATTGGATGACCCTTAAATATTTAACTTAAATCTCCCTGCCTTATTTTTTTTTTTTTTTTTTTTTTTTTTTTTTTGTTAAGATATAAGTGCCTAAATACAGTTCAAATATACGTAACTTAATTAAAATTTTTATGGCGAACCCAGGTCGTCATCAAAAACAGTTTTTGCGTAATGTAACTGCTGTATTTTTTAATTGCATGGCAGTAGAATGTGATAACGAAATTCCATGCATGATTTTCATTTTTGGACCTCGTAAACGCTTGTACCTACTAGCTAACGCAAGTCTGAAATACTATAGCTCGACCGATTTTTCAAAAGAAGAGCGCCATGAAATTCTCACGGTGACGGTTTACCTTCTAGCACCACTGCATGCTATCCTCAAAATTAAATCAGCTCATAGTCTGCCCAAAAAAAAGGCCCAACCGTCATCGCATATATTACGATGACCGCTCCAATTCTTTCCTGGAAATATTATACCCTATTTATTTACCAGCCACTAGGTAAGCTAAGCATTGGTACCCATTAATCTTGATATAATTTGTCTTTCCCCGGACGTTATGGGCAGTCCTGATTTGCGTTAAAAGAGGCCAATAAATTTTGTTTGTTAAAAAATAGAGCAACAGAACTTGCTTAGGGCCGATACTTAGCGTATAGTAACGATTTTTTTTTTAAATATAGGGATTTGCCTATTGAATGTTGCTTGTTATTAAATAAAAAAATAAACTGACAGTGTTTTGACCGTTATGGTTGGCATCCATGCTTGGCTTATGCGCAATTGAAATTGATAACAGCGTTAACACTGAATATTCTTTTGTAAGAAAAGGTTGCTATGGTCGCTCCTTACTATATTAAAGGTAACGCACCTCAACCGTCCAAACCGACCTGATTTTCAAGCTTCATTTTATTATTGCGTCATTTCGTCAACTGTAGACTTATTCAAAGCAAAACCGTTGAACGCAATGCAAACTTCAAATTTGAAATGGGTAATTTAGTCGTTAACAGTCGTTAGGGAATTTGAATTTGAAATATACTGGTGTATCGAAATTTGTTTCAATGGGAATCTTACCGTTGATATATAGGCCACCCATGGATGGCCCCAGTAGGTTGGTTTATATTTTTTATTTAAGTTAATAAACCCCAGGGCATCCATCCAGTTATTGTCCATCGTTTGAACGTTTGTACGTTCTCAGTTGTTTGCGCGGTGAAGCCACGAGATATGCTAAAAATTACGCTTTGAGTGCCAGTGAAAAATATTAATCAAATAAAAAAAATAAAAAGGTAGTTCAGGTCAACAGTCATAACAGAATTTTTTAATTTTTGGGGAGGGGGGCACTAATGGGTGCCGCACCCCGTTAACGTCCTTGGTTTCTATCTTAGAAATAAAAAAATAATATATTGTGTGTATATACAGTATATACCTATGTAATACCTACTATTATATAAATATAATGAGTAATGAGTGAGGTTGTTCATGAAATTTAAATTGAATGCCCATACGTACCGGTAGGTGAAAATAAAATTAAGGTTTATTTTAGGATAACTCTTGAGAATTTTTTTTTTTTAAATAAATTTAAATTAATGTTTTTTAAATTCACCAAGTGACCGGTTAACGATTTAAAGCCAAACATATTGTACTTTCTCTTTTACGTATATATATAATATATATATATATGTATAATACTAGTGAAGCGGATGTAGTCAGTGGCATGCCCTGCAGTCAAGATTTTCCCCTATCAGTGTACAGTTCCAAAGGGAAAGTGTCAGTTAGTATTTCTATTTTCGACTGAGGCGGGACTGAGAAATAACCGACAGGGAAGTTTCCTTTTGTTCAAAACCAAACCTTCAGGCTTTAGTCTCGATATATGCCTATTACTTAACTCTACGGCAGGTTCCTATTTTGAAGTTGCTGGAATTTCCAAGCCTTATATACAATGGCGGATCCACGGGGGGGGGGGGGGGAGGTCACGAGCCCCCCTAAATGAATAAATTCATAGATAGGCCTACCTAGTAAAAAAAACTCAACTCAACTTTTCAACTAAAAAATTCCCCTTTAAACTCACAAAAAACTTGTGACCCCTCCCCCCTAAATTTTCGGCTGGATCCACCCTTTCTTACATAAAAGTATCAGTTTCTTACACTTCTGACGTTGCTTTTTCATTATTTATATTTATTATTATTTATTTTATATTTATTTAAAATCTAACCTGATCTGAAGAACTGAAATAAAAAATAAAAATACAAGGCGCGTAATATTGTTAATGGAGACTGATGCACAAGGCCATAGAATGTTTTTGGGAGGGGGGGGGGGTAGCTTCTTCCACAAACATCCGATCATTTACATGAGTTCAGCCTGAATTTATTATGTACCTATAGCTATCTTTCTGCATCGGTCTTAGTTCACAAATTTCTAGGGGGGGGGGGGGGGGGGCACTCCGCAGTCCGCACCCTTCCCCCCTCCAATGGCCTTGAAGCTGCATCCCAGTATATATTGCACACCCCATCCAAATATACAATACATACTGTATTCAGCGCAGTACTCATAACTAATTCAGTTCAATTTTTTGTGACCAAATTGAATTTGTACGGGGCGAGCAAAGGTCAGTGATGCCGCGAATTAGGGCAATCCACCGGACAATTACCATTGTCCACCCTTTTTGGGAAGGGTCATCCTTGTTCGGCAAGGGTTGTTTCTCACAGTGACCGCTTCCTCTTCCTTACTGTCCTGATCCACTTCCCTGTCCCGCGCCTACCAAACTGCCATCATTTAATACACATTTCAACGGTCAAGGGTTCTCAAATCGCTTCATGGGTTGTTTTCCCACCATTCTAGATGTAGCCTACATTATATTTTTATTCTATTTTTTATGCTTGTGCTCGACTCACTTTTAATGGGCATCAGCAGTGCCGTCGACAGCCATATATTAGGGCGAATAACCAACAATAAGATATTTAATTCAGGAACTACATATACCACAATGCACTGCTTTCAGGGGTGAATCCAGAATTTACACTAGCAGGGGGCGCAAACAGAGAAAATTAGTCTCTTGCCTCTCAAGCAGTTGTTGTTAATTGTAAATTATTGAGTATTGTTGCATCTCTCGAGGAGGGGTCCAGGGGTCTCCCCCGTGGTATAGACTTGAAAAGGCAGGTGCGAATAAGTACATGCATATGTGCCCTTTCTGGATTTGTCACTGACTGCATTTTTGCCACAAAAAATACTATGGGTGCCTCTAACCACCGCACCAGCACCGAGACTATTTCTGCCAAACAGCCAACAGGACTGTTGCTTTTACCAACATATAGCAACCCGCACAAGGTCCCTTCAGATTCTATTTGCCCCTTCCTAATAACATTAGTTTCTACTGAAACAAAAATAGGCTATTTAAGGTTTATCCGAACAGTACCGATAGAGTATAGATCATCCACAGTATCTAGTGTTATATTTGTGACAATTATTGTGACCCTATACGTCGCAATGCAATTTACTTGTAATTGCCTTGAAAATCTTCTTGTCATCTGCGATCAGTAGTTTAAGGCAAAAGTTTACTCATGCGTTCCAAGTCTAATAACTATGCGGCCTTGGTAAAATTCATAGGTGACAGTTACATGACAGAAGAAGTGAGAAGCGATAGTCTAATCAGAGCGCACACTACTGCAATTCGCGCACGTCAGCCAATAAATTATTTATTTTATTAGATATTTTAAACCTATAGACTGTAGATTCTGCCTATAGAATGTTACTTTTTCCTATCACCAATTGAGTCGGGGGGATAACTTAGGGTTCCTTCAAAATTTATAGGTAAACAAATTCAATGACTATCCTTAGTACAGTACTCTATACATGCCAATAACTATTAATTTCATACTAAGCATTTAAATGACAATTTTCAAAAGATACAATAGAACTATAAGGAAGACAGACTATCGTCACATTGACTGCGGAATCCGGCAAAATCATATACAATAGACTTCTAGGTTGAATTACGTTCAATTGGGCGATATTCGAGCTGGAAGGGGCTTATTACTTGCCTGATTTCTTAGGGTCTCTCAGAAATTATGTCTAAGAACATTTTGAAGGGCACTCAACCCTCTTGAGGACAACGGATCGCTCTTATGAAATTTGCAATAATACGAGTCGAGTGCCCTGTTGTATATACCTGTGCAGTACGTATGTACATGTGCATCTATTTGGACAGAGGATGTGGGCAGGCGTTAGGCCCATTTGCTAATTCAAAATGGAAATGTTGCGTTTACAAGAGCGTGAGAGCCCGGGAAGTTTGGGGAAGGAGTTAAAAGTCATCTGTTGTAGTGAAGCCATGACACTTCCTTTCATACCTGCCTCATCAAGTATCAGGTGCCGGGTGCCCAGGACCTCCGCACCTGTTTTGCAGCCCAATTTACCATCAAGCGGGGTGATGGCGGACTCTTCTCCCTTACTTTTCACATACTCAGTTAAGGCGTAATTGTTACATATGCTGATAAAGTGTTAATGATCTACTACGCAGTATAGTACTAGTAGGTGCGCTTTACCATGTTGTAGTTTTGCTAATTCACCTCATTATATCTACAAACAATACTACTAACTATTCACACTCAGAGAAATTTGAGAAAATACTGTGCATCCTTTGGTACAACACAGCTTCCCGTGGCATAGAATAGTGACCATGGGTTGGTAAGGGACTGAGTAGCGCAGTACTGTGAATTTTTACAGGATTTAGCCAAGACTAGGAAAAATAAAAAGTTGTGTTTAGCTATTGTGATGATTACATTATATTACTTTCTCCATCTTCTTCTTCTGGCTCTACAACCCTTGATGGGCTATGGCCTGCTCAATAATACTCCCCCAATCATCCCGGATTTGTACGAAGCTCCACCATCTTTGGACTCCCAACTCGCGGAGGTCGGTTTCTAGTTCGTCCTTCCAGTGGTTTCGTGGAGTCTTCTTCCCGTCATGTTTGCTTTGTACAATTTGTAGGGCATGTCTGACATTCTTACGACGTCGCCATCCTAGTCATAGTCACTGTGCTTTTAAAAAACGTTCTATGCCTTCTCCATTGAGTGTATGCCTTTATACAATATTTTGCAAAAAGTTGTAGGTGGCATTTACGGCCGATATTTAATCACATCAAATTGAGCATAGTCTAATTATATAGCAGTCATTATTAAACATACCATACTTACGAGGAAGGCAGAATACCATTCCCCCCCCCCCTCTCTCTCCTTCTTCCTTGATTTGAATGATTGAATAACGACTTTATTGCAATTCAATTAGGCGAACAATAAGATTATAAAGTCTTTTTTTCATGTTAACCATAGGTAATAGCAGTAAACATAGTAATATAACTTAAACTATATGGAATATAAAACGGAAGGAAAAAAAAAGAAGATAATAAGGAAGGAGGATATAGAAGGGAAAAAGAGGGGGGTCCATTGTTTGTACCACTCCGAGGCCAGATAACAGGGTTTAGGTGTTATCGAAAATATATAATTTTACTTTATCGTCTATAGTCCATGTCGTTGTCCATCCATTCCCTGGTACCAAGTAGCCCCGATTAACCGTAAATGGAGGCAAACCGTTTTGAAACGTTTCGATGATGTTACCCCATACTCCGGGCGACTTCCTCAGGAAACGAAGCCAAGGATGTGACCGATGCGGCGGTCTATCTATGTCACTTCATCTTAGAGCGACCGCCGCGTTATGTTTAGCTTAGGTGAACACTATTCTTCGGAATAACCATCCTATATAGGAAGCTTACCGGCTTTTATTGCCTTTCATGCACATTCTAAAGCAAATGAAGTCTGCGTAGGCCACTTCTTCCTGAGAGAGTTCGAGGGTCACTCACTATGGTGAAGTCACCAAGTTAATGGCACTTTTTGCTTCGAGCAATCTAAAATAATTATTCCGCTATAGCCGCAGGTCGGTTTCGCGCCGCAAATAAGGTCCTGAGTGCACCAAATTACACATATGGGGTATCTACTTTACTTTTTCCTCACAACCCCTAGAATGCGCCAAACATACTCGTGTAACTTACTATTAAATATTTAAATATTTAAATTTTAAATCATTGGCGTAAATAGGGGGGTCCTGTGGGGGGCTTAGCCCCTTACTCCACCCGTAGCCCCCCCCCCCCAGGATTTTTGGTGACAAAGACGTCTTGGAGGCTAAAGGCATAGTATCCACAATAATGAAAGGGAAACTAATTCTTAGTATGCTTATTTTACATGAAAAAAATCAACATATTGACCAAGTACTTTCACAAGCCGGCCGCCATACCAAGTTGAATCCAGCGGACCAGAGCAGGTTCAAAGCTGCAGATAACTTGGTCATGTGCACAGCGCCGGTAGGGAAACATGGTAGGACTTGTCCTGGTCACCTCCGAACTAATCATGTGACTTCACTGTGTTTCCCAAGTGGTTCGGAATCCACTATAATCAGGAGGTCCACTGTCCTATGGGCTGGGGCATAGGACAGTCAAGTCGGGGTCGTTCTATGGGCCCAAAAATGAGGCCTAAGTCGTTATTAACCCGACGAACACTACTTACTACTACTAAGTACTTTCACAAAAATTTTATTATTCAAAATGCTTAAAACCCCAATACTTCAGAGCTATTTTTTCCAAATTTTTCTCCGGGGGAGACCCCCGGGCCCCCCTCAATGGTAGGTTTATTCGTCGTTATAATAACTCAACTGAAATCGTTGTTATAACTTATCCTTCGTTCACACAGGCATTATAAAATTTTGAGAATGTTTCCCCCGGTTTAGAATTATAACTATAGTATAGTAAACTATGATCAGTGAGGATTTTATTTCGGAGGGGGAAATAGGGCAATCTGTATTTACAGAACCTGGACACGATTTTCAGATGGTCTCCTAAGGGGAAACATTTTGAAAGTATTCCACCAGGATCCAGGGGAATTTTTTTTGAAAATACGTGGGCTCAAATTTGTAGGTATTGCACGCCTGTGTCAAGTCACGCGGCCATTGCTGACAAAATTTTCAACAAATAACCAATTAAATATCGCTACGTATTTGTTACATTACTTTATGGAAATGTGGTATAGGCATTGCCACATTGCAACACAATCATGTGGTTTTATTAAAAGTTGTAGACTAGTTGGGCGTCGATGGAAAATAAAACATTTCGGAAGGGGAAAAAAAACCAAATATAAATAATGACTTTTTGTTCTATTACTAAGCCATTCTCCAGAGGAAGTTGGGATATATAAAGCACTCTGTTACCCAGGGGAATCAGCGGCTTTTACCCCCCCCCCCCCTAGAAATAACATTTTTCTGCCAAAATGCGTAAAATCCCACCCCCCAATTTTGTACCCGTACAGGCTATACATCTTTTAATTTTCCAGAGGTGACCCCCAGACCCTCCTGTTTGCAGTTATACAAATCTTCTAGTCTTCTACATAGGCTATAATTTCACAATTCATTTGAGTATTGTACTATTGGCTGAACCCCTCCCCTCTCAAAATCACTAAGTATGACCTTGGGCCCTTGGCAGTCAGGATCGAAAGAACGAATCAAAAGCTCTTGAAGCATAGACATAGAAAATAAATACAATACAATTATGGTTGATCTGGGTTCAAATAGTTAGAGATGTATAAGTGTATACCTTTGTACGACTTGCGCCGTGTGAAATTGCAGGTGACGCCATGGTCCTTTTGTGTTTCCCGCCATGCACACAAAAGGTATATTGATACCAGGATCAGGTTGTCTGCTCCAGAATCCCTTTCCGTGTCTTGCCTCCAAAATTGTCCTGTTTCGCAGATACAGTTATTTTTGTGGGTTTTGTTTTCCCACGCACAGGAAACCCAACAGGTATGTTCCAACATATTTTTTTTATATCTTTACCTCTTTATATCTTTAGCCTGCCTCTAAACGCGAACCCCCTCATTCTGAGAAATTAATTGTGTTTTTTTTTTTTTCAATACAGCGTATATAGCTTAAGCGTCTTTTTCACTTCTGACTGAGTGTGGTGTGATGTCAGTAATCTACCTACTTAGAGCAGTATTATGTAAATATAAATAATTAGATTACTCGTGACTTCGTGGTATTTCATTTTAATAAACAAAAAATTACAAAAACTTAGAGTTTTTATTATTTTTATTTATATTATATTATTTTTAAAACTTATTATAACAACCCGAATTAGTAAAACCCAAAAAATCGTTAAGAAATTAACTTTGTCTAAGAAACCCACTTGTGTTTATGTAAATACATTATGTTATGTAAATACATTTTCTATTTGAATTAATACATTTTTAATTTTCTCTAATAACTTAAATTTATACCAAGTATAGTATAGTATAGTGCTGAAAGTATTATGATTTTTGATTTCGAGATTTTATGTTCCCCATAGACCATAGTCCTTGAGGTCCCCTAAGTCTGAAAACGTGATTTTGGGGTTGGCATGTATGTGCGTGTATTGTACGAGTAAATATGTGCCCAAATTACTATTATATAATTATATATCGTTTCCGTTAAAAACTCCTATAAAAATCCTCCATTGGGGACTGCGCAAGAAGAAAAAGGTTTGTTCCGGGGCCGAGCCCTAAGCTGACAAAAACTAAATGCAATATTCTTTTCTCTAAAATGGCTCAAATGATTTCCTTCCAGCAACTTTCCTCAATTACAAACCATATATAATCAGGGTCGGATCAAGCCCATTTTTTGGGATGGGTATAAATTACAACATACATAATTAATTTACTTACAACAGACTTACTAAATTGGGGGGGGGGAGGGGCAACTACCCCTGTATTCTTCCTTGTATATAATACTACTTTCTACTGGGAAGACTCGACATTTTGACTTTTGGCAACTTTTGTCTTTTGGGACTGTCCATTAATGACGTGAGGTCCGAAAGGGGGGGGGGGGTTTGGCAAAAATCACTAAATATGACAAGGGGGAGGGGGGTATAGTAGTAGTAGTAGTAGTGTGGTTGGACACAGTGTGGGCCCATAGGACAGGGGACCTCCTGATTATAGTGGATTCCGAACCACTTGGGAAACACAGTGAAGTCACACGATTAGTTCGGAGGTGACCAGGACAAGTCCTACCATGTTTCCCAACCGGCACTGTGCACACGACCAAGTTATCTGCATCTGTGAACCTGCTCTGGTCCGCTGGATTCAACTTGGTAAGGCGGCCGGCTCAGGGGGGTATAGTAAGATACCACGTGTATTTATTTCTAAACCGAAAAGAGGTGTGTAGTGTGACCTTGACTCGCCGTTGCCCGGCCATTTTTATACCAGTCAAAAACAACCTGCATCCTTTGTGTCTAGACATTTTTATTTTATCACGGTCGGATGGTCCTTAATTTTCGAAAATAACATTAGATTAGACTTTGTACCTGTATTTAAAAATAATATTATAAACATTTTCAGATTCTTTGTAGGTACTAAAAAATACACGTGATTTTTGGTGGGGGGAGAGGGGTAGTCGTAAACCTCACCACGTATCACCAAGGGCGAGGGAGGGGTTAAAAATTGTTAAAAAAACATCACGTGATTAATGTGCAGCCCCTATCCTGTATTAAGAGATTGACCCCAGTTGGCAATTAGGTCTTCTTTGAGAGAATGAGAGCTGAATAATTGCTATAAGCACACCAAGGTGCCATCTGGACACTGCGGTCTACTGTTTATTACTGAACGTTTTACCGTCTAAAAATTATTTCAAAATGTTGTCACCGTCTTGTGAGATAGACTCTGAGTAGGCTGTGCGCTCTGCGTGAATTGCATGCTATGCTTCAACTGAGATGTATAAAAATATAAGAATAGTGCAATTAATGCGATTCCTCGTAAATGTAATTCAAGTTAAACTCGTTTTCCAGTCGTGGCTCGGGAAATAATAGCACGAGAAGATGAGTAGCCAGTCAGAACGCAAATCCAGATAATATCATACAGCTCTGTTTAATTATACACACAGACACAATTGTTATTCATCATGAAACAAGTGAATTAGGCGGTATGTAGGGTCCATCTTCAGCAGTTCTGCTGAAGCTTTTCTAATTATTGCCGAAATGTAGCCCGTAAAAATTCATTAGGCTAATTATGCAACGCCTCAACTTCTACTTTTTAGGCAGATTATACATAGGCCTACCTGCTACCTACTGCCCCTTGCCATTGATGGTGCCAAGTGGATATAGTCGGAGTTCGGATGAATTGGACTTTGGAGTCCTGATATACGAGTAGTTCACACATCAGGCAGTGAATTAAAATTACAAATATTAGTAAATAAATAATAAATAAATAAATATTGACTTTTTTATACATACAAAGGGGTCAAACGCTTTCACGGCCGGAGTCGAATGAAGATCCCGTAGAATATGGACACAGTCCCAGGCCACGGTGTGGGCCCATAGGACAGGGGACCTCCTGATTATAGTGGATTCCGAACCACTTGGGAAACACTGTGAAGTCACACGATTAGTTCGGAGGTGACCAGGACAAGTCCTACCATGTTTCCCTACCGGCACTGTGCACACTACCAAGTTATCTGCATCTTTGAACCTATGCTCTGGTCCGCTGGATTCAACTTGGTAAGGCGGCCTGCTATGGTTATAGTCTATATACATAGCATTATAATGTAAGTTTGAATGGAAGCTGTTGAAACTAAGTCAGAGTAAATTAGGCAATACTATAGGGTTAGACCTTCGACCCACCAGGCACCATGTAATCCTTCTTAGAAACCTTCTCAGTTCTCTGTATTGATTATGTAGGTACATGCATCATGCATGTACATAAAGTGAAAATAGATTTAGCAGATTTCTACATGGGTATCTCGTATAGTCCTGAGGCAGTTTTAGCAAATAACCCAGGAATGAAACAAGAGTTAATTTTGCTGCCAATTTGAGCCTAAGGGTGCATGTCGCATTACATTCCCCATAGATACAGGTACTCACGACGAAGGCCTCATCGAGGTGACATCAAGTGATGCTTTTAATTATTAGATCCTACGTTACTGTATATATTGACATAATATTCTTTGTTTAGTATTACAGGTATATGAAACTTGCGAGCAAATGCACAAAGTTAAAATTCTCATGAAATTTCAAGCGTATCTTAAAATATGGATGGGATGTCATAAGATAAAAGAAATGTTCCTCTTTATTTTAATATATATTGTAGTATGTGGCCGTGGCTAAACGGAATGGGCCACAGTTTTGGAACTCTTTTGACCTGCTGGCATCTTCTGTGATATTTTTTAAAAATCAAGTTCAATAACTGTGGCCATAATGTACACATCAAATAAGCAAAGGAATATTTTTTCTAGTTTATGACACCTCATTTTATGTGTCTCTACTATGTTTGAGTGTAATTGAGGGCTTTATTATAGCCCTATAAGTATAACTCCGCTAGGTTGGCTTAGTAATAAAAAGTAAATATTTATTTATTTATTTAGCCCATCATAATTATTATTATAGATTTACGTAGATGTTCTATTTAGAAGAAATAGCACATTCACTTCCTGACAACAATATTTTTTTTAATTTCTGCTGCTACCTGCCAGATGCCATTTCTCCTATGAGCCCGCAATGACCGTTGCAAACTACAGTCATATAGAAAAAACATAGCATAGGATAAATTTTTGCGTCTCATCTCTCCTATAATGAACCCTATACGTTTATGTGTACAGTATTATACCTTTAATCTTTATATTTGCAACCTACAATGGCTCAATGCTCAACAACATAAGACATCGAAAGTGGAGTCGATATTTTGTGGTAGTTCTGTACATTCCTCATGCTGGCAGAATGATGCATCATTAATATGGACTAGAGAAAGGCATGTTTAGTTCTAATTTGTCGTTGTGTCATCACTGTCATCAATATAAAGTAACCATACCAGGCCCGTAACCAGGATGTAATTTCGGGTAGGGCTGCGATCCCGGAATATATGCTGAAATGTCGCAAATGTCTGGAATTCAGTGAAATTCTATCATACATGGGTAAAGTCAAAACATTTCAGGGGGGGGGGGGCTTTTTTTAGTGCCATACCGGCATCGGCACTAATTTATTAATTTTCGAGCTCACGCTTGTCCTTTTTTAAATTACAAATGCTATAATTTAAGCCGATAATCACCGATTATCCGAATCGCTTTGGGACAAAGCCCATAAACAGAAGACACACTGCTTATTCTGAGCCTTTTAGGATTTTAACGCGATGCTCAGTAAACCTTGAGTTTTTCTTTTAACAGTGTAATTAAATAGATACTGTACTACTGCTCATGTAATTAATGAAGAATGAATTCAGCACCACCAAAAATAAGCTCTTTTTCGTGAATATTATTATTATTATTAAATTGAATAACTCCAGTCTCCAACTATTCGAATATTTGATTAGGATAGCCATCTGAATGGGTGGGGTGCAGTCCCAATTCATACGGATAATTAATTGTAGTTCGAAATTATATTTTAATAAATCCTTCTTCTTTCGAATTCAACCTGCTCCCCCCTTCCCGACACAGCACAGCGTATATATATAAAATATTTGGGCGGGGGGCAAGACCAGAACCTACTAGCTATTAATTTCGTGCCGCGGGCAGAGGCGACGTTGAATAGGCTACTTCACTTGTAATAATAAAATTAAAATATAAAATAATATGCTACTTGTAGTTAAGGTAACTTACATACAAAAGGCTAACAACAAGATTACAATACTTTTTTGCATGAAAAAATGTAAATAATTAAAAAAATAAATGTAGGTGTTTTTAGCTGTGGATCACCAGAGCCTATACGCCAGCAGATAAGGGTGACAAGAAAATGACGTCACATAACAAATACTAGTACTAGTAATTCTCCTACTGGTGGCTACTCCACAGCACCACAACTTAAATTGATGGGGAAAATTCCCCCCCCCCCCCCTACTAAATAACGTCTTTTTTAAGAAAAACAAATTAGGGGCACAATGGTACAAAATAAATCTTCTAATGCATTAACATATGATTTCTAAACTTGTCTACTAAGTGCTAGCTGTCGACCCAAACAGCTATTAGATCTGACAAATTATGCAATGCAACAGCTCACATTAATTAATTTCGTCATAATTTTTCCCATTTTGGGAGGGGGGGGCACACACACGATTTTACAATATTATAGAACTAGAACTTGCAGTGGTTGTAATGTTAACGGAAAAATCAATCATCTGCGAAGCTCTCAAGTCTCTGTAGGCAGAGGGGGTCATTTATTAATTCATTGGAAAATTAGTAGTTGGAGATGTGCAAAAGGTACAGGTGAAGTAGTTCTCTGCAGTGCTTAGCTTAGCAATAAGCATCCCATTTACAACTGGTCTCACCCATGCTTAGCTAGACGGAAGGGTAACGCATAGAGACTGAAAACGTCAGGTGTATCTTCCATTCCCCCGTGAAGTGTCGCCTTATCCGTAAGTAAAGCATACACGAGCCAGTCTTAGTTGCCTCAGATCTAAAATGATATAAGTTCTCATATTAAATAATGTTATTCGGCTCTATAATAGGCTCATTGGTGGAATGATGAAAAAAAAAATTACTTTTTCACTTTCTTGATCAGGGTTCCTCCGTTCCTGTCTATGCCCTTCAAATTTCTGGGTAGCAGACTAGCAGTGCCGGGTTTAGTTTATGTATTTACCCAACCACCAAAAAATAATGTTTCGGACAGCCACGTAGGTCTATATTTTAAAAAATTTCCCCTCGGGGGACACCCCCTGCTCTCCCTCATTCTGCCCCCCCCCCTCCCGCCGAAAAAAATCCTGGATGTCTTGCAGGGACAATGTTAGATTGGCTAATTTTCGAGGGGCCCCACAAAGATCACCTAGCTTAGGGCTTAGAGCCCCTCATCGGATAAGTCCGGCCCTGCTGAGTGAGTCAGTGCTTCAAAACAAAGGAATCCTCAGGATAATGCCGTTTGATTTAATTGTAGATTTGAAGTATACCTGTGCGTAATCGGATTTAGAATTTTTTTTGGAGGGCGAAGTAAAAAAAAATGCAAACAATTTATTGAATTTATTTGATTGATCTCTTCACTCCCCAGTCCACTGTAGATTAGTAGCCAATCCGACACGTCTAGGATAGAATGATGTGTAGAGACTGCCGACTGGCACAAGTACGCAAACACGCTACCCAGCCATCGAAGCCGAATAGTAGGCCTATTTATTATTGGACTATTGGTATTAGTATTATTTGATATATTTTGTCGAAAAATCTCATTATTTTTCTATTTAGTCCTTGATCTAAAGGGGGGGGGGGGGCTAAATCCACCAATGCCGATATATATCATCTATGTACAATTGAACGTCTGTGACTATACCGAACTAACATTCGAATGCAAAATATGGCTGATGCCGTTGTAGCCCGTTGTATACTTGAGCACGGCTAACCTATGCTAACCCCCACACCAGGTAAGCCATTTTCTGTAAGTTATTTTAACTATACCAGTTTGGCTATACAGTGAGTTAATGATAAGTGATTGATAACTCCTCTAACTTCATTTACATACTATATTTTAGTGATTCAGCCTCGGGGTGGGTCTAACTATTCAGGATAAAGTTTCGGAGCTGCCGTTCACAAACTAAACATAAAAATTAATCGCGGCTAAGCGCTAAAAAGGTCCAATAACTCCGATCGAACATGAATGAGTACAAAATTAAGTGCTGGAAACTTGGTAGTAATACAATGCGACATATTCTCTTTTGGTTGCGAACCAACTATCTACTAACAGCATTAGATCAGTTGCGGTCAATGCGGCTTTCGAATGAGCCGAGCTGTCTTCTTATATTTTCATAACTATCATCTTTTCGCCGTGCTATCTTCGACGGGATGACTCTCGTCAGTTGAAAGCTGGTGGCTGCGTGACCTGCAGAATCCGCGTTCTTGGACTTGCTGGATTCGGTCAAGCAGTCCGGATCTAAGTTTTGTGCTGCTGTGTGGACAAGTTCGCTGGACAAAACGCCGGTAGGTAAGTTTTTAAACATTTGTTTTTGTATCCTAGGGAAAGGATAGGTTTATAATTGGTACTTATAGTAGTAGTTTGTAGTATGTCCCCATGTTAGCGTACTTGCAGTAGGTGCAGGATTTAATAGCTCTTGTAATTTAGGAAAAACAAAAGAATGCAAAGGTTTCCCTATCCAACATTCAATAGCTTCACAACAACACGGCCCAAATTCGAGTGTTATTTCTTCAAAGGCGAATTGCAATTGCGCGTCATGTGTACTGCATAAAGATCACTCAAAAGATGAACACGAGATTCTGTTAGAGAGGTCCAGGTAGTCAGGTACCCGTAGTTAAATAACTCACTGCAGGCCTGTAGGGTGACAATCGATCAGAACTACGTGATCTACGGTATCGGAAATTATAATGTGGAACGTTATAATCTGTGAATGTATGAAAGTAATCGATTCACGATTATTAAGCGCAATGGAATTTTCACTTAGCCTACCGTACCGCCTAAGTGAAAATTCTATTGCGCTTAATAATTGTGAATTACTGGGCGATCAATTATTTTCATACATTCACAGACTGATGACGTTCCACATTTCCGATAGTTCGCGTAGTTCTGAATGTCACTCTACATTTTGATACCTACAGCATGCGGCCGTCAGTATCACTAATTTACCACAGTTACGGAGCTCCTATACCGTACCAGACTCCCTCACTATCATTTTATTTTTTAATCATGTTTCATAACTGTGGCCATCAACAATCGGTGTTTTAGTGATGGCCACACACTATGCCGCATATCATAATTTTGAGAAACATGTCTTCTCAGGTATGTGACCTAACTGGAAGCTAGCACGATCGATGTTTACGGTGAAATGCGGTTTTGTATACACCTACAGCGTTTCTCCCCTGAAGTTGTGTCTTTAAAAAAAAGTAGAGGATCGGCTGCACTCACGGTCCTATATATATGGTATATAGTATATTATTTGTCCAACTATCGTTTAAAAGCCACGTGTATAATGCGTTTGTGATGCGATCTAAGTTTTAATGGTCTACCTACGTAAATAAAGACGTGTCAGGTCCAGCTACCTTCCCGGAGGCAAACTGTTGGTTCTTAATTTCTGTGGAATGTCTCTCTCGTTTGGTTTTATCAATGCTTGATGGCGCCTCCAGTTCCCAAGGTTATACACTTCAATTACAATATTATTATTTATTATTATTGAATTTTAAACAGGTTATTATGCTTTAATACAATAATATATTTCATTAATTGAACTATAGCAATTGTATTTTTCTCCATCGTATAATTAAAAAAAAAGGAACTGTTATGGTGCGCCAGGGCTTTATATTAGATCTTTGTGCGCTCTATTTACTCTAGTCGGCTTGACCCCCCCCCCCCCCAGCAAAAAAAATTATAAATATAAGTGTTCGATCCGCTTGTGCATGATAGCATAGCAAAGCTTTGAAATGAATAATTGCACGTATTCGGGCAAGCTATGGCAGGGACATCATATTATACTCGCGTCAATGTTGCTTTCTTGTGCCTTTCTTTCTTCAGGTATAGAATGCAACAACATGTCAATGTGGTTGAAAATATTTCTTTGTATATACTATTGTTGTGTGATCAAGGCCGTGCCCAGGTTTTGATTTCGGGGGGGGGGGGGGTCCACAAATTTTTTATACGTAATTTATTAATGAATTAATGGATAAATTCTTCAAACCATACAGGTTTACATACAAAAATTTATTTCGGGGGGGGGGGGGGGTCCGGACCCCATGGACCACCCCCCTGGGCACGGCCATGTGTGTGATGTTGGCTTCTATTGTACATTTGACGAAGTTAATCCCGAAATGTATTGGCATCAAGCTAAGAGGCTAATTTGGGCGAGTATAAGCTAACTCTCTTTTACATGCCGGACAGGCTTAATAAGGCGCATACTCCACCGACGTCAATAGTCAAAATATTGCTGATATTGACGTGGTAGCACACACTTTTACACTGTCTTTAATGTCAGTTACCACGTCAATAGTGAACTATTGACGTCGGTGGAATACGCGCCTAATTTGAACTAGTGGCCCCAAATGAACATCCGCAGAATTTTACAGCGCATGTGACTTGTGATGAATATTTTCTAAGACGCTTATTCCACCGACGTTAATAGTTCACTATTGACGTGTTTGACGTGGTAGCAGACATTAAAGACAGTGTAAAAATGTCTGCTACCACGTCAATATCAGCAATATTTTGACTATTGACGTCGGTGGAATATGCGCCATAGCCAACAATACAAATTGCCATGGCTATATACATAAAAGCGCACGGAAGGATTTGATTAAATCTGAAGCATGTCAATAGGACGTGTTTGGCGTATACCTGGGGTTTTTAGGAAAGTGTATATACCCCATATGTGAAGCTTGGTGCTCGCAGGACCCCTTTTTTTTAGTAAAATACCGCCCAGCGGCCTTAGCTGAATATTATAGAGTATAGGTAGGTAGGTTTTGTATTCCTTATAAACTTGCAAGTAAGCCAGATATGCAGTATCGTATGTCCAAAGTGTGCTAACCGGCCATCAGTAATGTTAATGATGATCAGTAAAAACGAGTCATCGGATGAGCCAACAATGATCTGTCTCGCATGCAACATGTTTTGTCAACATTGATTTTGGTACTGATTTGTCTAGTTGGTGGCTTACAGAATCACTATCTTATAGGCATGTTCCGGGTTGAGGCTGCTCATATGATTAATTTAATAATGTTGTCAACGAAAAGCTTTTGCGTGGTACAGAAAATATGTAAATTGTTTGAATGTTAATATACAGTGCATTAGGTAATTCATTTTACTGTGGTGTACTGCCATCAGCCCATTTTGGGGGGGGGGGGGTAGTTGTGGGTCAAAATAGGAGAACCATAATATGTAGGATCGATTAAATCAGAGCGTAATAAATTAATTTACAATAGATTTACCAAATTTTTTTTTGGGGGGGGGCAGCTACCCACCTCCGAGGGAATTGTTTTACAATAATTAAAGATGCAGAATAGTGGGATTTTACCCATTTTTTAAGTAAACCAATATATCTTTTACAGACGAAGACTTATTAATAAAACTGCAAACAGGGGGGCTCCCCCCGGACGAAAATTTTTGAATAAATAGGCCTGAAATACTCGTAGCGGGTTTCTTGATACATAACATCAGGCCAAGCGCGAGGCCTGATTCGGCCGCCTCATTAGCCCCATTATATCTAGTGTAAGTCCAAAAAATCTCAAGGAGGGGGGGGGGGAACAAAGCATTTTCTTTAAAATGTAGAAAAGCAAAATCATTTGTTTTTTATTTCCTAGTGTCGATGTTGCGGTCAAGTCAGCCATTGAACTGCAGCCTAAAAAAGTAGCAGGTATTGTGTTAAATTGCCGCGTACAGGTACAGCCTATAATGTACTGTAAACTTATAGGCTCTTTACCTTTACGAAATTGCTTACTAAGTTTAAAACTGCTCAGTTAGATCATAATAAATACAAGGTCATCTCTCTGAAGATTCACAATGCAAAAATGAGTAAATTACGTTCTACACATAATTATTTATCATGGATAGTGGCTATAGGGTTGGAGGTCCCGCAGTATTTTGTAGTGGAACCGGGAACGGGACAGCAATGTGTTTGTTGCGGAATGCGGGACAGGACAGGACAAGTACGGTATGTAAGGACCAATTAATTGAGCGGAAGCTTGGGTCTCGAAACCACAACCTATCGGCTTTCTGATGTAAGTCGCGGAGTCCTCACCAGCATTTCATTGTACAATACATTGCTGACTGTTGGCACCATTGTAGCTAGTAATTCAGTAGAACCAGGGCTGTTATGAAATAATGGACAATATGTAAGGGGGTACTAGGAAAATATTGGGGGAGGGCACTGGTTATATACTAGGCATGAGTTGGGATACATTTGGGAGGGGAATGAATAAACCTCCTTCCGACTGTTTTTTCTCCTTTCTGACTTCACTGTAACTGGGTAATACACTTTAAAATACAATATGGTTTGTATACCACTAAACTATAGAGGGTATAGTAGCTACTAGACTTCAGTTTTAGTCAAGCTCGCAAGCAATCATCTCTGGCAATAAAGCAACAATCATGTTGTGAATAAACAGATGCTATGTGAACATAGTTGTGAACAGTGGGAACAAGGTGACGCTTCCTTGGACAAAGGACCGACGCAGATCATTGTGTTCTGCTAAGTTGACAGCGTGCGAAACTGTACCTGCCTAGAGATGACTGAAACTCGAATAACTTGAAGGTTGTGACTGAGAGTTAACCTCTAAAGTGCACATCAAAGTTCAGAACTTCAGAACACAGCAGTAGGCAGCCTGCGAAACGATTGGATTTTTAATTTTTTACTCATTTGATGCTACTATGACGGGTTAATTGTGAGAGACAAGAGTGGGCGGAAAGGGTAGTTTAAACTATTTTGCGTTGCCATGGATATGAATCAAGTTACTGTAGCATGGAAGACCCTATCACAGCATGAGTTGTCACTAATTGTAACCCCTAACCACTAATGCGATTCCTCGGCTAGGTTGCAAGGTACAATATAAACAAAATATACCTTACAAAACAACGTGGTGTTAGCGTTAAAGGGTATAGGAGTCCCATTGTGAGTTGTGACCAACACCCCGTGGTGGTCCCCTTAGGAGGTTGTGTAGTTTGTAAACAGTCGGTCGTTTCGTATAAGAAGAGTTTCATGTGCACAATATTCAAGTACATCTTGCGATCTTCTTAAATTAGATTCTCAATATTATTCGAAATTGGTTCTAAACTTCGCCCTATAACGGTACTCAGGCCTGCAATGCTACCTTTTAATTGACCATAGCCAAATAGGAGATCCATCGGCCCACTGATAATGAAATGAAGGCAAGTTAACCTATTTTTGAAATTAAATAGATTGAAGAAGTTTGTGTTTTTAATTAAAAATGTGCACAACTATAAGAAATGGAAGCGTTAAGGCTCCAAATCTCTGGTGGCTATATATTGCTAAAATACAGGTAGGTACGGTACCTGTCACAAATGTTACAGCTGTAAAATGCTCAAACAAATTGTTGACAATGCTTCAATGCCTTACTCAACTAAGTTATTGTAAAGCGACCGTACCTTTGCGCTATGTGCGTCTTTAAATATTTTTAAATGGGCGATAAGTTAAAATAGTATTGTAGAAAATGTAGAGATTCTATACAGATGTGGCGCATGTATTAAAAATGAATGCAGCAGCTCAGGCAAATCTTTCATTGGGTGACTCAAATAATAGTATAGGAAGCCAACAAGTCCGGGGTTGGTTGACATAGCAGCGTGGGAACCCTCAGGGACCATGAAATGGCATAACCAGGGAGGATGTGCCATCTAATCGCAGGCAATTCCGTTCATCATCAACTCGAGTCCTCAGGCCCGTGTGAGAGATTTCCACAATGGAAGTAATAGCTGGAAAATCAGGCAAGATGTCACGACATCGTCATCAATGCGACGACTTATGGGAACAGAAAACTTTAATGTCTTCAGATTGGAATGGACATGCAAACCTTCCTGCTCAAAATCGAGCACCACTTACTTTCTGGATTTCCTCCAGGACTACGTTCCTACGTTTATTCAGTTTCTTTCTCATAGGGCCTTGTTGTTTACTAAATTAGTTTTGCGTTTTGCAGCAGCATTCAAGGTTATTGCATTATGTGTCGATACTACTGTGTGAAAAAGAATATTGTACATGACTCTATATGAGTAGAGTTTGCATTTACAGTACGTATTTTAATTGTACACAGATTATTGGTCATACCATAGTTCAATACAATCATTGTCTTATCATTATCGGAAGAGTATATAATGCACCGAGATCCGAACTACTCTGCAGCCTGTGGTGTAGTCTAAATCCATCAAAGTGGGACTGTGGCACGTAATCAATTGAATTAGAAATCGCTGCATCCCCTGTACATTCGCTTAGAAAGAATTAATGGTACGTATAACGATTATGTTACAAGCAATTAAGATCGCTTCTGATGTGAACATAAAATAATCTGAATTGCCGTAAAGACGCGCACGCAAGGACCCACAATAAAACATCCGGTGCCAAATTCTTTTATCTCATTCTCATGGGAATATCAGTATATTTTTTACGACATTGAGCGTCTTTACTACAATATATATGGTAATATGTACAGTATGTCAGTATCGTAGGGGACAATAATTATTTCCAATGTGGCTCGTATCCAGGGGGGGGGGGGCTAGGATTAGCCCTACCCGACATTTGAAAATACTGAGACTTGGACAATAGTTTAATTTTTCTTAACCAAAAATAATGTTTTTTTTCTCACTAATACATAAAAGAGGAATATTTGTTTTGCGGCGTCACCACGCTACTAAGCTACACAGCCTGGTCCTAAATTCTACGCAAGGAAAAATGGCAGTATCTGGTTGAAACCCACCATCCAGGGGTTTGAACATTTTATTATATGTACATGGTACCTACTGCTCTGTCTCGAGTAAGATTTCGTTAATATGATGTATCGTGCGAGTTTGTGTGCCAGAACCATGAACGTCTTTCTTGTCTAAATTTGAAGGAAACTATGTCTTTTTAGCACTGATGATGAATACAACTCCCACAGTAATTAGCGCCATTATCGGGCGATGAGCATGTTCTTCTGGTTTTGGCAAGATCCATATTATGTGACATACCGTTAGCACACAAAGGAGAGAAGATATCTCTAAGGCTTCAAGGGGATCATTGTGGCGCGCCGTTCAGCCCGTTGTCAAAAATTCGGTATGGGCAAAATTGGTCATGTCCCATGATCTAGAGTGTCAATACTAGTCCAGAGTGTTTTGCAGTTTTTAGTTTTAATAACGTATTCATGTCCTAGGTATTATACTGGGCACGGCCCTCGTTAGAAATTTTAATCATGGGGGAAATTAACGGAAAACGTGACAGTGGCCCGCATAACATATATACATACATACAATATATCCAAAACAGCACTAGTGATAAAGCGGGGATTCCACCAACGTCAATAGTGATAGTAAATGTTTTTTGACGTGGCAGCAGACATTTTTAGACTGGCTAAAAATGTCTGCTACCACGTCAAAAACATTTACGTTCACTATTGACGTTGGTGGAATCCCCGCCTAATTACACCAAACGCACATAATATTTAACGGACAACACTTAAAGGGCAACACTTGGAAAGTATCTGTATTGAAAACTGGATGTGCTCCATCTAACAATGCTCGGCGATGCCGTCAAGTTTTCTCCTAGTAGCTAAAAAATCAAAATTTTGTCTGCAGTCCGGCCGTAACCAGGATCCTATAGTACTGTATGTAGTGCAAAATGGCGCGCGTCTGAGAAATTCAATTCTACAATATCTAGTGTAAAGGCAAGAAATTTCGAGCCTGGTTGGACTATAGTGTACATCTTTGAGCGCCAATTCTTAATTGTATGGTAAATAGCCACATGAACACAACAGTATCCTAAAATAAAATCATGAGTAACCTTATCTAACAGTAACTTTACATGCTTAGTTTTCGCGAATATTATATATATATTTTTTTATTACATATATATATATATATATATATATATATATATAATATAAAATATATTTATCATTATTATATAGCCTATACTGGACAGTAATAGCAATGCCCTGAAATACCCTGAAATACTTTTTACAGTGGCCCATTGGTCCCTTATCCATTACCAACGACCCCATGGATTTTGGCCATCATATATTGTTTCCGTATGAATTTGGGGCCATAGGCAAACTGGTATACGTCCTCGTTGTCAACCTACACCGGCTGCAAGCGATAATGGACAAGCTGTGACAATCTTACCATCATACCATGTAACAGTAACAGGCAAAGGCATGACTTAACCAAGTGCAGATACGAGTCATAAAATACAGTATATACCGTACATTAAGTGCCTTTATTCATTTTCGAATAAAAGAACCGAAAGATCTCATGAGCCGACTGCCATCTTTTTAAATACAATTAGCATTTGCAGCATAGTATACGGTATTACGGTACGGTGAAGAATTCAACTGCGGTAGCTAATGTACTGTAGACAGTGTACATCTTAAATGAATTTGCTCGAATCCACCCTGCAATTAACATCATTTTAAGGTAATTATGTGTTACTGGGATGAGCACTGCCTCGGACCACACTATGCAGTATATCATAATATTCTCATGCATTGCCCTGTTATATCGTATAAGCTTCTTACAATTTAACAGTCTTCTCAACCAGAAAGGAATTAACTGATGAGATTTTAGTTTGAGTGCTATTATAGACCATACTTACTGGATGACTTTAAATCGTAGTAATTTACTCATTCACAACCAAGCTACTGAATGCTTGCTCTTGAATAGCTACCTATTATCTGTCGTAATTGGCCGTTTATATAAATGATTAATTTGGGAAGAGATAAAAACAATTGAAATAAGCTAGCACTGAATGTTTTTTAATTGGCTATAAGGTGCCTACAGCGTTTAAAACGATCTGAAATATGTCTTATACTTCCACATTTTACTTATGGGGAGGGCTTATGACAGCGCAGGGTATGCACATGTTCATATTCGTGAGATAGACGAAAAAATTATCGAAAATATTAGCTCTGTCAGTTTCAAATTCCAATTTGGACGCTATGCATCCGGTCAACTATGACTAGAGGTAACGCTGCAGACAAAGGGTCTTGTTGACCCCGGCAAGGTGAGAAGGTCAGTATGAATGAATGTGGAAGGGTTACAAGCTACCTGCGGGCAATCATGATGCTGTATACGCATCTCCTCTTCCGCACCCAAAAAACCAGTTCTGCCCGTACAGGGTTGGAGATAGGGTGCATATTATATCTTTCTGTTTGTTTAATATAGTGATTTTTTTATCTTGGTTGGATTGTTTATGGCATCCCTTCCTGGATGTGGGGAATGCAATTCAGGAAGTGCATAGAAGAGTGGTGACGCAGCAGGTGCATTTCCAGTTTTCTGTTAGCCGTTGGTTACGTCTGCTTGATTAGTTTTGTTAGTGACCTAAGAGAGAGTTAGGGTATATTTGGTAGGTCTATCAAGTCAACTTTTTATTCCGCGCCTTATCCCCTAAGGGGGTGTCAGCGCATCTAGGGCGTCTTGGTGTGAGAGCGAGTCGTTTCATATATGTGTGGATCTTCTCCTGTTTCCTGGGGATACAATCTCCACAACCTTTCTCAGGAGGTTCGCCTCGCCATTGGACATGCCCATGCTGAGTTTGAGCAGTTTTCAACTCTTCGCCTGGCTGCCAGAGTTACCCCACTGAGTGGTCATGAGAGGGGATCCTCTACCAGTTCTCATACCTTTAAACCCTCACTGGGTTGTCATGCCACCGCGTTTCATTAATCCAACAGCTGGCTGGTATGCTCCGTTTTTCCTAAAGAAACGAACACACCCCCAGGACCAATTGGTGGCGCTCACCATCATTGCAGAGTGGAATTGGTTTTCCATTACAATTAATGCAAGGCGGCTTCCTTTGGATTCTCATTCCACTTTCCACAGTTTTACCTATGATGGTGTAATGACCCTAGTTGCCTAAAAAAAACACGTACAAATGTTCTATTATAACATTTATTTGTGTATACAACATTAGGACTGCCCCAATTAAATATCATACACCAATATTTTACCTTGCAAGGTCCAGCCAGGGCCAAGGGGAGGTTGCATATTTTGTCCCTTGTCATTCGTAAGAGTTGGCGCGATAACAAAACATACCTCGTAAAGATTTGGTTGGTACAATAGTATTTGGGCTAGTCGAAGAGTCAGAAACTATAAATCTAGGCGAAGAATCAGCTATTTTCAATATTTCCCTGATTGCACAATATACTAGTATATTATCGCATCTCTATCTGCTTGGTCGTTGTTTACTGCTTCTGTTGATCAGAAGCCAGAAGGTGACTTCCTTCGCCCCGGATTGGGGACAGAGGTGACACAGGAGGAAGTGCCTCCTATTAATATTCTGCCTTGGTAATGGATTTCACTTAGTCTGATGAGGAGCACGATTGGGCCAATGATGGCTGTTTAGGGTCAACAGTCCGATTCGATTGACTGTCTTATGGGAAAGTACGCAGAATTGAAAGCTGCCTTTGCTCCTTTTCTGCCTCATGTAGAACGTGCTGATTGTCTGTATATAAGCATACTGTATGCGCCGTTGTTTTGTTTTTCTCTTGATCCCATTACACCCGCGGGTCAAATGCAAATAATTACAATATAATTAGTAGATAGTTGCAGCAGATATGAATAAATAAATAAATAAATAAATACATAATGAAATTTTATTATTCTATATTGAAGTATTATCCAGCTCTTCCTTCCACACAGCTTAAGTGGCCCGAGGCCATCTACTTTACATTGCATAGCCTCTTTGACTGACAGAAAATAGATGATTTGCCCAGGCAGGGCCGGATTCACCTTCTCTAGGCCCCTAGGCAATGAAATTGGTGCCCCCCCCCCCCCTATGGGCTCTATGTCTACAGTGTTACTAGGTAAGATGACTAAAATTGCAACTAAGAACTAATAATACAATACTAAATAGAAAATACATTATATTTTAAATAATATTTTAAAGTTTTGGCGGGAAAACTTTCTGTTTTATAAAAATTTGACATTTACAATTTAATGAAAAGCACATTTTTAAAGGTATTTTAAAAAGCTTTGAAGAATTAGATAAAAAATTAACTTTTTTAAAACATTTGTGGGCCCTCAGGCCGCTCTGGGCCCTTAGGCAGTTGCCTAGTGTGAATAGTTGGTAACTGCAAAGGCTTTCACGGCCGGAGTCAAATGAAGAACCAGTAGAATCCGGGCTGATGGGCCGTGGTCGAATTGAAAGTGAACTTCCAAACGTTTCGTCATCATCTGCGGTCGACATCTTCAGTGGCGCTGCGTAGACTTCGAAGGTTGCACCTCGGTGGCTCCGTCGCTACGGATTCTACTGGTTCTTCAGTTAGTGCACTGTGTCCAGGAGCGACCTGCCGCGGGCTTGAGCCAAAGATCGGGTTACGTTTGCAGCTATACACGTTAGCCATTGGAAAATTGTCATATTAGAAGCGATGTGAAAATTTGACAGGGGTGGGTCCAGGATTTCCGTCAAAACATCATTGCGTGCAATCAAAAAAAGGATATTATATATATTAAAGATTAGCCCCACTTAACGTACTAACTATGTCAACTTTCGGGGATTTTTTTTAATACTGGTGTTAAATAGTAGATTTTCAAGTTGGTGTATTTTTATAGCTCCATAGAGGGGTGCGCGCCACAGAAAGATAGTATAGTGGAGTAGACTTATATTGGAACTCTCACATGAGATTATATTTTACTACAGTCCTTGGACTTGAGGCTGGTTTACCATGTGTATTTTGTCCGTGGCCTCCTAATTAAAGCATACGTGCATTCTAATGCGAAAGTATTGGAACTCACGCTACTGACGTTAGCCGTCCGTTAACGAACGTGTTGTTAGATTTAGTTGGGCTAATTACTATTTACTCGCCACTTCTTTGAGATATTTCTTAGACAGTTGTAGCCTTTTCTCATTCGCTTACGAATACTGCGGTATCTAAATATGCTTACAATTTATTTGTATATCATGATGAAGTGTATTTTCTTGCTGTGGGTAAGAAATTTAACGAAACTTATGGCAATTAGATTCAGGCTTTCGTGTAACCTTTCTTCCTCCTCTGGGCGGAAATTTATCACACAGAAATTTTGGAACTAGACTTATTTTACATCAAATTATTCAGCCTTTGCAATTCATTATAGCTATTATATTATGCTATTCACCATCCAAGATAAGAAAGAAAGAAAGAAAATTGTCTTTATTTTCCATGTGGGCGATACATATTGCTTCAGTATGTATATTCAGTGTTGGACTGTCGCAGCCATGAACTCAAAGCTTCTAAATGGGTCAAGATTTTAGATTATATTCAAGTACCTGCAATGTTGACTACTCAGTGCCGGGTTTGGCCTTGTGGGGGCCGCTGGGCCAGAATTGTGTGGGGGCCTTTCTCGGACAGAAACGTCTTCACCCTTACACGAATATTCCACTATCATTTATAAAATATCGGCATAGGATGCAGAATGGAATACAAGAGAGTAAGACAATTAATCATTAATGCCATGTTCCAATTTCCCACAAAATATTTCGAAAAGTTTATTAATTTGCTTTAGTTTTTTTTTTTTAAATCTATTGCTATTTTGTACTTTGCGGCTTGTTGTGGGACCCCTTTTCTGTGGGGGCCCTGGGGCCATGACCCTCCTGGCCAAGTCATAGCTAAACCTGGCACTGTGACTACTGTAGTACTGTGTATCGTATGATGACTAAATAAAACGTGAAACTCGAGATGTCTGTCGCACCGACAAGAAGTGATGGAATCCGAAGTTGCTTAAGCCTAACAATAAGCAGTTATGCATAATTACTGTATGCTGATTTTGCTGACATAATTACTGTATGATGATTTTGCTGACTGGTGCCTGCCCGTTATCGTCTGTGCCGTACATGACTGGGACAATGAAGGACTTCTGTCCTGCATCCGCCGATTCAAAGTCAGCAGTAATCAATTTCATTCAGTTCTTTCTGTAGTGTTTTGCTTACGTAGTGCATACCGTAGCTACAGGGCATCTTTTACAGATCGCTAATTAAATAATTAGACGTCTGGCGTAGAAAATTTTCATTTTGTAGTGGGTACTGCATAAAGTCAGGATTAGTCCAGAACTAGGCTATGGAACAACGGAAGATCTAGGTCTCAGGCTCGATATAAAAGGAAAAAATTATGTCTGGTCTCGGGCCTACCTAACCCTATTGGGTGGGCCTACCTTGCCTTCATCGGTGAGAAAAACGCGACTGCCGGACATGTTGCTGATTGTCCCATATAGAGCAGTGGTCACGAGAGAGGACCTTCTTCCGGTCCTCGGGCCTAGCTAGACCCTTATTGGGTAGTCCTGTTTTTCATAGGTGCGGCATATACAGCTCTTTTAGCCTTTATATGTGTACACCTATCTATCAACACCACACCATTCGGTATTCTCTAGCTAGAAGCTTCGCAAATCTCATTTTTCTTTAGTTCAAACGAAAATATTTCCCATATTCTTCTTCTGGCTGTACAGCCCTTGATGAGCTTTGGCCTGCTCGACAACACTCTTCCAGTCATCTCGGTTTTGCAGAACGCACCATCTCTTCCAACTCGCGAAGGTCAGTTTCGAACTCATCTTTCCAGCGTTTTCATTTCCAATGTCAAGTATTAAGTGTGAGAAATCATAAAACATCGTTGGGAAAATAAAAGAAGCCAGCGTGCGAGTGCTTCTTTTCCCGTAAAAATTTCGGTGGAAATAGGAAATTGTTCGGCTGAAAATTACCATTTTTCTAAAGGCTTACCGCGGCTACCATTCAAAATCAGATAATGTAGTTCTCATAAGCGGATCTAGGGTTTAAAATTTGAAAATTTCTATCGTATTTTTTTCTCCAAATATTTGAAGTTGAAGGATAGCAGCAGCCGGTCAGCACCTGCGTACCCCTTTTCAAATGCAAATGCGCCAAACTCGTTTAATGAAAAGTCAATTCCTCCCTGCTATACTACAACTTGTCTTGCTCACTCTGGCTGGCTGAGAGCAAAGTAACCAGGAAGTTGTTGCTATGAAAACAATTCACCTAAGAATCTAGGGTGCAATACAAGAACTGCAGACAAGCCGTCGACATGGTAAAGTTTCAATTTCCCAGATGCGATAGCCAATCCTAACCATTAATGACTCAGTAGTTGAGAACAGGAGATTCCGGGCTAATGGGTAGTCGATCTGAAGGCGTACTTACGAACGTTTCGTCAACAGTTGCGGTCCACATCTTCAGTGGAACTGCATATAGACTTCGAAGATGCATATTATTATTATTATTATTAGTGAAAAGTTTCCATGAACGTAGGTCAACTTGTAGTGACCCATTGACCCTAGCCCCACCCATCAGTTTTCGGACAATATTGGTATTGCTTCCGAATGAATTTCTAGCCGTTGGCTAACTGGTTCACTCAGCGATGTCAACCCACAGCGGCTACAATGGACAACTGAGGCAATCTTACTATTGTCATTGTGATAGTATAACAGTTAGCTCGAGTACATATATATTATATATAGAGCATGGGACTTGTTTGGTCCGATTTGGCGTCGGTACCCTTTTCTTGCCAACTGGAGTCGTAGCTCCGCCTGGAGGCAGAGATTTCCAAACTAAAAATTACAAGCATAAAAATGTACCTAATTTACTCATTCAAAAAAGAATATTTTTTTACTTTTTGATCATATTTTCTTTTCATAATAATAGCCTATGTAGCAATATCATATTTTAGCAATTTAATGGAACCTAGAAGGAGCTGAAGAGGGCATGTCAAAATCGCGGAGATTGGAGACATCGCTGCAATATGTTGCTGCCAACCAGCCATCATCCGGCTGTAGCTTGACGAAGAAGAGAAGGAACAATAAGTAAGCGAATTAAGTCATTGGCAAAAACAAACGAAAAACGTTTGTTTTGTTGTGTGGAAAAAGTTTAGAAAATTCAAATTTTTTTTTACTACAACAAACAATTAAAATATACCTACCTAAGAAAAGGGTACCGCAATCGATCAATGAAGAGGACCCTCATAGTTTCAATACTTGGCTAGATAAGCATCTTATGTCATAAGCAGTCTATGTACACTCCAAGTCCAAGAACGAGTTCTATAGATTTGTCATATTTTGGCGCCATTGCCTACAATTTATTGACAAATTATTGAACTGTGCGGCTGTGCCTGGCTTGTTTTGTACGTGTGATGTCACTGCGACTAAAAAGCATTGTGTTTAGAAATCGATGAAAGCGATTTCTGTGAAGATAGTGGACAGATATGAGCTAGGGCTGATACCGGATGGGATGAGTCGGTATGCATCTCCGTCTTATCGGACGCCGAGTGCCAAGTGACAGCCCAACACCACTAGTAGTTTGTTGGTCGCCTTAAGTGTTAGACACTCACTTAGCTGTAAAAGGTGAGAACGAATCTATAATATTATTCAATAATACCGTTATAATAATTTATAACATAACCAGTTGTACACACCAGTTTAATATATTTGAAAGTTTTTTTTTTACTCATTGCTATATAATGGCCAATTTGCTTAAAATTGACATAAATATGATGGTACTTGTTACCAATTAAACGAATGCTGAATTTTACTTAGAGGCTACCTCATTCTGGTTAATTGACTATAATATAATTTTCGGCCGATAATACTGTTTATAAATTGTACTGCTTGTCCAAAAATATACAAAAAAATATGGGATGCTGCTTCAGAAATGCGCCACACGTGATCGCCATAAAACTGCATATATTTTATTAAACCCCATCGACTTCGATGGCCAGGTGGTAACGTGCTTGCGCTTGTGCGAGTCTTTACACGCCATGCAATCGGAGACGTGTCGTACTCATCACGGGTAATAACCTACAGAGGCGACTGAAAAGGTCAATCGGATACATTCATTAAATTGTTTGTATGCGATTAATCTTTAAAAAAAAAAAAAAAAATATTTTAAAAACGTCTTTCTATTCAAATAACAACGTTCGAGAGGATGTTTGGCAGATGTCATAATTCGGAACGGATCGTTTTTTTCAGAATCTTCTCCTTCTTCCCCCTCAATGCCGCGTGCGCAGCGTGAGGGGGGGGGGGGTCACCCCGAACCCATTTCCTGAACTCGCCCCGTTTTTCAGAATCTATTTGTAATTATTAGGCCCAAGTACCTAATAATTATTTACTTTTGTGATGCTGACCAAAACTCAATTATATAGTCGCTGTGTGCTGTGCACTTCCATGCCAGTTGAACAGGTACCTACCAAGTGTGGTGGGAAGGTTAAGGTTGATTTGGGTGTAACCTGGTGCCGGCCCTGACAGGTGTGGAAGAGGTACCAAGGGATTGGGACCGGATGTTGGTGCCCAGAGAGCTCCTGCAAGTCAGGTCTGTTTCCTGTCACTTCATGGTCCATAACTCTTCATAACTCACTGGTTTTCTTAACTCCTTCTCTAATACCTCTGTATACCCTTTCAAATTCAATGTTTATCCTACATGCACTTGCACGATACCCAATTTCACAATGTTGAAATCATTTAATCCAGCTGATATTACCTGTAAAAAACGTACCTTATACCTAGTAATTATGGGGTATGAATATTATTGCATTATTAAAATAAGAGTAAAGGGGTGTTGTACCGTCCACTTAGACTCGTATCTGTTCTTGGTTGAGTCATGCTTTTGACTGTTTCAATGCCTTTATTATTTTACAGAAACGTCTACGGATGGTTTGATGGTTTCCCTTCCCAATTTTTCTATCTACATAGGGATTCAAATCTGAAGTTCCCATAAATACCTATTAGGTACAATAAAACACGAATATTATATACAGTACTTAGGGGTTTCAATTTTACGGCTCCCAAATTCCTAATCCCCGAACTATTCCTCCATTGCTTAAATTTGGGGACAGGCGGACGAACTTTGGTGAAGTGGTACACGTACAAAGAAAACCTTACGCAGGAGCTGCACTCTCTCCGAAGAGATGTGTTCAAGATGCATGAATTGTTTTTGTCGCCCTGTGGTTCAGTCCACCTTCCAAATTAGTGTGCGATATTGTGGATATTTGGGTAACGGTCTGATTATTCACCTGCTTGCGGCTGACTTTTTCTCGGCTGTTTGACGAGGAAAAACTGGAGAGTATTCATCATTCATTGGTGATTGTGAGAAGTTGGCGTCTCTCCCATTCCTTTTGTGGTTTTTACATCCTAACAGACCACTGTTTATGATCGTTGTAAATCTGTCAGTGGATTCCTCTGCTCATCTCTTGCCTGTTAACCACGATGGCACTTTACCACTGTGCGTCTGTGCCTGTTAAATGGGGAAGGTTGCGAAGTTCGGCCTATAGTTTTTGACTGACAAAAATATTTAGAAACATTTCTTTTAGCTCTGATTGCGGGGTATACTTATTTCTACCATTGCATTAGACTGTATCGTACAGTGTCCTCTGGTTTAATTGTTTCATTAATAAAAAGTATAGTAAACATATTATATACAGTGCCATATTGCACAACGCACCGGCACGGCATGATTTTATTATACATTCATCACATCTTACGAGGTATTGGCGTGTCTCCGGCATTGTACCACGCGGCACCTCCTAAATATCAAGGATTCATGCGAGAAGAGCGAGATGTTGGTAGAAGAGGCAACTTTGTCATTTGTAGGCTATTGTCGAGGATGAGGCATTGTCTCGCGGGGTACGTGAACGGCATGGCTGCCAGGGAAATTCGTTGAACCATGGCTCATGTCCGTCTCAAAGACTTTGGGAGTGTTGGAATGCTCATCTTGTCCATTTGCATGCACAGCGCTCTGTCCCATGATCTCCGCTTGGGCAGCTCATTTCCATCTGACCTCCCTCTTGGACGGTGCCAGCAACAAGTTCCTCTACGTGTGCTATACATCGCATTAGTTTAGGATTAAGTTGAGGTCAGGTGTTTCTCGCTATCCAAAGCTTCCTGGGCTAGGTTCGGGGCTTGATTGTGACCAATTTTGCAATGATCTCCGACTGGGTAGCTCATTTCCATCGGACCTCCTGACCTCCATCTTGGACGGTGCTAGCAACAAGTTCCTCTACGTGTGCTATACATCGCATTAGTTTAGGATTAAGTTGAGGTCAGGTGTTTCTCGCTATCCAAAGCTTCCTGGGCTAGGTTCGGGGCTTGATTGTGACCAATTTTGCAATGATCTCCGACTGGGTAGCTCATTTCCATCGGACCTCCTGACCTCCATCTTGGACGGTGCCAGCAACAAGTTCCTCTACGTGTGCTATACATCGCATTAGTTTAGGATTAAGTTGAGGTCAGGTGTTTCTCGCCATCCAAAGCTTCCTGGGCTAGGTTCGGGGCTTGATTGTGACCAATTTTGCAATGATCTCCGACTGGGTAGCTCATTTCCATCGGACCTCCTGACCTCCATCTTGGACGGTGCTAGCAACAAGTTCCTCTACTTGTGCTATATATCGCATTAGTTTAGGATTAAGGCTAAGTTCATGTGATGTAGTGTTTCCTGCTATCCAAAGCTTTGTGGCCTGGGTTCGTAGCTTGTTTGTGACCCATTTTGCCATGACCTGCGATTGGGCAGCTCATTTCCATCGGACCTCTATCTTCGACGGTGCTAGCAACAATTTCCTCTAGCTACGTGTGCTATATGTATCGCATTAATTTCGGATCGAGACGTAAGAATAAGTTTAGGTGGTTTAGTGTTTCTTTGGTCTGAGTTCGGAGCTTGATTGCGACCCATTTCGCCATTTATGCATTCCTATATACACGGGCCGAAGAGAATCAAGAGTGCGCGCGATGTATCTGCAGGTAATAACTTTGTCAGTGAAACGTGTACGGTCAGGGTCTGACATGCATGTAATACTCAGTTTCAATGGTTTAGACCTAATTTAGATTTCGTCGTGCCTGATTGTTTTTTTTACATACCTACTGTTATTAAATATCCCTTGCTAAAGTAGCGTTAGTTGAGGGGAAGGGAATCAGAAGCCCACCATTTGTTTATAGTCTACCTTAATTTTTTTTCAATTAGCTCTCTCCATTTAGAGCCTAACTATTTCTGGGGGGGGGGGTTGTTAGAAACCACATCGGAGACTTAGTTACATTGCATAGTTTCCCCTCATCCGTCATTGTATCGTATGTAGCATTGTAGCATTGAGTAGATAGAATAACTGCGCGGTGATTAGTTTAATAATAAAATAAAAACCCCATGTAATTTGTCCCTGCTTCCGAACTTTCCCTGAATTTATGTGATTAACCGATGATAGAGTTGTCGCCCTTGGCAAAGTCTTGGAATTACATCTTCCAAAAATAACCATTAACATGACGAGAGAGTGTGTGCCTTATCTGGGGCAATATAGTGATGATTCGTGTCCAACGCCGTTATTCGCAGTTTAAATAGACCGAGAGGACTATCTCACCCTGGCGCCACGACCTTTGGATGGAATGTCCCTTGTCGTCCAGAATAAACTTTGAGCTGTTACAGTTATAGATATAGACTCATATTTACATGGTGTTGTAATTTATAGTGTTTAGGAGTTTCTCTTTCTACCAATGAACCTCTTGACTCTTTCGTATAGAAAGTCATAGAGAAATGACGTCAAATCCTAATATTTTTAATAGTTGGGCATGGTTGATCTAATTGGTTGGGCTCAAGCTATAGTGATGTATTTCCGGACTACGCGCGCGCCTAGGGCGGAAAATATTAGGGGTGGATTTTTTTTGGGATAAAATTTAAAAAACTAAAATTATTGCATTATGCATTCACATAGTAGATCCAATCAGAAGTCAGAATCGCATTTTACGCGAAAACGGCGCAACAAAAACGCCCGTACAGAGGGGTCCAAAATAAGGGGGATGGACTTGTCAGCACAAACTCGAATGGCTAGCAAAATCACACCCTTTTTGCATAAATCTTAGTTCAGCTATCTCCATTCAACATCTCTATTTTCCTCTTTTGTCTTGAGGATAGCTAGGCCCACTGTCTGTTTTTTAGGGAGATTTATTGAGACGGCGACCAAAATTTGACTTCCGGAAAATTTCTTTACATATTTTCATTTCATGACCCCTTGAGTCTAAAACCACCCCCTGACAATGCTCCTCTGCATTTTGACGACATTTTGTGGCGTCACTGACACCAATTGGCCAAAGTTTTAGAATTCCTTCAATCTGAGAGCCCTTTATTTTATAAAAGTAAGGTTACCGAACAGTGGCCAATTAGTGTTAGTGACATTAGTGTACATCAACATGTAGAGGAGCATTACTTCAAACAATGTGATATTTACTCTACGATCGACATTTCTTGTGAATTTTTTTTCTTTTTCAACTCGTAAGGTTTTCCCCTTCAACCCCCTTCAGTTGTCTCTCAATATTGTTGTAACTGTGAACCTAATATATTCTATTTTTTTTTTTTTCAATGTTATCCTAATAAGATTTTTTTTTAATTTCGGTGTTAACGGTGGGTTATAGTGATTAAAATTACAGTATATAGGTTTCATTTTGGATGTACTTTTATGTATACTGGGCTATATAATACAGTTGTAGTACGGTACTACAAGTATCTTTCCCGATTTTCCGTGTGTTGTCACACCGTCGAGTGATTAGTGATCAGAGATATTCGCTGAACTGTCGCTGATGAATCACGTGTCTGTCTCGACAGGATGCTGAGTAGACTTCCTCGGAATTATTATTGATTTTACATCAAAGACCCGGTCACCCGTATATGGTCATGGTCTCAACACGTATTGCATCACAATCCGTCCCTGCGAAATCATCAGATTTCCATGCAAAAGATGTGCTGTGCACGGGTAGGAATGTTCCTGTTAAGTCTAGGTACCGTACCATTATATTTTTTATCTCCCAAAAATATATACAGATAATAAAATATGGCCAGATTTGGGGAAGAAAAAAATAGTATAAAGAGGGGAGGAGGCAGGGAGAAAATTTTAGAATTTAAATGTACAATTATAAATTTTTGTTAATTTTTTTTTAAGATAAAAATTGCATTTCAAAATTAAAAAAAGACTACATTTCTTTAAAAAATAATAGAGTTAGCTTACACTCTGGGCTACTATACCGGGCTAAAACGAGCTTAGTTCCCAACAAATTAAAATAATTATTTATAACATTTAAGTTAAGGATAAGAAAGTAGGATATTTTGATTATTAACATTTTTTTTAGATATAAAAAAAGTGGTTTATTAGTGAACACCCCCTCCCCCGCTAAACATAGGTACATTAATTATTAATGTCCGCGACAAGGGCAGTGCCTACATCTGCAAAAAGATATGTAAATCCGCCCCTGGGTAACATCGTTAGTAATAAATAATCCCCAAATTTCTTTAATCTCCAAATTCACAGTAAGACAAAGAACCGCATCATTTAGGTCAACATTTGATAAGATGAAGCTTTAGGCAGGATTTACTGTATATAATTTAGGCCTATAAGCTTTTATATTGTAGTTCCGACTATATATCTGCGATAACTGACCATTTCCTATTTCTGTAAGATTTAGATTAACCCCTTTTACGGCGATGAATCATTTTTTTTTTCTTTGTAGGATCAATTTCAAAGTAATAAAGAAAAATACTGTAGTTATCTGACACATGTGTACTAATAGTGTAAACTGATTTCAATTCGGGGGGAAAACCTGAACACCCCCCCCCCTCCCGGGTACGACCTTGGGTATCTAATGGTACAGTAGGCATAGACGGATACAGGGGAGGGGGCAAGGTGTAGCTGCCCCAAAATTTAGTAAATCTATTGTAAGTTAATTTATTGTGCTCTTATTTAATGGATACAAACTTACATAATTTTTCTTCAATTTTGACCCAACTACCCCCCCAAAAAAATAGCCTGGATCCGTTCCTGACAGTAGGTACTGCATTGGGTATAATGGCGGGCTATAAGAATTAGATGCACACCGCATGTGTGTGTAAATGTGCCTCGTTGCCTACTCGGCATATTTACCATTGACTCTGCATCTATTTTCACGTATTCTATGAAATTTAATATTGTCAGCGCAGCGTGAAGTTTTCCATTTTGTCGTGGTTTACCTTAAATAATAACGGGTTTCTCAAATTCCATTCCACTGCACAGCCACAATTTCATTTTTCAGAAAATTAGAATAGAATTTTTTCTTCAGTATAAAAAGGGAAAATGTTGATGCCCTGTACACTAGCCACTAAGCTACAGCCCTATTTATTGTAACTAAATTATATAATATATAACTATAACTAATAATTAATTATAATACCATTAATTATAACTTTTGATGTCCCCAAAAGTTTCCATCACAATGAAGAAATACCTAATAGGATTAAATTAAGACTATTTTTACAAAATTATTTTCCATTGGTGAAAAATAAAGTGTAGTGTAGGCTACAATAATATAGACTTTATGGTGGAATACATAGAGAATATTAAACAGTAGGCAGTTTTGCTTCGCTATTAGACGGGGTTTCCACCGACCTCTCATTGCAGAATGCAAATAACATTGACGTGGTAGCAGATATCATTAACAAGTCTTGAATGTCTGCTACCACGTCAATGTCATTTGCATTCTGCAATGAGAGGTCGGTGGAAACCCCGCCTTTTCTGGAGGGCCTTTTTGGACGTAGCCCGTAGGCCTACATAGCCTCGCCTCGCCTTGCCAACAACCCCATTGGTTCTACGGCCATCATTGGTATTGGTCATTGGAAAACTGGTTCGCTTCCTCGATGTCAACCCACACCGACTATTTGTGTCAATGGACAAGCTGAGACATGCTTATCATTGACATTGCAACAGGCGATAGCTTGACTACGCGAACGAGTCTTGCTTCGCTATGGTCCAGGTATTATTCGTCACCGCTGTGTACTCAACAACCCCCCACAAACTTGCCAGCTCCCATAAGACTCCTAGGTATTGCACAACATTTTTGGGAGTCTCAATCATGTATAGTGTACACGGTCATTGAGATAATTGAACATAGCAGTAGATTCCGATTGTTCACTCAGACAAGTTACTGCAAGAGATTATAATAAGAAGCACTGCGTGTTGTTACAAGTTTTGACAACAACGAAATCTAGGCCTACTGGCTACTGCATAAATATCCCGTGACATTGATCATGCGGCAGGCCCATAACCAGGTTTTTTTTGGGGGGAGGGGGGCTGCGATATATCCCATAGTATGTAGTGTACGTCTGGAACGTTCAGTTCTATCTATAGTGCAAAGCCAAGAAATCCCCCTCCCCTGGGTATACGGGCCTGCGTCTAGGCCTATTAGGTGTATGAGCTGGGTTCTTCTCCATCATGATGTGTATACGCGAATCCGCGTTGCTAAGGGTGCAGGCCTTCGTAATCAATATCAGCGCTAAAGAGATTTGTTTTGAATGATGGTTGCCCAGGAAACAAGCAATGTACCACCATCATGCAGATGAGGTCAGCAGCGGCCATCCGCCATCAAAGGCTATTTTCCTGGCATGTTTCACAATTTTTCATGTCATGCATATTATATAGGCTACTGAAATCTGTTTTTCTGAGGATGTTGGGCTAGGAGCCGAGCCCCCCCCCCCCCCCCTAAATGACATGAAATTAATTTACAGCCTCCTTTTAGATATATATGATTCAATATTATATATTATATAGAAAATTAAGGTATTGCTGACTAGATAACTGTAACTGTTGTAATTATTGTTTCTTGCTGTTTCAAAACTATAGGCTGATGTATATTTCATTCAATTTCCGCCTTCTGTCATCTCATGTGCGATCAGTTGAGTTCGAAGCTACAATATATAGAGTAATTATGTCGGAATACCCAAGGCCGTAGTCAAGGGGGGTTCATGGGGGTTCAACCCCCCCCCCCCCCCCCCGAAATGAAATGGCTTCATACTAGATTGAATCGGATTTTGAGAGGAAAAATAAAAACCACTATGTAATATCCAATGAAATTTCTAACTAATTTGGCGCACCCTATCAGCCCTATCAGTCCCGATGATTAGGGAGGGTGCCTTACTATAATATAGCCCATTGCTTGCAATATAGCTGGCAACAGTATAACAGCTCTAATAAAAAAAAATTGGTATTTTAGTCCCCCCTCACTCCTGAAAGAAATCCTGGATACGTTCCTTAAAGTAGTCGAAAGGTAAACAGTTTTGGGTAAATAATTCTTCTTCTTCTTCAGCCAACGCCCGTCCTTGGCCGTGCCGCATAGTAGAGCTGGGCCAATCCCACCTGTGTCGTAGTTCGGTTTTCTACCTCATATGTAAATATACAAAGACAGCCCGATCCAGGATTTCTGCTTCCTTCATCTACATGTGAGAAAAAAAGGGGGAAAAATGATGACACCCACGGGAGGGGAGGGGGGGGGGGGGGTTTGTTGTGATGTCAGCACGTGTCCATGGCGATGATCCTTCTCGTCGGGCAGGCTTTTTGCTGACTGTTGACTCTGTCTGTTGTCATTGTTACTGTGACTACCAAATTTACCTACCTCCATCAAGGCAAACAAGCATTTTCTAAAAAAAAGCACCAGCCTTGGAAGTTCGCAAATCGACAGAAAGCCACAAAAGGCCTAGGGGGCAGTTTAAATTTACCTGTCTTAGCCTGCAACCCACGTTGGCAGAACCGGTGGGGCGGCAAAAGTCTCCTCTCTATTTTTTTGTATACCACTATCACTATCAGATATTGTCTGTTCTGGGTTTAAAAAAAATTAATTGACAAAACTTATCCAAAGGCCCCAGGAATTTCCCATATACCGGGAAGTAATGTAGACCTAGGGCTTCCCAGACAGCTTCTGCAAACCGCAGGAAACGCGATTATTCTCATTCCATGTGCGTAAGCAACTGCGGGCATTTGGGAAGTAGATTATTCTTGCTAGCTACGGTACTATACGTGTTTTTTTTTTGCCTGTAAGCAACGACTCTCAAAACATGTCAACCACGGGTACCCAGCAGAGCCGATCCCAGGTTTTTCCCAAAAGGGACCGGGGGGGGGGGGGGTGGGTGGGTGGAGTTGAATGTTTAAAAAAAATTAATTAGGCCTATATTACTTTTACACAATCGAATATTGTTCCAATATTAGTTCCAATAAATATGGGTCCAAGAAAAGTTCGAACGTGTGATAAGTACCTAAATTCATGTCGTATATATAATCATTACAAATTTTTCTTCGATCGAATAAATATTGGAGTGTGTAATCAGGGCCTTTGAGGCTCTTTATAATAATTGTCTTATGGTAAATCGGATTTACTTACGTCTATTGCACAATGCAAAACTGAGGGGCCAGCTCAAAATGTGCGTGGTTATAATAAATCATAGTAAATAAATAAATATGGACTTGCTTGCTCTATTACTAAGCCAACCTAGCGGAGTTAGGGCTGTAAAGCCCTCCTTTACACTCAACTAGGAAGACTCTAGACCGCCTGCATTACATGCCCTCCGAAGCATGACCAGAAAATTTAGCAAGTGCGGGACGACTCGAACCAACAACCTTTCGGGTGAAAGTTGGAGTCTGTACCACTACTCTACATGTCCTGATACTTGACCTATGATAAATTAAAATTCCTATGTCTTGCGTCTATTTTATAGCACAATGCAAGAAGGTCCTAGGTTAAGGAGCCAGCTCAAAATGTGCGTGGTTAATAAATCATAGTACTAAACTGTTATTCTCTAGACAATTGATTTTCCAAGGATGGTCAGAGCGACCTTTAAGTGTGTCCCGATGACAACATTTGTGAAAGACGAAAGGAGATAATCAGAAGTTGTGGTTGCCTGGGGAGGCTGGTACCTGTTAGCAAGGTGGTCGGCACGCGTCTCACCTGCCGCGCAGCTGCCTACCCGGCACATGCTGCTCCCAAAAAACCTATTCACTTCCGATCAGACAGAGCGCAATTATATATGCTCCTTTATTACTCGAACCATAGTCTAGTCTGGTGTCATCCTCCACGGCGGATGTGGGGTTTTCATTATATTATGAGGAGGGGGGGGGGGGGGTGGGATAGCCTGTACATTAATAACGCCCTCTCCTACGCCCTGGGACCGCCGGCCTTACATGTCTGCCGAAAAACCAGAAAATGTATCCTGTGTAGGATTGGTACCTGCATCCGTGTTTGACCTTACGGCCCAGTTGATATCACAGCAGGAGGTCCGTTGACACCCATACCCACAGGCACAGGGGGGGGGGGTAGGTCCCAAAATTTATTAAATCTATTGTAAGTTAATTTAATACGCTCTAATTTAATAAATAAATAAACAAATAAATAAATAAAAATATATATGTTCGTTTTGTTTTGACCCACAACTACCCCCCCCCCAAAAAAAAACAAAAAAAAAACAAATGGGCTGGATCCATCCCTGCTCACGTGCCTTTAGTAAATCCAGGTTCACTACAGATATTTTTGCGGGTCCATTTGTGATTGCCAGCGTTTCGCATTGAGTGATACCCATTGCTAATACCGCTAAGTCGCATATTCTACCTGCCCTCAGGTTGATATAATTGCATAACCGTGTTAGAGGTAATAAAATAGGCTGTCTTTGAGTCTGTCTTATAAAGGCCGTCTTCTTTCGTGGGGTTTAGCCTCCTACATTAAATAACTTAATGCTAAACTGGTTACATACTCTATAAGTGGTGTAATCATAGCTACTATATATTCGGGTGAACTTTGGCAGGGCTAGGGCCTATAAATATAATGTATTGTACTATTGTAGGCATGAGTTGTTTAAGGAATGAAATCAGCAGTGAAACCATTGTCTGATTTCAGCCAGACGTGGCCTTAGAATTTTTTATTTTAATTTTAATTTTTTTGACACTAAAACCCCAGTATTTTTGGGGTGTTACAATCCCCCTCCTCCTAAAAACACTCTGGTTTTTAGTTTTTATCAAAAATTGGTCTTTTTCCCCATCTGTTGTGAGAGTAAAATCTTACGAACAAAAAAATTAATTAATTTTCAATGTCTAAACTATTCTTACCCCTAACCCCCTCCCCGTCCTTAAAGCCCCGCCTGAGCTCAGCGGCAGGTGCCGGCAGCGACAAGAGAAAGACGAAGGGAGGCTATAAAGAAAACGCAAAAACAAAATGGCGGGAATTGCGACAAACTGCAGTGAGGGTGAGGAAGCCCGGAGCCTAGGCGCGGGGAAGAGGGCAGAGATGCGGGCCAGAGACGTAGCGTCTGTGTGGACCTCAGTCACCATGGCAACCCAATTGTAATCAATATCTCGTGTACTCCCAAGATTTGTTTGGGTAAGCCGTTGGTATGGCAATAGCCCTGTACCAGTTTTCCCCAACCTCATCGAGGGCGTGGTATACTGGAGGTGAATAAAAAATTAGATTTCACTGCTCCCTTCGCATGGTTGAGCCTCCCCAAAGACTCGGAGACAGCACTTTTTTTACTTTTGAGAAGGGTGCGATATTTTCATAATATACCTACTGTACGTAGGAGGCAGCCGATCCCAATGATTTCTAATGTGTTTTCACTATTCACCCAGTTAGCTGGAACAACAGAACCAATGCCGTACAAGTATGTACTCGCACAATATAACTTACAGTAGGTAACCGTACCTACTGTACCTATTAACTGCTAGATCAGATACATTTCACTATTCACAATCAATCTTAAAGTACTACGCGTTAACCACTCTATGAATTCGTAGTACAGAGTACAGACAATACAGTATATGTCACCTTCTTTGCATGCCGCTCGCTAGTTCATAACTTCCTATTCATCATATTTGTATAGAATCCCCTGACTTGTTGGGTATGGTCGGATTAAGGCCCTCCACCACTTCTACTACCGTACCTACACTCTTAAAATGCCCACCCACGATAAGCCTGAGCCACGCATATTTCCTTCTTCCCTGGAACTGGCGTGTCAAAGCTTGAGTCATTGTGGAGACAGGATGGAGTGACACAGGCGCAGCTGTATCGGAAACACATGCTCCTCTTATCGGTGATAATGGACCACATCTGTGATGTGGTTACCTTATCTCTTTGTCACACACTAATCTTCTCTTTTTTCCCGCTTGTGGGCGTGAGCACTCTGCTTGTTGTTTCCCGGATTCCCGCTGTTGACAGAAAGTATAAATTCTGAGCTGACTATTGAAATTTCCGAAAATAGGCGAGAGAGCATAGGATACTATCGTCCATCGTGGGTGTGGAAAAACTAGTACCGGTACCAAGAGAGAGCAGACATGAAATACCTACTCGCTCCTGTGGGTGAGCATGGTGAGCCTTGGCCCTACAGCTATAACAACAGTCTGTCACCAGTCTAAATCACTACCTAATTCACAAATACACCATTTTCGATACAAACAAACATTCATAATCAGGCTAGGATCTTAGCACTCACCAGCGGCCCAATCATGGCGATTATAATACCGGGGTTAATATTATACCCTGGTATTAAAAATTTCAACAAGATAATTTTATAATGGAAAGTGCTATTCAAAATTTGTTTGTTTACAGTTGTAATCCCAGGAGTAAGTTAATACCATTAGCCATGATCAGGCCGCAGCGGGTCTACTATGCCGTAACTTATGGCGGCTATTCCACCGACGTCGTTTTTCATTGTGCATGTGCATGACGTGGTAGCAGACATCAGTCTCTACCATATTATACTTAATTTATAATAGGTAAGTTAAGTATCTACATTATAGTCTCCTTAAAATATGGCAGCGACTTATTAATGATGTCAGCTACCACGACATACAAATGCACAATGAAAAACGACGTCGGTGGAATAGCCACCTAAACTGGGATAAAAATGTAAATAAGGCAATTTTTTAGAATGAAAAGTGCTACTCTAAAATTGTTCTTTTTACATTTTTAACCCCAAGTTAACCCAGTCAAGCACTCCATCGCTTATGGTTAAGTTATTACCAAACGACATAGTAGGCCCTCCGCGCGCGTTTCGTATATTAACTTATTCTCGGGATTGAAAATTATTTAAATAAAACAATTATGAATAGAACTATCAATTCTAAAATTACCTTATTTACATTTTTAATCCCAAGTTAAGATTAAAAATAATCTCCATAGTAAGCCCGCTTTATCAAGTATATACGGTACGGTATGTATTAACACCAAGCTGATTTATAATTTACTTTTATTTCAAAACAATTAATAAATTTACTAAATTTCATTTTACAACTAATTTTAAATAGAAATAAATGGCCTAGCAGGCATTTTTAAAAGCAGAAGTTACTGTAATTCTGAGGGGGGGGGGGGGTGGTTGGGTAGCATTCACCCGCAGTATCGCGATTATTCATATACTTGGTGAGAAGGGGGAACCACACTAAAAGACATGTTTCACCAAGGAGATTTTATCACCGCACGTTGTTCAAAGATTTTATAGCGACAGTTCATTTCTGGCTAATAGGTACTAAGTTAGTAACTTATATCCAGATCTGAATGGGTATTAAGAAATTCGTATCAGCAGCTCTTACACGATAACAATAATTAATATTTTTGTTCCAGAATTACAATGATCGATCGACACCGGTAGAATGGCTACAACCATGCGGGAAGTCTCTGTAACTTCTCCTGCTCCCGCTTTTACCTTGACATCAGGTAAGTTGCCTTTGTCTTATAGTCTATTAAACCTAAGACCATAGGCGTCGTCAGCTATGGGTAAGCCTCTCCCCCTCCTTGTGGTTTTCATATTTTCTCTTTTTAACGTGTGCCTTGTATTTTTTTCTGTGCAAATTGTACCTCATGTCTTAATTGTTTGTTGCCAGCCCCCCCCCCCCCCCACCCAGTGCTTTTCTATTGGCGCTTCCTGGTAATGCTGACCCAGATCTAGAGTGTTCCGATGAGCTACGTAGTTTATTTTTCATTATTTTATTGACTATCTCGCACATTTGTATCCCGGCAACACACGTCCTATTCAGGAACTTAGGGCCGGGATAACTAAGCAATAGTATTGTATAAGTGTGGCTTTTTGCAAATAAAATTTTCTTTCTCTTACTTTTAAAATAAAAATAAAATAAATAAATGAGGACTTTTTATTCTTTCTATTACTAAGCCAACATAGCGGAGTTAGGGCTATGAAGCCCTATCTTATACTCAACTTACATAGTTTTTCTTCCTTTTTTCCCATGCCTCTTGTTGAAATATTCCAGGACGTTTTTTTCTATTGAATTTATCGACTTGTGTATACTTTGCATATCTAAGCACTTTATGCTGTATTCATGCGTTTGAGGCACTTTCTATACAGCGTATACCGTCTATTTCTTTGATATTATCTCACCAGCGAATGAGACTGCGTGTAGCCTACGATACTCAATTAGAGCGCGAAGAATTTAGGCACTTTAATTTTTCCAATATAGTCTACATAATAACAGATGTATCGGAGATGTCTAGATTCTGGGTGAAAATATTAAGATGATGATTACTTTGATAAGATGAAAATAAGATTATGCATATCGTGCAATATAATCGGATGAACCCTGATGTGTTGACTCACCGCGAGGCTATTAATGCTTTGGATCTCATGACATTCATTTAACATAGGGTGCGTTCGAAGTCGGTATTATAAAGTTTATGGCATTATGTAAGGCTTCGTCAATGATGATCTTTCGTGCAGAAATCCATAGAGAAATTACGTCAATTGCAATATTTCATTATTTCATTGGCTGGGCACGGTTATGTCGCATGATCTGTTGGGTTGGCGCATCTGATACGAAAGAGGTCCATTTCCAAATTATGGCAGCCAAGATACGACATCGGCAAGCAAAAATGAAATTTTACCTGCCGGCTACTTGGCGTGGGGCCGTGGGGGTTAACCGTTATCATCAAGGCGGTTTCCCCCGGGACAAGTCCTTGCCTTTGCAGTGCGGCTTGGATGAATCCTTAGAATCCTGCGAATGCGGAATGCCCCAAATGTGGGCATCTCGGGCGCGTAATTTTTGATAGTTATTTTTATTAGTTATTGATATTTCGTAATCGATATATAGCCTACCCATACTTATTAGCGTACTGACTTTGAATATACCCATCATAGTGTAGCCTACTCGAACTCGTGTAATAAAGAATTTCTTTCGCCTTACCTTGATCACAGCGTAGCCCGTAGGTAACGTAGTGACAGAAAAGGAGCCTACAGTGTATCTTGCCACATAGTTCTAGGCTTACACGTAGTGGGTCAAGTCCATTTATTTCCAGTGCTTTATGATATACAGTATATAATGGCACAGTATAGCCTACTGATCTACCGAAGGTTGTCATTTATTCCTTTTTTCAGGGTCCATCATTGACGAAAATCAAAACAACTCTCAGTCAAAATTGAAAGTCACCAGAGATTTACAATGCACCAAAGATAAAACTAATCAATATAATGCGATAGATATTACCGTAAGGAACAGTCATATCGATGGAAAACTTATAGCACCCAGGCAAAGATCAGTATCACCGCATAGTACATCTGATGATACAGGAAAACCGATATCAGCTATATTAACTTGTCAAATCTGCAAAATCGGGTTTTCAAGTAAAGACGCTCTAGTCCAGCACAGGTCGCTGAAGCATACCCAGGACAATGGAAGAGACTGCTCAAATCAAACTGAAGACTGCTCGACCAGCAATAACATTGATAGCAATAGCCCTACGTCAGGGGACTCAAAATCTGAAAGTACAGAAGCTGAAGACAGTGTTGTGAAGAGCTTACGATCGGCACGTCGAAGTCCCCGGTGGGACGATTCCAAACGAAAGTCTGACTCGGATACCGAGTTCCTGCCACGTCGCAAGCACAGGAGTGTTAATAATAATGAGTCTGCTGACGATGATCTCAATTGTTCATTGTGTAACAGAGAATTCAGCAGCTGGGCCATGTTGCAAACCCATTTTCAGTCAGTGCATCACCATAGTGAGACGTCCTTCGATAACAGGAAAGAAGTTCGCAAGCGTATTGAATTCAATTCATCCAGGTACCGAATGGATCGAAAAAATCATAGAAACGTTCCAAAGGTTATAGGCTTTAAAGACATTAATTTTATGGATTTCTCAAGTGTAAAGTTTCCTTATGTGGCAAAAGATATTTGTGAAAAGAGTTTACATTTGTCAAAGGGAGACTTGTGCTTTGAATGCCTATTTTGTGGTCGGGGATTCCCTTGTTCTAGTGCTCTGGATATTCATCGAGAAACGTGCGAAATGAGGCGAGAAGGAGAAGAAAAAAAGGTTGTGAAAAAGAACAAAAGGAAATCAACTCCGAAGTTTCGACCCCAGGCAGTAACATCAGAATCAGATGAGACTGATGATAACATTGAAACCAATTTATCCGACAAACGCAGAAATGAGTTTTTTAATAGCCTCGCCCTCAGAAATACCAGTACTTCTTCAAAGTCTAGCCATAAATCATCAGAAGATGAAGGAGACCGAAAATTAGACGAGCGGCAACAGAGAACTGAGATTAAACCTGACTTAGCGGACATCCAAAGCATGATTTCAGTGACCAATATTCCTGGTATTGATGTTAAAAACTTTTCGACATCACAGGCTCGCTCAGTGGAGAAATCGCAGGGTCTCAATCTGCAGGTGAACACATCTCAGTCAAGTCCAGGAAGTTTTAGCAGCCTTAGCTCCCCTAATTTTAATATGTTGAACATGATTTCACCCAACTATTCGAACAGCGATCCTGCTGAAGAGGAAGCACAAGACTGTTTTGCTGCCGAATGTCGTAGAATGAAACTTCGCGGAGAATTCCCTTGTAAATTATGTTCACAGGTATTCCCAAATCTACGGGCTCTGAAAGGTCACAATCGTGTTCATTTGTCGGCCGCCAATGGTACAACAAGCTCACCTTACCGCTGCAACATTTGCACTTACAACAGTTTTGACAAATCCACGCTAGTCCGCCACATGCGGTCCCACAACGGTGACCGCCCTTATGAGTGTGCAATGTGTAATTACGCCTTTACCACCAAGGCGAATTGTGAACGTCATTTACGAAACAGACATGCAAAGATGACGCGTGATGAAGTAAAAAACTCAATTATTTACCACCCCTCTGAAGATCCAGTCAATGATAGTGAATACCAAAAAACATCGGAAATGAATAGAAAAAACAGTGAAAGGACCAGAGAGCACAAATCTGAGTGTTGTATTCCTGCTAATTTAAAGATAAATCTTGCTGCTTTAAAAGAAAAAACAAAATCTGAAGATTTGTTCCATTCTGAGCATCAAGAGCTCATAAAAAATATGACCAATGGAGTTCCACTGGAATTAACAAAGTCAGAAGCTGGTACAATGACTGAAGACATTGATGAATGCTCTGAACATGCTGAACATGTAAGCGATGATGCGTGGAATGCTGACGAAGCATTAGATTTGCGTGTCAATAAAAGAAAAAATGAAGTAACTGAGTCAGTGAGTGTTGATGAGCCAGAAGATTTAAGTAGAAAGAATACAAGTAAAGAGTTTAATAATAATATAGAAGAAAAACATTCGATTCATGAAGCGGAAACGCCTCCAGCATATTCAATGAAACCGGCAGACCTGAGCAACTATGTTAAAATGTATTCTGCCATGTATCCATTTCTGAATATAAACCAGATTCATCATATTATTTTCAACTTCCCTGGCTTAAGCTTACAGTTTCCACAGTTCTTGATGCCTCAATCTGTGTTCCACAATGCTACCATGGCCAAAAACTATTTTCCGAAAGATGCTCTTGGGCTACAAATGTCTGGAGGAAGTATTATGGCTGAAAAAAACCAAAAATTAGCTGCTCAAAAATTACTAGTGCAGCAAGAAGCCTTGGCTACAATTATGATGAAGCGAGAAGATGAACCGTATAAGAAACCTCCCCCAACCGAATATTTCGATAAATCTCGCAGTAACGAGTATTTCACTGAGTCAGACAAGAAAGCTTTTCAAGAGATTCTGATAAAGAGAGAAAGTGAGAAAACTGCCTATACGCCAACTAAACCGGCTGAGAATTCAGTCGAAAATCGCAATAGTTCGGTGAAAATGGTGATAAAGAACGGGGTTCTAATGCCAAAGCAAAAGCAGAGGAGGTACCGAACTGAAAGGCCTTTTTCCTGTGAACATTGCAGTGCTCGGTTTACTTTGCGAAGTAACATGGAGCGGCATATTAAGCAGCAGCATCCTCAACACTGGACACAGAAATCGAGATATAATGTTGGGAGTGGGTGTCGTAAGCCCGATCAACTAAGACTTCAAGGTCTAGGCACTGCTGACTATTTCAAACAATTTGACTCATCGATTCCAACATCGCTCCTCTCTCGATCTGAAGTCAGTTCAACTGCGAGTGAAAACAACTGGGACGCTTTAAAGTCACCAAAAAGCAACAAGTTTGATGATGAAAAGAGTGATAGTGATGAGGGACCCAGGGAGTATTCGGATGAAGAGGAATCAAAAGATGATCTCATCATTGACGAGGAAGGAGGCGTTGACCATATGCGTCTGCTTGCCAATGTCAGTGAGTATGCAAGAGCCAAACAGGAACAAATGAAAGATGAAGTCAAGGAGGTGCCTAAAGAGCCGCAGCCACAAGACCTTGCTAGTGTGTCAAAAATGCTGGACTGTGCTTCAGTTACACAAACCCAAGCATTTCAGAAGTATTTTCAAGATGGAGTTCGCGGGAAGGAAGATGAGGAGTGCAGAAGGGACGACACTGACGAACGAAGCGAGGAGGAAGAAGGCTTAGTTGCTGGAAGCACTAGCAGTGATGAAAACAGGTGAGTTCATCTAACTATAAGCCTATCAAGGAGAAGTTTTAAAACTACAGTCTACTGGCTCCAGATTTGAATAAAACTGCTGACCTAATATTTAGGACTCTTTGGCTGGCTGCCCAAAAGCAATATTAACTATCCTAGTACAGCGGTTCCCAACCTGCGTAACTCATATTTAACTAATGGGTCACTATCCCCTGCGGCTAGGGAGAAGAGATCTCTGTGGGTTGCAAACACTTGGGAATATGCGTGGCAGCCATGCTGTATATGAGGATTGAGGATAGGCCTAGGCGCATTATAAACCAATTTGTTAAGATAAAGAAGTAAAGAACGAAATTAAACTAAGTTTTAAATATAATCAAATATAAAAAATAGTTGGGAATCGCTGGTCTATTAGGACCTACTAAGTACCTATACGCTTGCATTCAATTCGTTCTAAGATTCAGGTTGATGTGACTCACGTCATCATAATTAGGGAGAATATGTGACGCTGCTAGCTGACGTCGATAATTTGATATCCTGCATTCATTAATAAGTAAGAATGATTGGACATGGGTGCGACCGGAGTTATTTGCCCGAAGTGTTCTAACAAATTCTAAAATGGTTTCAGATCGGAGTCGGAGACTTGCTCAAAGACTACGAAGAAAAAGAGTGCGTACTCCCTCGCTCCGAACCGAGTGTCCTGTCCTTACTGTTTCCGCAAGTTTCCGTGGACGAGCTCACTACGCCGGCACGTGCTCACGCACACCGGACAAAAGCCTTTTAAGTGCACCCACTGCCCTCTGCTCTTCACCACCAAAAGCAACTGCGACCGCCACCTCCTCAGGAAACATGGTCGGGATGCGCTGATTGCAAGTTCAGGGCACACTGAAAACACGGAAGGTAAAACTTGTTTTCTAACTGCTATGTTTATACCGTATATAAGTGATACAGATTAGGGATTTTCGCGATTTTGAGACCATAAGGCATTACTCACAAGCTCAGCTACTTTGAGGACTATGGTAGCCCTGTATAGGCCTATTTTATATTCGAACGATAATAAATTCCCTCGATAATTATTGCTTCATCTTCGAGGTCATTTATATTTAGTGTACATTTTATTTTGGTGGTCATGACCTGCTAAATATTTAGACACTAATTTAAGCAATGCCGAATACGACAGATTGTACCGAGTCGAATACCTACTTTCAACGGTTGGCAATTCCTTCAACTTTACGATTATGCAACCAAGCACACTTTATAAACAGTTCCACGCAACTGACCACGTTATCGTAGCTGCCTATCAATAGTCAAGGTTTGTCACCTACAGTTTCCATGAGTAACTGTCGGCCTAATATGTTTATTCTATAAATAATTGTTGGAGGAAAAATTATTTTTCAAATTCTAACTGCATCGTATGTAATAAGATTGCAAATTTCCTGAAAATACTGTAAATGTAAAATATTGTGTGGTAACTTCAACAAATAAATATTAGCTAGTAATTATTAGAGTGGTGTGTAAGTTATATCCTAGCTCTCCCAAATATAAATATGATTTTGCCATTTCATTTTTATTATTCACATTTGTCTATTTAGCAAAGTCGAATGAAATTTATTTAAAAGGCTACAAAAGATCGTGGACCCTACTTCCGGGTCAACATTCATATAATCACTGTTTATTAAATTTACTTGGTTCCAGCTCTTACTTATATCATAGGTCTAACTGCAAGTAATATGTTTTTTTAGGTAACGCTAGCAGTGGATCTCAAAACAACAGTCAAAACTCGAATTTCACCATGAGAAACGTGCCAGAGCGCCCCTACAAATGCACTCACTGTCCTTCGTCAACATTTTCCAGTTTAAGCAATCTCAATAAGCACATGTCGAGCAAGCACCCCAACGACCCTGTCGAGAGGTCTTCAAGCCCTGAACCAAATCGGGTGAAGAACTTGAACCCCTCTGCACCCCCTAACGTCACGATTTCCCCCAACTTTCCGTTGAACATACCTAAGACCCTGAGCATTATCCCTCAGTATTCTGTGGGAGACAGCTTGAAGACCAAACGGTTTCCACTGAATGTCCCCTCTGTTCGTATTCAAGAATGGGCAGCAGCTTGTAACGGGGACCAGGACGAAGAAGGCAGAAGTTTCCGGAAGAGAAGCTCCAGTGATGATACGGAAGGCTCCGACCGGAAACGGCACTCTCCCGATTTTCTGAAAATAAGTCCGCTAGACTCTGATGCAGGTACGTGCCCTGGTTTTAGATTTTATAAGTCGTTTTTGAGCAGACAAACTGAGTTGAATTTTTTGCAAATATTCCTCTTGTAACTTAAGTTAGCCGATGTACTGTTCCTATAGTATTTCAAAAGCTTTTTCTGCCAACATTATGTGGCCCTATCCTGCTTGCGTCTACTTATCTCACAGGAATTTGAGAACATTGGGTTGACAAGGTGTTTTGAACCCCTAAGGCAGCCTTCTTATAAGCAGATCAATAGCCATGACGTAGGACAATATAGCCTACACTGGTTTTGGAATTAAATAAGGCTTAACAGAATGGTCGATAGAGCAATTTCTATGACCATAGTTGATTTTTAAGCTTCATTTCTCTGCTCGCTCGTCTAAGCTAGACTTTTGCTCACAAGACCAAATCCAGTTTAGCGGTGTAGCTATAGTTATAATCTGAAAAGGCTGGTATGCACATAGATCGCTAATTAAGCCCTTTTACAGATCACGTCCGAGCGGAATTGCCGCCGATTCCACCGAGCGACCTGCCATTCAAGTGCCATCTCTGCGACAGTTCATTTGGGGAGCGGAGCGAGGCGTTGGAGCACATCCGTCTGCAGCACCCCAGTGAGTTCCAGTTGCTCATGAGCAAAAGGGCTCTTGAGGCCACTTCGGAGGAGGATCGCCTCACCCATGATGACCATGACGACGTGGAGAATACCAGGGGACGCTTCCCTGATTATGCTAATAGAAAGGTACCGCAACTAAGCTACTAATATTGGTGTGCAGTAGTAATACCATAGGCCGCCTAAATACTAGTAATATTACTGTACTGTACGTTGTATCTGAACTTCAAATTTCAAATCTTCACTTCACGTGAGCCATAATATTTTAAGAAAAGACAGGGATAGATACCGGTAGTCCACATTTTCTAAGTACCTGTGCACTATGCAATAATATACCAGCAATAGTAGGTTCAGAGCTAGCTTACCTAGCTTATAGGAATAGCTACTAATTATTAGTTTTTCTCCAATAAATTTTCCACAAACATTTCCGCCCAATCTTAATCGGTAAAAATAATCCTAGTTAATAAATAATTTTATTATAATGCCTAGTGCATTAATAAGGTAGGCCTACCACATTGTTGCACTCGTTTTCCGCTCCTCATATGCAGTATGTAGCCTATATTCCGGCTTTAATAGGTCTTATCTCAAATAATAATTATAGCATACTGCCTTTATACAATATTATAATAACAAATTCTTACCGTCTATAACGATGAGCACCGACTCACCAATTATAAATTATTATTATTACTTACTAGCCTACTTAAAATAATCCAGTCGCCTTCCTGCTTTTGCCGCTGTTTTCCGAACCTATACTCGTAGTTAATATGTACCTGGGCTGCCTATAGGCTGTGTCTGACGTCGGATCAGACGGCTGCACGCCCATTCTAAGGAAAGCCTAGTATCGCTTATAATGCAGCACTGAGCTGACCAAATGCAACGGCAGTGGCGTAACCAGACATCAGAAAACCGAATGGTGAAAAGAAGAGTAAGTTGGTGCTAAGGCTTTGAAAATATTAATTGCCTTAATTAACTAATAATATTACTTGTTTTTAGGTAATGTGTGCGTTCTGTATGCGTCGCTTCTGGTCTGCGGAAGACCTGCGCCGTCATATGAGGACTCATACTGGAGAACGTCCCTTCTCCTGCGACGTTTGCCATCGCAAATTCACCCTCAAGCATTCTATGCTCCGCCACCGAAAGAAGCATAGTGCTAACGACGAGCTAATAGGTACGAAAAAATTAATTTTTAGGTAGTCTTACCTAATGTACGCCCATTCTCCGTAAAAATTAAGAAACTACACGAATTATTATTATTATTATTATTATTATAAATTACATTTTCTTAAATATAGCATCCGAGACCAATCCATTTTCTGTACATTTTGCCTCCTTTAGCGGTATTTTTACTTCAAAGAAAGAAACATAAGACTGGCAAGCGATGAGCAAAGTAAGAATTAAATAGGGTTGCCTATCTTCCACCAAAGGGCTTTCGATCTTGGCGTTCCACTGTAAACCTAGCACTTCAATTTCAATGGCAATTTATTGTTAGGTGCATAGAGGTGTCGCTAATGGAGACTTCTTTCTAATTGTTTCCAGTGGGAAGTGACGAAGAACACCATCATAACAACAACGTACCGGTTACGGTGGCGACCATGTTTAAAAATGAAGGTGATGATTCATCCAGGGGAACTATCCTTCTTCAGACACTGACCCAATGTGAAGACCGGGAGCAATCGACGAGTGAGGATCTTCGGACAAGTAGGGAACATTCGGCGTGAGCTATTGTAGTTTGGGCATTCAGGGATTATTATAACTTAGACTGTTAAGGAAACTGCTTTTCTTAGGACATGTCAGCGCAATAAAGCTTAGGCTAGGTACCGTTCACACCTACTACTGCGGAGCTTTTGATTATATGAATTTAATTTATTGAACTTATTTATTTTAAGGCTGTACGTATATACAGTTCATTCTTATAATTTATTTAGCTAATTAGCCTCTCTGCCTTATCGCCAAGCACATAATTGATTATTTTCATACCTACCGGTTAGTGACTAGTGGAAACTTTAAATTATTCTTGTAGGCTGCTCATAATGTTTTCATTCATGCTGTAGGCTCTATTATTCAGTATACAATACAGTGTATTTGTCTATGGGCTACATTTTATTTTCGGGTCGGTGCGGGGCAAATATACACAGTATCTGACGCAGTATTATTAGTTTCTGATGACCGAATAACTTAATTGTGATTCTACGTGCGGTGTTAGTAAACGTCTGGGTAACCATTGTTCTCATGAATAGAATGGATTGGTTTTTTGGTGTAGGATAATAAATGGTAAAGGATGATTGGGTTTTGGGAAGATGTGGTCGCCGTTTTATTTGTTTTCATTCCTTAATACCGGTGTACGGTAATAGGTACAATAGGGGTTTAAAAAAAGTTAGTTTTTTTTTAAAGGATTTAGCTAATTTCTTTTAACTTTGCCAGATTTACCGTCTGGTAGGCTTCTTGTTATCAGTTGGTTAAGCTTTATTGACTTTTGACTTAATCCAGGCCCGTACCCTATAGGGGATGCCAACAGAGCCATGCCCCCTCCAATGTTTTGAGAAAAAAATAATGCAACCAACATTGAATTTAAAAAAAATAATTGAACTGAAATACAAAATGTTGGTAGGTACATACGGTGTAGGCACTATAGGCACAGGCAAGTAATCATTATTATTGATGAAAATTTTCCTTCGCAGTTGTACCGCAGAAGTTTACAATATTGCAATCTTGACTCCTTCGTTAAAAAAATTCCAGGGTACGAGCCTGTCTTAGTCTAAGTACTTTTGCGAGTGATCGGTGCACGGGAATTCTATATAAGACTCATGAGCAAACTATATAACATAGGCTAATATTATTATGATAAAACACCGCCAAGAATGAATCTTGTCCTCTGATTCCACTGTTGTCTTATACTCTTTTCGTCATTTAAGGTTGAAACTAGGATTTACAAGTATGTGTCCAAATATAATTCGACAACAATGGAAACACTGGGGCGGGCAATATTATTAGCCTAGTTGTATTTCTTACTAATATCCGTGTTTCTATTCCATCATTCTCGGTTGTTAAAGGTAGTATGTGCCTATTATATATGTCATAATTTTCATATTTTATCAAAACTTGACCAATTGTAAGCTATTGTACTACTGAGTGCTTTGCTTTGCCTACCTCTCCACCCTTTTTTATTCTAAGCTAATTAATATCGAAGTGTATTGTATTTAAGATAGGTTCCTACCTAGAACCTATAAATGGGGATGATGAGTCTATGGTAATTTAAAATAACAATTTTTTATTATTGGAAAAAAAACGGCTTTTTATAATGAATACGGCCTGTTTTTCTGGTATAATGTCATGGGAATGAGAAAGCGATTAACTTAGGCCCTATATATAAGAATTTGGTAGAAGTATGCAGTGCAACCTAGATAATACAAAATAATATTACTATTTTATATTTTCATAGTATACACCTATCATTTTTTTTTAGATTAGAGTCGGTTACAGTTTTGATAATAAGTCATGAGCAGGGCTACGTGAGTTTCGAGAAATATTGTTGAATACTCGGCAGTTGGGCTTATAAAACCTGTGTAGCAGGTAGCTAAGCTACCTATCACCCGGATTGTATGTTGCGAAATAACTTATTTATTCGGGGGCCTTTTAACTTAAAGTTTGTTGTCTTTAATGCAGAATATTGTATTGTACAAAATGACCCACCACTGCAATTTATGTGTACAAATTAATTTATTATGTGGTACTGAAGATAGTCAATCGAAACACAATTAAGCTTATGTAGGTATGTATTTTTAGATAATGTGTGTAGAGCTCTCATCAGTTCCATATTATCGTGTGAAGATGAACAAGCACCAACATTTTCTGTACAATGCACGATATGCAGCGAATGTGCGAATTCTTATGAAATACCGTAAATACCGGTACTATGTGTTAGGTAAACTATAACAATAATTGATCAGTTATCACCAACCAAAGAGATTTTGTACAGTTGGGATAGTAGTCTAATTATGTACCCTAGGCTATACTTCTCGTATGCTAAAATGCATAATGTGAGTTAAGGCTTCAATGTAAAATATTTAGTCATTATTCACCAATTTTATTGTCATTAAACTGTTTCAATTCACAGTGTAAGTTTAAATATTATAGACGTATAAGTAAACCTCACGTTAAAAACTAATGAATAGCCTACCTACACTTCTATATGCCTAGGCCTTCCTCCAGATTCGTAGGTCCAAGGGCCAAGTTGCTTCATGGGCCTCAGCACACAATATGTTAGGTAACATTTCGTCAATGACTGACGGATTCTTTATAGTAGCCTACCGTACGGTACCAATTGTAAAAATGCAAAAACAATTCTATCAGTGCACAAAAATGAGATGCTCGCATGTGTATTGTAATTCGCCACCATGGAATATGGATTCAAATGTTTCAATAGGGTACCGGTACCTACCTGTGGCTAATTTTTTTATAGCACTAATTTCAGAATTTAATTTGAACATGGCTAACAAAGGAAGGACAACCAGAAATTTATATTGGCCTATATTTTTCTGGTTAAATTAATTAATTATTGTAGAAATTTTATGCTCAACACCAACCACAGTAGATCTTCACGGGGCAAGACTGCATGAAGTAAATAATTAAAGTCATAATTCGGATATCATGAGTTATTGTTTTTAAGTACCTACGTTATTTTTTATTTCCCTGGGGTATATATTGTACATACAGTACATACTTACCATACATGGTCAGCTACTACTACTTTTTACTTATCGATTACGTCAGTTCTTTTAATTTTATGATACAGTAAATTATCTGCAAAATGCATTTATGGTTGAGGTGCAGTAGGCCTATAGGCCTACAATACAATAAACTTGTAGGTATAAAGGCTAGGATTAGTGAAGATAATAAACCCTATTCCACTCACGCTTTTCTAAAATAAATAGCCTAGGCTACATAAAATGTAGGTAGGTACCTATGCAGCCAAGAATTCTGGACGGTAGGTACATATTATTATTATTGCATGCCTATCTCATTCATGTTGGCTAGCTAGTCAAATGCAGGCGTAGTTACGGCACTTTATCTTAGTTTTTTTTTTTTTACAAAAATATGCTGATGACTGATGAACCATATCATATTTTGTTAGATTTTATTAAAGTATTTATTTTTATTAAATTTTATGTAGCCTTCTGTACATGTATTTCCATCATAATGTTTGCGTTTTGGAACAATTTTATGGAGAATGCAGTTTGATAAAAAAATCTAAATTCACTATTTTTCATGATGTTGAGTTCAGTAGAGGAGAACTTAGTTCAGTTATAGAAAAAAATCTATATTAAATTAAATTAATGTCCGCGAAAAGTTTAAATAAGAAGCAGAAATGGCGGCAAACTGCCACAGACTTAATAATTAAATAAAACTACAAGAGTAAATATATTTAGAATTTTTTAATAACTTTGCGCTTTTATTAAAAATGCACAAAAATTATAGTTAATAAATTTACATAAATGTATAATAAAAATATTTTCATGATTTTTTTAGTCTATTTACCCATTTTATGTAGTTCCGCTTGTTGCCGCTAGGCGAGCTAGTGAAAATAAAATATGAATGATGAGTGGATGACGAATCCCATAATAATGTAATTTTTAACCAAACATCGTTTAGATTTTCTTTTTCTTTTGTAGTTGTGCATTTAAATGATTTTTAATAATTTTGAACCAGTTTGCTAAATGTTAATCCCACTAAAATGTCCAAACATTCCCGAAGTTCAGTGAGAAGTGATCCAGGAGTTCTTGAAATTAAAAGCAAGGTAGGCTTATGTTTGTTTTTAATTATTACTATTGTTACTTTTCTTCTTAGTCAATTAAGCCCTTATTTAGCGTAAAGCAAGAAATAGCAATACTAAACTAAGTGTTTCTGGTGTTAAATAAGAAGACTGCCTCTGGTACTCTGGGTGTTTACTGTCGGTGACAGCGTGACAGGTGCATGATGAACGTTACAGGTTCACCACACCCGTTTCCCAGCTATTAATTTCTCTAATTCCAAGTAATTAATTAAAACTATCCAGACTACAAGACGAGACGGCTATTAATGCAGTACGTACTGTTTGAATTAAGTTGTGAAGTTGTGTGGGCATTATTGTTGGAGAGTTCTTCAGTAGGTGACGCTGAGTACCTTGTTCAAAAAATTAAATTCAGTAAAAAGCCTATTACTGGTAATCAATGGGTATAGGACCATAAGCGCTTGTTGCTTATGAAAATTTTAATGGAAGGAATATATGGTCAGAGGCATGCAAATATGACAATCCTTGGTAAGTATAAATTATCTTGACAATAGAACGTTTGCCTTTCACTTTATATGTATTTTCATCCAACTTTTTACACCGCGGGGTTGTTTAACTAGACCTAACTACTAATGGATATTGTCATGTTATCAAAGTAAATGTAAGTAATGAGTAAATTGTCGTTCGGCAATATATTATATTTATTCATTCAATTATACATGCAATTCAATGAACTAAAGCAAGCTATAGCCCTAGAACGTTGATAATGTAATTGGTAAGGAAATGGTATCCTAAAACGAAATTAAATGGAAATGAGTGAAACTTCGACGCAATTCCTTTTAAGGTGTTTAAACGAAGAATGTTTTTACATTTTGTAGGCTGTCTAATGCATCCTTATGTTTTGTTTACAGTTTGCTGCTGAGTTTCGTAGATTTTCTATAACAAAAACCGACGCTTCTAAATATGAAAGATTCCAAGAGTTGGTTGAAAGCCTTCACGGTATTACTGACATTCCATTTACGATATCTTACATTGACCCGAGGGACAATGATTTGTTGCCTATTAACAACGATGATAATTTGGCAAGAGCACTTCTGACCGCTAAACCCTTTTTAAGATTGATTATACAAAGGAAAGGTAAGTTAAATTAAAAACTAAATATTCACAAGCGGTCCAGTCTTGCTAGTCAAGCTAAAAAAAAATCCCTTTCGGCTCTGGCCGATCAGGTGTAGGGAGATTCCGCAGACCCGGCTTTTCCTATACGCTACCTACACTATGTTTGTAATAAAAAATCGAAAATACCAGTAAATATTTATTCTATGTAAAATAATTCATTATTTTCCCGATCACAACATCAACACACAAAAAAATCTTGTGTTCCAAATTTCGAACCACAATGGCGACTATGAACTTTTACTTATGAAATTATTTTCACATTGACTGGACGCCATCATGTTATCGTTGATTTGTAGTAGAAAGTGTTGATTAACATTATCGTAGATAATAATACGGGCTTTCAGTCAGATTTTAATTCATACCAATATTAACTGAGATATGAATTATATTAGGTTTCAATCGGCCGCCATGTTGTAACTAAATAGTGGATCTAGCTGGTTAACGAACTCGATCAAGACATTTGTGTGATCAATTTTTGTGCCATGTTTCATCAAAATCGGATAATATTTACGGAAGTTATAGTGTTTCCTAACATTTATATACTGTACATACATTCATAAATACACACAGTACATATATGACATTTTAAACGGAGGGTGGTTTTAGGCTCAGGGGGTCATGAAATGAAAAGTTGTGAAGAAATTTTCTGGAAGTCGAACATTCTTCGCCATCTTAATAGGTAGATGAATCTCCCTAAATGGGTTGGACATGTGGAAAATCCATTGAGTTATTTTACCACTGATGGTCGGTGACGACCTCAATTATATTCTAATTTTACGTGGAACTGTGTGCTAGTTTTTACCTTTCATCCATCGGAAACGATTTACTGTAATTTCCGACACCCATTCAGAATTGCTTTAAATTCGAAAGTCAAATATCGACGTGGGTATCCACGCACGTTTACCATAATATGTAAATTATGCACCAAGCGCAGTACGATAAACAATCCTGTTAAAATGTGTATGGAAAATGGTTAAGGTGTTTTTAATTTTAATTTTAGGAGAGAGCCTTGAAGAACTAAACGGGTATGGAACTTTTAAGCCGAAGAACATAATATCGTCAATTCTAGGAACAACACCTGGGAAAGGCAAGAGTCATCCGGCTATCTCGAATCCTCACGACTTCCGGCAGGTATGCTTTATCATTCGAAACGTGCCGAGGCTTGGTCACCTGAATGCGTTTACTCCATTAGACAGCCAACCCTAAAACGCTTATCGTGCTTGCCATTCTGTTAGGTATTGTTTTGGTACCGAGCCAAGTTATCTATATTGCATTGTATAGATAGCGTAGGAGGCCTTTGTTATAATGTACGGCGGTACGGTATAGGATCAGAAACTGGTATCAGACTGACTTCTTACTACACATTTATTTTATTACCTGTCTGTTTCAACATTACGTCGAATTGAAGTATTGGCTAGTGTAGTATTTATAAGTTTGTAATGCACAGGTTAATACTTGTACGTAAAGTATGCATAAAAAATACATTGTATTTTTAAATGTTTACAAGTTAAAACGTTTTGCATTATTTCCTCATTAAGAGTGGAATTTGAATGTGTGGCTATTTTCCCCATATTAGTCCGAAAATCTCCATGTTAATTCCTGTTAAGGTGTTACTCTTCCCTTTTTAATCATTAACAATTGCAAATTTTCAGGTTTCTGCTATCATTGATGTGGACATTGTCCCAGAGACGTGCCGCCGGGTGCGACTACTGAAGCACGGTTCAGACAAACCCCTCGGATTCTATATTCGTGACGGCACATCTGTCCGGGTTACACCCAATGGCCTGGAGAAGATGCCCGGTATTTTTATATCTCGACTTGTACCCGGGGGACTTGCCGAAAGCACGGGATTGCTTGCAGTGAATGATGAGGTGCTAGAAGTCAACGGAATCGAGGTTGCTGGGAAAACCTTGGATCAGGTATTTATTATTTTTTGGCGGCTTTTTATGGACGTAGACCCCTGAGAAAAGAAGACATAAAAAAAATTGACGGAAACGGAATTTGATTCCGAGCCTCCACCTTACCGGGGAGGTATGCTAACCACTGCACCAAATCCGTTGCCGCTTATGTCTCCCCGTCGTCCCGTACGTTGGTGCTCTAGTGACGAGTATAATATAGGTATCTACTGACGTCTAGCCTTGCATGTCGGTGAGCTACTTTAACCGATACCAAGCTTTATGGTGGCTTCATAGTTTGACGTAGACCCCAATAACTTTCAGACATGGTTGGTAATGCTCCGAACTAATTTAACCACATGCATGTTTGCATTGGTCCTTGTGGTCAACCTACACTTGCTGCAAGCGGACGCTTTCCTATAACGCTTTCCTAGAAGGAAATCCAAAACGGGGACTTTCGCCTCTGTGAATGGCGGGACGATTCTCCATACTTATCTTCAAGTCATGACAACCTATTCTTACCGTAAATATAATCCTATACTCTGATTGGTGGGACGAATGGCTTATGACTACCATTTAAGTATGGGTGCCGTATTGGGATGCGACCCGCCGCACTGTTTTTTTTATTTATTTCCATAGTATAGTTCCCCATTGAAACATTAGCTATTGCCTAGCATAGTTAAAGCAATCTGTCCGTGATGTAAAATGCGGTGAAGTATGACTGTGTGTTGACTTCGTGGATTACTGTACTTAATAGAAATCACATTTTTCTATCACTAAACAAACCTAGCCATTTTTCGTAAACGCCCACACAATCTATATGGAATCGAACCAACAACCATTTTACTGTATGTTCGCTTCATGCTCATAAAAACGGGGCTTTCGTGTTTCAGGTGACAGATATGATGGTTGCTAATTCCTGGAACTTAATAGTGACAGTAAAACCAGCCAACCAACGGGCTACAGTGACAGCACCAAGGCGTGGATCGTATTCAAGAACAAGCCAGCTATCCTCCGACTCTCATCAATCTACGCAGTCGCAGGCTACGTCTCATAATTCAGATGAGGACCATTACGACCAGGATGAGGTGGTCGATTTAACAGGCGTCACGTTGGACGAGTCGGCAGCCATATTGCCTGCTGCCAAGTCCGTCACAACAATAGCAGTCGGTGGAGTCAAAGACGATGGTATTCTACACTTGTAAAGTTAAGTCTTTATTAGGTCTTGACGTTTCTTCAGTATATCTCTAGTTCCAGTGGTGCCTCCATTAAGACTTATAGTTTTGGATGAAGAATGAGTTTTTGTTTGAGATAAAGTCAGAGAAGACTGTATGTCACTTCGTAATTTCGACAATAATGACTAGATGGTTGTTCAGAGACCCTGTTATTAACTATATTTCGGTTAATTTGCTACTTATACACTTTACTCGAATACAATGTGAAAGATTATAGATGATTCTTGGATGGCACTAGCGAATTTAGTTTTACTAAGTAAAGGATCGCAGGATTATTAGGACGAATCCTCAGCTTCGCAGTCACGTTTTCACCGTCTTCCTTTAATTGAGGTCTTTGCAGTATCTATCAGGCTGACTCCCGACATTAATTTTAGTTAGTTTAGCACTTTCCTTGTATACTGACCAGAAGGCTATACTGATTTCCCGTGGGATGTTTTGATTTAATATTATTAGCAGGTTCAACAATTTTATTTATTTTTTAAATGATAATTTTACTGTTTTTAACTATTTGTACTATATTTTTAAAATTATTAAGGCAGAGATTTCCAAATATTTTGTAGAAGATACCTGTACATTTTGTACTAAATTAATTAATTCCTCAAGCCACAGCTTTTTGAATGAAATTATGAAAAAATTCATGAAAAATACACAATTTCTTAGTATATTTGCATATTTTGCGCCCCTGAAAATTGTTACTCTAGAGAAACACGATTAAGTGCATAAGTAATTTTTTTTTAGAATACTCAAGGTCGGGTAAAATAGTCGGATGTTTAAGACATCTTTTTTCCATTTTTTTTTTTTTGTAAGACCATTTTCATATCATTGGGGCTGTAGAACAAGGATTTAATTAATTCCATTTGTATACATAAAGTTGGAAATCTGTGCCTTAAGCTGAAAAATGCGTTAGAAACTGTTTTATTAAGCTTTACACATAAACATGTTATTTTATTACCAGTGACTTTATTAGGGCATGCCATACGATAAGGCTCATGCAATTCAATTAAGTGGGGTATATCATCCCCCAATATGTTTATCTGGAAGTTTGAAAGCACATTGCTCCAATCAAGACCGGGTTGTGCTGTTTAAAAGTAGCTGAGAGAGCGTATTATCGCATTATTGTGCGGTGCCCTTGAATTGGTGTGCGTGGTTTGTTGACTTTATTGTTGTGAGACGTATGTGGGAGATTCTTGACTGTTCTATTGTTGGTTATGACGCTGCAGGCTTCCAAGGATTTCTTTCCAGGTCTTTGTTGAACAGGTTCATTGCAGTTGGCGACATTTATTTGGGATGCAAACTTACAATTTAATATTCTGTATCAGAATGAGAAATTTATTAGTCTAAGTCACGGTTAAGTTTGTATTCATGGCAACTATCTCCATCGATGCTTATTTGTAGCACTCTGTGGACGAGAGATATAATAAATTTTGTATGTACTCGTAGCGTCATATCATCTTGAGGTTCAGCATATAAAATTTTCATTTGTTTATGCCATTAATCACATGCTAAATGGCCAGTTGATTTCAAAAATTAATTAAGTACTATGTTTTAAAACAAATTTATTGGAAATGGTTTACTTATATATAGTAATGACTCTAAAAGGAATTGAGCATTTTCAGAGATACTTGTAAAAGAAACAATTAAACCTCATCAGTCGGCTGTACAAATCAGTAATGGAGATCGGTGATGAGAGTTACTAAGTTTCATGAGGTATACGTTGACGAGGTTTTTCAATATACCATTATGAGCTTTAGGCTGCAATGAACTGCATCGTGTACCTTAGCGTGAGCTCGTCGCACCTGGCTGGTAGTACCACTTTTGAAAAACAAACTAAACATAAGCCACGTCTAATAGCATGGTGTGCATAAGGTCGAAAGAGCACAAGCCAATTTCTTTTAATGTATTAATGCAATTTTTTTACTGCACACATCACATTCAATTCCTTTCGAGTTTGGTCATTCATGGTATCTATGAAGCCCATAGAGGATGGCTGCTCTGAAAGTAATTGTAAGATTGTTATTTAAATAATCAGCTGGTTTAAAAGGTTACTACTAGTACTGGTATTGCCTCCCTGCATGGGTAATTCCATATTATCCATTTTACGGATATTTATTTAACATAACACTCATTAGGTGTATAATATTTATATTATTATGTTCGGTACCCGGCAGTGCAATTTTCAGTTTCAATTGAGTCTTCTTTACATACTCAGTATCAAGCCTTCCCTGGCATTCAGGTAATAAAGCAACGGGAATAATAGCCTCAAAGGGAAACTAAATGGTAGATTTAAAATGAGTCATTGTGTTGCATGCAGATTAAGCTGAAGTTTTGATTAGAAAATGTAAAGTCTGTTGTGTGTAAAATGTGCGGTAGAAATAATTTTATTTATTAGCTTCCTTTTTTCAGTTTTCCTTTGAGGCTATGTCCTATGTTACGCCCATCCACTTGTCTATCATCACACCTATTGTAAGTGTTTGAGGTAATTAAATTAACATCGATATAGGCCTTGATACAGATATTACAAAATTCTATTTCGAAATACTGTATGTTAGACAGCCGCATTCAGTTCAGTGAGCAGAGTTCATTTTAGGGCGGTTCCCTTCATCTCTTAAAAAGTCTCGGTAAGGAATACTGCACAGCACCGCATGCATTGATAGATGGCGGTACCATCGAGAATTCCTTACGGATACATTTCAAGTGATAGTGGGACAGGACCTTATACCTATGCATGGCCTTGTCGAGACTTTTCAAGCGATGATAGAAACGGCCGGAAAAGTACTTGTATTGGCTATGAGACTAGAACTTATTGTATTTTATTGCACGTTGAGTTATAACAATGTTTTTAACAAAATATTCTGTCGGTAGTTTATGCCTATATAGTAAACGAAGGGCAGTAATAAATCTGCCCCACCTACTGTATATCGATCCCGTCGTGTCGTGGTATTATGTACATATAAATTAGCTAGGTACCATGAATCGCTTCACTATTTTCATTCGAAAAAGTATCTCAACTTACTGTTTAAGACCCATCGTATTTTAAATGTACTTAAGACTCAGTGTCAAGTAAATTTTTTAGACTTTTTGACATGTTAATGATTATGAAACGACTTTGTAGATTAGTTTTGTGTATACAACTATAATAACTTAAAAGTAGCCTGTTATAACATTCCTTTCCTGTTGTTGAATTAGCGCAGAGATATATTTTGCTCAGATTTATATTGTCAAAACACAAGGCGTTGTTAAAATGTTTCGGTGGTTATCACGAAATCTGAACATTGCAATGTTGACAATTGACCCTGTTCACTTTTTCTCGGTTTCCCTGTAAATTTAATTCTAATCCTAGACAACATCTTCATCACGCTTGGCGTCTTACATAGGAACCCCTCATGTTCAGTTTATGAGTCTAGGCCGTTGCATCAGACCTATCATTTGCACTCAATAACCTAAACATGACAGCAGTGGCTGAAGTAAGATGCAAGGTGTGATAAAATTTTAAATTTGATGGAATATTTCGATGGGCCATCACCACGGATACTGATTTCGAATGTTCTTTGTTTCATGTAGAAGCATTCCAATTGCCTGTATTTTATTGATATATATGGCCTTAAAGCATTTGCCTTGCCTTTTAAAAATACTCTGCGTCCAAATGGTGCTATTTTTTAGGGACTGACAGACTACTTAGATTTAAATGAGGGGTTGGATATAAGATGAGACAAGAATAAGAGCTATGTACATTTCCGTAACACCTTACAGAACATTATATAGGCCTTATTTTGACACATAAATTCGACCATGAAGCAACTGGGAAGATTTTAAGCAGCTTCGTGTGGACGCAGTGTATAATTCATCATGTATTTACTGCAGCTCAACTATTTTGTCTCTGTTACGATATGTGGTACACTCTGTGTTCGTCTCGTGCCTTTGCACATTATATTGCCAAGCAGAAAAGTGTACTAGTCCACAATGACATATGATAAGTGAAACACGGCAAGTTTTATGGAGCCAACTTTAAAAAATTTATTGAAGTATGGTGTCTTATTCTCCACTTTTGTCTATCGATAACTTGTTTTATTAGCATAAAAGAAAACTAACTTGGATCTTATGTAAATTTTCAATTGATAATGAATTTTATTTATGGGTTAGGATTCTTACTCTTATCCTGCCGTTAGCTCACTTGGCTAGTATGGAAATCGCATCATCAGTGATTCATTGTACAGTATCACTATAAGCCGAAAGCTCCCAAAAATTAGTTTAACACGCAGTGACATCCTCTTAGAATTGCCATGAGGCATGAATGAAAGGGGGCGCAAACTCTGAAAACCAATAAGCCGGACCCCTCTATTTCATCCAAGTCACCCGTTCTAAAAGAACTGCCCATCCTTATCATGTGAAATTGTGCAATCGTCTTGGATGTACCGTCCATTTTAAAGGCATGTATAAAATATATAATTAAGTTACTTAAGAAAAACGTTTACTTTATTTACAATATTGGTAACTGTAAACCACCATAGAGCGCAATGCTCCCTCTTATAACAAATAACTTCAACATAACTAATCTAAAAAACTAAAAATAAAAGCCAACCTTTTTTTTTTTGTTGGCAAAACCATTGGTTGGCAAGTAGAAAAGTCGTTGAGAGACTTAACGTTCGGTACTCGTCCACATTCCTATTCGATGAAACATTCGTTCTCCATACCATGAGGCATTGTTTTGCATTTGCTGCTGACATCGAGATCTGTCAAGCTGTTCGCAACATCTCCATAATCAGTCGACTTCGAGTTTCCTGAATGAACCCGCAACTCCTGCCAGCTCGTCCTCTAGGTCGGCCAACTTCTTCTTGTTGGTCAAATCTATTTCCATTTCGTCAAGGGCTGCTATAGCATGTCTCCTCTTCTTCAATTCTTCTTTAAATTGTACTATCATATCAGCTAAAGGAACTTCACCGCCATACTCCTTTGGGAGAATCTTACTACCCATATGATCTTTGAATTCCTCCATAGTGTTATGCAGCTGAAAATTTTAAATTAGGTTTATTTACTGATACTAACTAACACTCGTCAAATTGACGAATCTGTTCTTCTTTTGACCAAGTGGTACCTAATCAATTTTGATTGACAAAAAAGTGAATGTTATAACAATGAAGCGTTCTAAATGTTTTGTTAACAAAGATTTTTTTTTAAAGAGAGACGAATTTTATTCGCGATCCACAAGATCTCATCCCGCTACCCATAGGTTGGGAACCACTGCCTTAGATCAGGCACAGGAACATATTTAAGATACGATTTTGTGGCCATGGGGTATAACATAGGGATGTGCACAGCATTCATGTGCACTTGGCTAAGGCGCTTATTCCACCTACGTCAATAGTGCATAGTAAATGTAGTATTGACGAACATTTCAATTTTACTCTGCCATAGTTAAAATTGATCAATGACCATAGAGTAAAATCACGCGCTGCAAACAATAGCAAACTAAAATGGCGTCATGGAATATGTTAAGTACAAACATTTTAATAGATTGTTTATAAAACAGATTTCATTCATTAAACAGATCGGTGAAGGTCGATCTTACTTCGGATCTCCTACTATTATTAGGTTTTATTAATAATAAGAAGTGTACGAAGAAAACAAATACAAACAAAATTTCAAAAAACAAATGCGCCAAATTTCAAAAATTTGGCGCATACGTGTCATTAGAAGAAAAGTGATCAATAGTTGAAAAAACAAGTGGAATGGCGTGTATCAATGAAAAATTGAAATGTCCGTCAATACTACATTTACTATGACCTATTGACGTAGGTGGAATATGCGCCTTAGTAATCGACTTGAGATTAGACTTAAAACTTAATGAAAATTCGTGAACTACTCATTAAATATTACAAATATTACTATATCAATGAATGCAATACTAACCATGATTCTGTTCTTAAGTTTTTCGTTCAGAAGCCCAATGAAAAACTCGAATACTTTGTTGGCATAAGATGGAACATTGATGAAGTGAGTGGCTTTGTGACGCATAGGGGTGGAGTTTTGGATGCACTTGAGCATGCTGCGAATGTCGGTGAGAGACCACAGAGAAATATGACCCATTGTTAGCCCGGACTCGTCGTTTACATACGAATACCTGAAACAACATTGTAATTATTGACTTATTGCTAGAACTAATGACAAATTTCGTCGCGCCCTATTCCTGGGCAACAGGCGCAGTGACTGGTTGTAGTAGGTGCGGCAAGGTACCATGTTAACAATTGACAGAGTAATATTTGCCCATACATACCCACGAATTTGATTTTCTTCGTCGTCCATTAGGTGTTCAACAACCATGCTGTGAGTTTTGGCCATGTCGGCAGCAGTGAATTTGTAAGGGTCAAAGCGTCCAGCACATGAAAGCACAACCTTCCTACCTTGGTCATCCCTGTAAAAGAAATACAAAATTTGAACAATAATTCACGATGCTCACAATACCGAAATCCACAGCTCATAATCTCCAGCCATGGCACACACAATTTCTATTTCAGCCAGTTGCCGAAGCATTCCTATCGTGATTTTGGGCGGGTCCCATCATCGCTTGAAAATTCGGCAAGGACCACTGCACGGCACCACCATGCATTGCAAGATGGCGGTGTCGTCCTGTATTCTTTACTTTTCGAGTCATGGTGGGACCGGGCCTAAATGGGTATCAATATATCTTACATAGGTTTAGATACAATTTTTTATGTTCGCACATAATTAGATGTGGGGGCTAATAAAAATATTCCCTGCGAAATCTTACCCCTCATCTTGGACAATTTTCTTTTACAAACCTAAGCCTGCCAATATTGCACTCTTTATAAACAGATGCATCTAAAATTAATAAAAATGCATTGCGGCATATTGAACAACATTATTACTTATGAATGGTTAGTAAATTCCATTGGAGTGTTGGCGGCCTTTCAACTATTTTGGATGTAGTGGTTAGGAACATACTGTAGCCTGGCATTGACGCCATCGGCACTGACTGACCTGAGAGGCAGAGGAACGAGATAGCCGCTGTCAAGAATCTCGTTGACCACGGGATCATCAACATCCAACTGGCGGAACCAGTGCGGGTACAGCTGTCGAATTACCAGGTATCTTTCCAACATCTCCAGAGCCAGTGGTACGCTGAATTTTTTTGTGCGGAGGAATCGAAGCAAAAATGCCGAATCTGAAATTTTAAGGAACACATAAAGAAGTTGCATTAAATGTGTTTTTATGGGGTCAATTATTGAATGAAGGGTAGAATTTTTATTAAAATATCTCTTACTAAGGCCCCAAAGCCCGGAAGATTCGACACGTGCTAGTTGCCAGCGTCTTTTTTCATAGTAGCCAGTGGGTTGTTGGACAGATTTCTGAGGCTAGCGTGAAGCCGACCGCACGAAAGTGCACGGTTCCCCCTTGACACGCCACTTCATAGAAATCATCTGAAGTAGACTGTGGTTTTGCACCAACCATTCACGAAGCCCATATGCTACAATGAAAAAAGTCTGCAACTCGCGCGTGTCGAATCGTCCGTGGGTACCGGACCTAACCAGTGCAACTAACTTATCCATATTCCTGAGTTATCACAATCCATGGAAACCGCTGATCTGGCCTAAACGGATAACTGTAACAAATTCTAGTAAACGTAAACGGATTTAAATTCTTTAAATTCCTCTTCTATTGAAGATTGGCGATCATCATGGCAATTTGGACCTTAGAGACTGCTGCTGTGAAAAGGGATGTTCCTTTGCTGGGAGCGCTAGCTCCTTCGATCATCCCTTGGAGTATTACATGAAGGCGATATTTTTCGTTCTTCATCACATGGCCAAAGAATGTTACTTTCCGCATTTTAACCGTCAACACCAATTCGGCTTCTGTATCCTCAGCATGAGGGACACGATCTCTCCATGACATGCGCAGCATTCGCCTGTATACCGACATTTCAAATGCACTGATTCTGTTCTTCACAGTTTGTCTCAAAGTCCATCCCTCAATGCCATATAGAAGGATTGGGCTCCCATAAAATTCACCATTCTCAATCGAAGGTACAACAAAACTAATTATAATGTTCATTTTCTGATGTGCCACATGTGAAAAATTCCTCTACAGAAACTAGGTACTGCCATTGGGATAAAATAGTCACGGAAACAAAAAAAAGCACCGTACCTGTGCGACATTTCTTTATGTCTGGATGTTTAGCGATGCATTCACGCAGCTGCTGCAGAGAAGAGGAACGCAGAGTTTCAGTTTCCCGAAGTTCTTGTTCGGCGAACTTACGCAGCTCCTCATTCTCGCCGAACTGGTAACTGTCGTCGGTCACGTCGAAAAACTCCTCCGCACCCATCTTTTTCTGCAAATAAACAAGTAAAAACAAATTAATGTCATCTCTTCGCCCAATTTTCATAGCGAAATATCATCAAGCACTTAGACTTGTACTTTGCGCCGAGGATCAAAGCTTTTAACGTTCTACTGGAATATCTAATTACCATTATAGAAGGTATGTATGTACCAGGGGCGTAAAGTTGGGGGGGGGGGGCACGGTCCAACTTGTCCCTCCCAGCTCCTCGAGCAATGTAAGACGTGGTTCATACTTCATGGTCCCCTTTGCTACAATATGAATGTAAGCATTCCTTTTTTAGCTTTGTTAAATCTACAGCTATACTTTACAACAATTAAAATGCGTAAAACCCTGCTATTTTGTTTTTATATTTTCAATTTTTCCTTACCCTACCTGATGACGTCTTTGTTTTGACGACTTTGTTTTGCCCCCGCCATCATTCTAAAACTTCACGCCTCTGGTATGTACTGCATGTATCAATAATTAGAACTATGTTTCAGACGGGACCAAAGATCTACTGGTACTGTAGAACCGAAAGAAATTTTAAGTAGGTATAAATTTTAAAAAAATCTCCGTGGAATGACAACTAGGTTTCACTAGGTATTTACATGGTATACACATTTTATTGCAGTATTATATGGTGCATACAACATTGACATTAAATTAACTTTGGTTGAAGAGGTAACCTCCACGTAATAACCGAAATTAGAAGATATAGAAAAACCGGGCTTAACGGGATACGAACCCACGATCTACGCCTAAGGCGCCCATTCCACCGACCGGCTAGGGCTATTTACAAAAACGGTGACGTGGTAGCAGACATTCTAGACGGAAATTAGAATTTTTCTTTTTATAGAAATCTATTAACATGTTTGTACTTAACATATCCCATGACGCCATTTTTTTAATTTTAGTTTGTTCGTTTGTGATTTTACTGTATGATCATTGATTAATTTTAACTATGGCATAGAGGAAAATAAACATTTCCGTCAATTCTGCAATGCGAGGTCGGTGGAAACCCCGCCTAAGTCTTGAATGTCTGCTACCACATCACCGTTTTTGTAAATAGCCCTAGCCGGTCGGTGGAATGGGCGCCTAACCGGGGCGTCGTCTTAACCGCTGGACCACAAGCCCGGTTAGGCGTAGATGATTAGATCGTGGGCTCGAATCCCGCCAAGCCCAGTTTTTCTATATACTCTAATTTGGGTTATTTACATGGTATTTAACTTGTAGGATTATGAAAATAGAGATACACACGATCCTGCCCCAAAGTCCAACAGTTTAAGCACGTGCCCCAGTGCGTTGCCCCAGAAAGGCAGATGCCCACGTCCCTCTCTTAATTCTTCCTAGGCCTATACAGTAGGCTACAGCTGAATAATTTTTTTTAATGAAGTATCGTGTGCTACAGCTGTACAGTTATTTAGCACTGTAGGCCAACAAGAGACTACATGTATGTATTGGCAGTTGGCACCGGTCTCCAGGAGTCCAGGAATTAAAGTAGAAGGACGCGGTGGCCAACGGCAACCTTTACTTCCATGAAGTGGAAAGTCAATGGGTGAAGCAGGCACAAAGTTCCGAGGAATTAGATCGAGTGGGCTAAGTAATGAGAATAGACAACGGAGAAAGTGAAGTGATAGCATGCATGACTGATGGTACGTACAATGGATGGCTGCTAGCTAGACCACTAGGTGCAGTTGAGGTGGACTCACAAAAGAAACATTCACGAAATAATAATAGGGATTATTAAGTTATTAAGCTGCCGCTGATTACGCCAAAGAAATATCATTAATAGTAACTTGGGTTATTACTGAAAATATTGGCCTAGTCCCTATTTACAAATCACAAAATTAAACAATTAAGGAAATCATCAACGAAAACGATTCACATTGAAATGTATGCATTTTCAATGGCCGGCCGGCCCTTCCTCCTTTGTGGTCTAGTAGACTATAGGATCAGGAAACTAGGTTAAAGTACGCTTCGCGGGTTTCGCGGATGACATCCGGATGTAACGCAATTTTAGACCTTATTTCTGAATGTATTGCACTATTTCCGGAATAGGAAACTATAAGTCGGCAGCAGTTTCTTAAGAGAACGCCCCATCAGGCTATGATCCCTTGAAATGGCAGAGCCGCCATTGTTTGACATATTTGTTGTCAATGGGTCTTTGAAGGAGGTTTTCGGTTTCTGCGGGGATGAGCAACAGAAATGGAAAATGCTATCAGGGAACTTTACCTACACGAAAACAATTTTCCCTACCTCAAAGCATCCGAATGTTTCAATGTCGAAGAATTCCCTGTGGATTACTTAAAAGGATCGCACAAAATCGGCACTCAAAAATTTGGCAATTTTTTCTTTTATTTAATTTAATAAATTTGTTAAAGATTGAGTAGTTCAAGTTGCAGAAAAATAGCTCATAAATCATAAAATAGCCTGAGCAAGGTATTTATAATTTTTTGTGCTTTAATTACATTATACCGGGACTAAAATTTCATACATTATAAAATTTATACCAAATTAAAAATAAATAATAATAATAAATAAAATAAAATGTTCTAAAATTCAATACAAAATACTCCAACACATCACAAACAACTCGGTGTGCTTATAAGCACTTAAATTAATAACTAAAAAATTACGATATAATGCATGATCAATAGTCATCTACAACTTGAATAGGTATATATCTTTAATAACTTGCGTAGTTAATTAAATTTAAAAACAAAAACTGACTTGATTTTGATCCCCTTAATTCAATTAAGACTAACTCAATTAAAAACGGGTGCTAAGTTCTTTTATTACATTACTTAAGCATTCAGAAATGTATTCTTAATAATTTAACCCAAAAAAGTGATTCTAATCTTTCTGCCGCCAAATTTGCCCCTCAGAAAAGCGGAAGTTCCGGCAAGACACCAGCAACGTGTCACAAACATCCTCATTCTCATGCTGGTTCCATATCTTGTCACCTCCAGCAAGGACAAGGCCGCTGGGACGACGTGTCAACAGTAAATTAGGAACCACGTGAGAATGAAAGAAAATCATCATCGACGCGGTGTTAAGCAAGTTCACCTTGGTGTCATAGGCAAAAGGGAAAAGTTCATTATTACTTTATATTGTACTGAGTGTTGGTTTAGCCTCATTCTGAAGGGGAATTAGAAGGTGGTACAAGGGTCACAGGTATTGTCGGTTGAGTTGTTGGCAATGTGATTGCGAAGTTCGTAATCACGAATATTTTGTAGTAGGCCTACGGTAACTATAGTACTTGTTAGTGATAAGTTCGGTCCGGGTCAAGCCGAACCAAGGACTGAAGAGAGATGACTGAATGGAAAATAAATGGAAATAATAAAAACCGGTGGGACCGAACCGAAAAAATAGGCGCCCGGACCGGATTTTCAACTTGTCCATTAATCAATATACATTAGTATTAAAACTACCAGGTTAACAATTATTAGGTATTTCTTGAATTACGGAAATTAGTCATTCAACATCGTCATTGCTAAGGCGTGACTGTCTACTGTGAATTACTTCTTGAAATAGAACAAGGTTTAAATAACCGGTACGAGTGAAACAGTACATGGATGCTTTCCTTTTTATCTATTGGCATAGGTACCGTACCGAAATAGACAATATGAGCTAGTAGTTCCATGGTAAATAATTGTCCAAGGGTTGAATTTCGGTTACCTACATCGACTATCCCTATCCAAAAGCACTGAATTGATCGATGGGACGATTGCAAGCATCAGAAGTTAAGAAACCTCAGTATTTAGGCTGCAATAAAATTAAATGAATATGCTACAACCTTACATTTACCATAAAATGGACTTCTTTCTATTTTTTGACAGAATTAGAAAGTGGGCAAAGAAATTTTTGTATATCGTATATACCTGTATTATAATGTTTACACAACTTCATGAAGATTTTTTCGGCAACAAGTCGCAGTTTACCCTTTTCCCCAAAATCGCATGCATCAGTTACCGTATTTTACTACTTATCTTCAACATATATCTAAATAGATGAAAACTGGGGTGGATCATGCTAGGAGCATTCAAGTATTTTTTAACTCTTGAAAGCTATTAAAACAAAGAAAGTTTATGTTTTACAGACAAAACCATTATTTTCCGGGGTATGTATTTTGTAAACCTTTTCGTAATTCGTAGGCAGCAGCTCAGCAAGAGGCCAAATATTCTTATTTCGGTACAGTAGTGATTAGGACGTAGCTACTTTGCTAATTCAGCGAGGCCTAGTTAAAAATCCTAACATAAAATACTTACATATGATTGGTTATTGGTCATGATTGGCATTTAAATGAATGCAGACCGGCAACACGAAAACCGTGGTAGCTACTACGTAGAATGGGACGTTGAGTAATTGGCCATGTGGCCTGGTGCACGTGGTGGGGACAAACCACGATTCGGCTATGCCTTTTAAGTTTCAATGGGCAAACTTATTGCTTTCCAATTTATTCGTAGTATAAGGAAAGCTTTGTGATGGTCGAAATTTTCGATTCCGAGATTTCAACAGAATTACACGTTTTGGGGTCCCAGGAACCAAAAAAAGTGATTTTTACGAAATGTCTGTCTGTTTATCTATTTCCGGAGAAACTACTCGGCTGATTTTAATGAAATTTTGCATGTAGGTTCACAAAAATCATGCCTCGAAACCTTTGTTTATATTTTGGGCTAACTCAATTTGGGGAGGGGGGGGGGGCGTTTATTCTCAAAAAAACTCCAAAAAAATGTCTAAAAAAATTATTTCTCAAAAACGGCTCCAACGATTTCTTTTAAATTCACATATACCGTAGTAGTTATTAATGTTGACAAAATGCGGGGGGTCGCTTGCCCCTTGATAGTTTGCTTCTGGGGGTAAAAAAATAAAAATAACTAATTTTTAATGAAAAATGACTAAAAAATAATCTTTCTGCGAAATCTTTCTATCGATGATTTCTACCTTCAGGCATGTTTTAGGTGTTAAATCGAGCAACTAAACCGGACAGGTTGCTTTCCCAAAAAACTATTTGGTTTCTGCAAAAAAAAAAAAAAAAATGTTTTTGAAAAAATGAAAATTCAGGCTCAAATGCATTGCGTGCCCTGCCATTATTGCTGTGTGGTAATGTAATGTAATGTCTGACCTATATCTAGAATTTACTTAACCTCCAGTGACGTCAGGTGGACACCCCCCCCCCCCCCCCCCCCGAGATGTCCGAAATTGAACTATAGGAATATTATTTCCCATGAAAGTACTCATTTTCTCTACCTACTAATTGATAAATTGGAAAGTATGTTCGAGTAAACTCGGACCGTTTCTTAGAATCTGTGGTGTATCACTGCAAACAGTATATGAATGAGCTATACATAAATATTTAATACGGAAATATTTACATCGATTACACTTTCACTAATTTGATCACTGAGTTCCGCATTGTTTTCCCTGAAGTGGTGAAAAATAGACCCTCGAACAATATTAGCAACACTTAACACAGTACATGCTACATTGCTACTGGCAGGTATCATTAGCGGAGGTGGCGGACCTATAATCTGATAAGATTTACATTTTATTGGACTTATCGGTCTGTTTGCAATAATGACCGTTAGTGGGAAAAACTCACCCCTAATGCATTCGCACTGATAAATAAATATTTACCTCGCAGTGGAAATCTAACGCCAACATTACAACTCGCCAAGACATTAAGAGGATATGCTCCATAGACAATTGGCACCCCAAAATTAAATACTTTTCATTTTTTATTTAATAAACTCAGCAAGTTATTAAATTTTTGGCTCATCTAAGTTGTAGAAGACTACTTCGTGCATCATATAATCGGGTATTTTTACTTTTCGGTTTAGTAGTTCTTCCAAAAATCCCAGAATACGCGAAATTTTAGACCTGTCTGCTACTTATGAAAGAACTCTGAAGTTTAAGCTTTATTAATATTTATTATTAAGCGACTTCGGTGGCAATGTGGTAGCGTGTTTGTACTTGTGCGAGTCTCTACACACCTTGCGAACGGAGACGTGTCGTAATTCGACACAAGTACCTATTAGGTTACTTAGTGAGGCGAATGAAGAGGTTAGTCGGATACATTCATTAAATTGTTTGTATACGATTAACCTTTTATTACTCATGGTAGCTTTGTACGGTGCTTCACGCCTTCTCTTAGACCGGAAAGAGTAATATTTAGTGCAAACAGTGCTTGAGCTGTAGAGCATAATATATACTGTATGTTAGGCGCCCATTCCATTGACCGGCTAGGGCTATTTCCAACAACGGTGACGTGGTAGCAGACATTCAAGACTTAGGTAGCGTTTCCATCGACCTCGCATTGCAGATTGCAAATGACATTGACGGAAATGTTTATTTTCCTCTATGCCATAGTTGAAATTGATCAATGATCATACAGTAAAATCACAAACAAACTAAAATTAAAAAATGGCGTCATGGGATATGTTAAGTACAAACATTTTTTATAGATTTCTATAAAAAGAAAAATTCTAATTTCCGTCAATGTCATTTGCATTCTGCAATGCGAGATCGGTGGAAACGCAACCTAAGTCTTGAATGTCTGCTACCACGTCACTGTTTTTGGAAATAGCCCTAGCCGGTCAATGGAATGGGCGCCTAAGAAACGATAATGACTGGATCGTCAGTGCTGGAAAATGGTGGAATATTATGTAGGCGTATAGCGCAAGCGGTAGGGCCCAGTCGCCCAATGATGACGTGAAGTTGTTCGCCTGTTTTTGCATACAAAGGTCGAATGCGTTTTTCATGACGTGATTAAAAATGAATTTATACCACAATGCAAATGCAAAGGCGGGAGGAAATGGGAAGGAAAATATTACAGAGGATTACCACGGGTACATAATAATGATAATCATACTACACAGGAAATGATGGAAACTCCTTCTATTTCTTCTTTCCGGAATTTTCAAACACATGTGCCAGACCCATTTTTGGCTTTTGCGTAAAAATAACTAAGGAAATACACGAATTATTATTATTACTGAGCGTGATAATTATATGGGTGATACATTTTTTCCATTATAATTATTGCACCTTGTCCGGGGTTACTGGACAATGAAAAAAGCGAAGTGAAGTGATCATTAGGCGGCTATTCTACTTGTGAATAATCCGTCATTTGGGATGCTTAAATAGTTCATGAGATTTTTTTTTACTCTATATATCGTAAAAACAAAAATCTCATCAATTATTGATGCACGAATGACAGAATATTGACAAGTGGAATAGCCGCCTTGCACTAGATATAATTGAACTTTCCAGACGTGCCACATGTATAGTATATATCGAAGCCCCCCCCCCCCCCTGACAAAATCGTTGTTAAGGGCTTGACATGTGCCTCCATTAGCCCTCATAATAACATTTTGAAGGCAATTTTTTTTCTCCTTATCCCTTGGGTTATGGCGCTCACTGGCATTGTAGCCAAATTTTACTACATGGCATTGGGTAAAACCGCACGGGGTCCTATTGTAGTTGATTATTACATTAATTTATTACTATGATAAACCACAAGCAAATTTTTTTACTAGGACAAGATTTCATTGCGGTTTCATGAAATTAATGTCTTACTGACGATAATATTAAACCAATGCATTGTCTTGCATGCCAAATGACGGAAATAAAAAGCAATGATTTAAATCTATATAAGGAAAGGCAGGTAGATACACCAGATGATTTCCAAGGCGAACCCATTCCTATAGCTGCATGTGTCGTATTAGATGCAGGAAATTACTAGGCCAACTTTTAACGCTAAATTTTATTTTTTTTGCATAGCAAACGTACCTATCACTGATCAATCATGTAGCTTTACAAATATAAAAGCTAAGTTAGAATGCAGGTGGCAAAGTTTCAATTCAATAAAAATATGCATAAATTATATCTATCATGGTAAAATCTTCACAAAAAATACACTACATTAGAAATTGTTTGGGGGTGTACGTGTACGGCATTACAACAGTTCATATCCGGTAAAAGAAAGCACATACAGACAGAATAAAAAACAAAGTTAATTTAATTAATATTACCTTCGATAAATATTAAATAAATATTTAAATCTGATTGACCTATCAAATGAATTCTATAAGCTTAAAAAAAAACCCCTTTAGAAAAGGATACAGTATATCACTTAGTCACCCTATTTTGATTTTGGCGATTAGGGATTAACATAATAGCGGGGTTTATTTTTTATTACCGCATTAGTAAGGTGTCACGTTGCGGTGTTAAATTAGCGCGGGAAATTCAAATGAATAAATTATTGGATAAATTAATCCTCGGCTATATTTTTGGTGAGATTTCAATTTTTTCTCCCTTGGATGTAGACACATTAATTAAAATTCTTATTATATTTCAAAATTCTACCTGTAAATTTTACTGTTTAGGTTATTACATTTTAGTATTTCCTTCAATTATAAAACAATGCAACCATTCTCTTGTATTCCAATAATTTATTAATTTGAATTTCTCGCTCATATTTTAACATCGTCACGTGACACCTTACTAATGCAGTATTAAAAAATAAACCCGGTATTATATAAACCCCGAAGTTACGTTAATCCCAAATCGTCGTAATAGGACTGCAGATAGGTAGGGACACTTAATAGCTCGCAGATTTCTAGTATGTAGGCCGGTCTGCACTTACGTAAGTAATCTATCTAAAATACTTGGGTACGCTATAACATGGGCCCCTGGCAGAAGGCGAAACTAGTCTCTTTGACCTACTCAGATCGCAAGTGATTGCAAAACACCTGCAGAGCACCTACACCGGTTTTCTCCTTAGCTTTTTATATTAGTTTTTAAGTTATTTTATACATTAGTAATTAGAGTTAGTTTGAGGGGTCAATTATACGGGAAAATCCTAACAGTGCTGAGTGCCCCTCTGAACTTTTAAAACCAACATTGCATACTTTTTCATGCAATAAAGATTGACATTACTTCACTTTAGCTTATCAACTCTATAACTCCCCATTTTAGAAATTTTTTGACATTGAACTCTGGAAGCATGATAGACAATTGTACATATGCCTTTAAGTTGAGGTAAAAACGATCATGCTACTCGCATGGACTTCCTACTGAATATTCGTTATTGACAATTTGGCAAGCTTTTGGAGGATTTGGAACGTGGATGTTGGTCGATCCCCTGAGAGGCTGGATTAGTGGGTTTTTAATTTTTATTTAATTTACTACGTAAGTTATAAAGATTTGGTCTATTGAAGTTGTAGGGGACTACTTCATCCCTAATATCTAGGGTATTTTTAATTTTTGTAGTTGTAATTATTCAATGAACTTAACAGAGGACTAAAAATTCACGCATTGTAAAGTTCATGGCGAAATCTTCCACAACTTTGATAGACCTAATCTTTATAGCTTTCGAATTACATTATATACAAAATAGAAACTGACTGATCTTAGGGTGATCCAGGGGTAACCAATATCTACGTATAACTACGTTACACATGCTCTCAATATTTTAAAAAAAATCCATAAATTGGAAATCAGACACAGTGCGGCATTAGGCAGTGAATAAATCCGTGTCTCATCTCGGAGACATGAATGTCCTTGAGAAAGAAGGTAAGAGTGAGTAGGAATAAAAGTGAAATCGTCATCTCCAGTCATGCAACTCATGGTGCTGCTAGTCTCTCTTCCATCTGTTAGTAACACGTGGTCACGGAACACCATTTTTGCAACATCACATTCTGCGTCGTAGGGTGGGAATAATGGCATATTTAAAAATTAGAAAACATCAAAGGCGTGTGTGTTTGATAGAGACACAGACATGTACCCAGAATATACAGTACAATAGTTTCAGAGGGAATGAAACGGAACGGTGCACTCTACATTAAGGGAAACAGAAACTACTAACAATATGGGCCAAACAACTAATTTCCAGCAACCTATTTACAAGTTGTCGAACACTCACTCCCTCCATTCCCCTCCTTTGGATCAGGGGCGTCCTATGTCCATTATCCATTGACATCGAGAACGTATACCAGTTTGAAAATGACCAAAAATGCATACGGAAACAATACAAATAATGTACGAAATCTCCCATGGCCATTGGGCCAGGGTCCATAAAAGTCCTTCAAACACAACCAGCACAACAACTACGCCTACCGGCCTACCATCATAGAAAAAAAAACAGAAGCCTCTGGAACCGAGACCGCCGGGTCTCGTCTCGGTCTCGGGCCAACACTACATTCAGCATATTTTGTCAGCCAAATATCTGCCAAACAGTATAATTAAATGTAATCGATATTTTTCTGGGACATCCCGTAAGAAGTGGTATTTCTGATAAGTGTCTATCCGATTCATACAGCTAATTTTGTACCTTCACGGTCATCAAAACCCTTTTATATGAATTTTATGCACAACCGAGACAATAAAAAAAACCGTACACTTTTATAATTATTAAAGGAAAAATTAACATGGAATATTTAGTACTTTCCTGTACTAAACAAAAAATATAAGTAACTTTGTGGACCCATGCGAACATTCGCAGAATTTTACATCGCCTACGCACGAAGGATAAAGTTTAACAATGATTTAATTAAATCTAAAGTTAAATATGACAAGAGTTTGGCGTATTCCAGGGGTTCCAAGGAAAGTGTAGATATACCCATTATGAGAAGTTTGGTGCATTTTTGGCACAAAACCGCTCAGCGAGCTTAAGAGTGTACAGCCCGTAGGATATTGGCAGCCCGAAATTTAATAAATTTTATTTTTTATTTAATTAACTAAGCATGTTATTAAAGATTTGGCTCATCAAAGTTGTAGAAGACTACTTCATGCATCATATAAGATATTTTTAATTTTCGAAATTGTAGTTTCTTCATAAACATATCAAATATTTTATAAACAATAACTTTTCGATTTTATAAAAAAACTACAATTTCGAAAACTAAAAAAAAAATTACTATATAATGCATGAAGTAGTCTTCTACAACTTTGATGAGCCCAATCTTTAATAACATGCTTAGTTAATTAAATAAAAAATAAAAAGTATTAAATTTCGGGCTGCCACTTTCCTACGGGCTGTACACTCTTAATGCCATATGGGATATTCGCACAATATTAGTCGGAAACTAGATAGTTAAGGAAACTTACGGAAGCTGTCCGTGGTTTGTTGTTGACCGGCTGCTGTTGGGCCGGTGCACGGCACTCTGTGTCCCAGCACAACTGCACAACTCTATTACCCTTACCCAGCCGGAGAAGGTCCGCTGCTCTACCAAGAGAAATTTCACTTTCTATAGCGAAAACGGCATAAGGCACCGTCCTAGTCACCCAACATGAGCCCTTGTTAGCCTCAGCATCATAACTTTCACTCTTCCACGGTCGTGGCAGGTTATGAAAGAGAACGATTGATCGCGAACGTTTCATGGCGATTAGCCGCTTAGGCAAACCTTCCATTTGAGAGATTAATAAGAACATAAGAAACGTGTGCTTCTGTTTCGAGAGTTTCCTTAACTTATAAATTAGGGTCGGTGTTATAGTAAAAGAGCATACCATTGACGTGGACTAACGTTACATACGATATTGGCATCTCATGAGTCACGAGATTCAACAAAAACGTAAATGAATCAAATGCATGTGTTGTTGCAGTAGAATCCGGGCTGATAGACTCCGCCGGAGCTTCTGAGTTACAATCTTAGAAGTCTACGGCGACCCGGTTGAAGTGATACAATACAATACAATTTTTATTGATACCAACAATACAAACAATTCAAGTAATTAATCAATTAATATATCGCAAAGCACTAACCCAAGATCGTGGGTTCAAATCCCGCCAAGTCTAGTTCCTTTTATATCCCCTAATTATGGTTCAGGCATTGACGATACGTTTGGAGGTACGCTTTCAGATAAACCAAGGGCCATCAGCCGGGATTCTACTGCTACATCATGTAATTCCGGCATTGGAAGCCTTTGTAATTATGCTAAATGACTTTTGTTATTACTAGACCAAACAGATGAAATTAGGGTGGCCCGGGACAGCCTACTTTACATGGATACTTTACATACGGTTCCGGATAAGCTGTCTATAAAATCGTACAATGCTTCCACATTTAATTTTAAAGCTCATTGAACCCAGTTTTTAGATTTAGATCAGATCCAGGCCTCGGTCTTTTGGGTTTTGTATAAATAAAATAATAACACGATGCATTAAGGATCATTATTCATGTTATGAACCTATAACAGCCCCCCCCCCCCTCCAAACATTCCTGGCTTGAACCAACGTGAATAAAATTTTATAGATGGCCCCAAACCATAAGGTACAAGTATTGCCGATAGCGGCCAAACATAGGGGCAAATGTCAAAGGAAGTGGGACCAAGTTATGGGGTTGCAAACTTAAAAGTGAGAACCCGTACATGGTTTCCTACGTATAAATTAGCATAGGTACCGAGATAGGGTGTGTAATCAGGGCTATAGCTGAATTATATGTGTTTTTAATTCATAGCTTTGTCATAGCCGCAATAATAATTCGAATTAGGCTATTTTGAAATAGAAAATGTGTACAGCACAGCATTGAAGAAGGCGCTACAGTGCCAATTAGAATCTCACATGAACGTTTGAAATAAAAACACCTGGCCAGTAGATCGCCGTCGCATTAAAACGACGCAACGTTCTTCGTAGTGTACAGTTTACGTCATTGCGGATCGCCCTACATCTCCCTCCTTCACTGCCACGTCTGGAGACTTCAGCAAGAATATAGGACCTCATTGTCGGAACTTTAAGCTAAGTCTTTACGCCACTACGTTGCTAAGCCTGAATTGTACCACTTATCTATCTATAATAATTTGTTAAGTCTTAGATCACCATGATATTGATATGAATATGAATTGTATAAAATCGAAACTTTTTTGGTTGAACTTTAGTTTGCACTTCTTAAGGCAGATCTCACAATATTTTGTGAACAAATGACGACCGAGCCTTTTTGACAAATTCCTCGTTTTGCAGCCTCAAAGATGTGAAAATGGTCACATAAAAAAATTAATAATATATGCATGCAGCCCGAGTACATTTCATTTTCTCAGCTTCAATATTAATTCTCTTAACAATATTGTAATTTATATTTATTTTATACAACAGATAGTAGTAGTTCAGTCGGGTGAATGGCCTGCCCCAGACTATACACTAGTGTTCCATTATTCGATGCAATAAATGGGTCTAAGAAAAATTGGAACGTGTAATACCAAATTCAAAAAATGCAGATTAAAATTGTTTAGAAGAAATACAGATATACATATATATATGTATAGATATATATATATATGTATAGATATATATATATATAGAAATATAGGTAGACCCCCTGAAAAATGGTGGAAAAAAAACCGTTAAATTAAAGTAGAATGAAACCCATTGGAAATGGAAGATAATGTGACAGATATTAAAGTAAAAATAAATTACGGGCTGTCTGAGCTCGGGAAGCAGGTAGGGGTGGTTTTAAAGGGTGAAATATGGTACATCTTCATTTCCGACAAAACTGCAAGTCCTATGGAAAAACGTCAAATAGCAAAAAGGTAGGTAATGAGAAGATGTACAACTTTAGCGATTACATTACACTTTTTTCACATAACCTCAAATTTTACGGGAAAAATGCCAAAAACCAAGGTTTTGGTTTTTTATTTTTAACTTTTAAAAAACTTTAAAAAAAAATGATTTTACGTGAAATTTGGTAAAACACTTACCTTTTTATGTTCTGAATACATTGTAATTTTTTAGATTGAAAATATTAATTTTTTTAAATAATAATAATAAATTAATTTTTTTAACATCTGTCATATTTCTTTCATGTGCAATGGAATATAATTTAATGTCTTAAAAATAATCATCTACCCTGGGCTAATAAACATTCCAAATGTTTCTTCGGTCGAATAACTATTAGAGTGTGTAATCAGGGCAATAGCTTATATGTGTGTTTTTTTTAAATTAATATCTTTGTCATAGCCGTAATGATGGGAAAATAACCTGAGTTCAATACATAATTAATCGGACCACAATACACGGCCCCAGTCATCAGAGTACCATGATTTCAATTAGTTTGCCCATTGGAAGCGGAGATTTATCCTTGTTTGGGACAGTACCGGGGTCCGGGTTTTTCTTCGCCACATACAAAATAGCCCAATTGAGTCAGTAAATTGAGTCAGTAACGGAGCGCAGTTTATATATTTTTGCAAAATGTCTTGCCCATCACCTCGTTCCATAAGCTTGATATGGTATCCATGCTTACACTCCTATGAGCTGTTACGATACGGCGGAGAACATCCCCTCACGTAAAGATAAATCCATCTTTATTTCTTTCACCATTGTATTAAAACTATTTTTTGATGCATAATTTTTTTATAAGCCTCATGTGGAAAGATTGCGGAGTTGTTGTAAGAATGGACTGAGTTTAAAAAGGAACAATTGCGGTGTACGGACTTCTTACAGCTCATTGCAATCAGTCCAATTTCATTATCTTCGCAGCGTCCTCTTCAAACGCCATTTAGAAAATGATTTAGGCACATAATTCAATATTTATTTCTGAAATTCTATAAAGGAATGATCTACCTAAATATCTACCCATCGCATGTATATAGTTTTTCTAATTAAATCAGAACTTTATGAAAAAAATGTCAAAAGCATTAGCACTGGTCCGACTTCAACGTCCCAGGGTTATACATACACAATAGCTTAACAATTTAAATAAAATCCTAAGTAAATCAAGAAAAACAATTAAAAAAACTAGTTAAATTAGAGTTAAATTAGAGTTAAATTATCGATTTGGTCAAATTTTTCAGAATAAACAAGACCAATACCGTATAAAATCATGGTAATATTACTATTACAAATTATTTTTCCCTTAGCTCCCAACTCACTTTACTCCTGTAAAGCTTACAAACTTATGTCGATTATTTTAAATCTTAACCTGGAATTTAAAATGTAAAGAAGTACTATTCCAAATTCGTTTATTTCCATTTCTAACACAAAGCATACGTTAATACTAAACGGCTGTAATCGTTGTACTTCAGTACCTACCTTATATTATTAGAAATGATACGCCACCCCCCCCCCCCCTTAAAGTTCACTTCATAAATAAATAAAGTGTAGACTTGCGTGTTTATAGGGGAGGGGAGGTTAGTGCAAACATAAAATGTGTCATTTGTGTCAATTGTTCATTATTATAATGTTGCGAGATGTAGCCAATGTATGTACGGTAATTTCGGTTGTTATTATATTTCTTTCTTTCCTGTGAATGTTCTTAAAAAACCTATTTCTCACCTTCACATCCAAAAAACATTCCACAACTCCCCTCATTATTTCTTTATGAATTACACCCCCCCCCCTTTCCCACAAACTCTAGTCCTAGATCAGCATCTCCCCGATAATTAGTACTTACTTATTTATTTTAGCTTACCTTGTGAGGCCTGTGAGTTTACGTCTTCTCCAATGAAAAGGTGTAATATGTTTTCCTGAAGCAGCATGACAACCTGAAATTTAAGTAAAATTGGCATCTCGGTATAAGAGGAAGGCATTAAGTGAACTGATGTAAATTCCACAGCGTCTCTTGCACCAAGGAGGCCGCTTCTACACTAGATAAAATCAGCCCCGTGCATCAACCTATTTGCTCCATTGTATCTAGATCAATCTCCAGCTGATCTGCTGCGTTGAATCGGCCATTGTGCAGGCCTATTGACACTATTCTGACTATTTGACACGCGTATGACCTCGTTGATGATCGATAATCAGTCAATTAATATGATTAGTGCAATAAGAGAAGTTTTTTTTTTTTTTTTAATTACACCATAGCGCTAGGCTTTCGCCATCAGCTTTCTTGCAGCCCAATACAACACATAATCTGGTGAACCTCTGCTACTGACAAGAGCCTGGCACGTCTTAAGATGATTTCCGTCCATCTCTTCCCGGGTGTCGCATAAAGGGTAGAAAGGCTCCGCTGCTACACCTATACGGTGGAGATGTTTCTGAAGGTAGTCATGACCCGTAGTTAACCTAAATTCCGCAACTGACTGGTATCTGGGTAGGTTCTTTGGCGGCCTGTCTTTCTTCTGCACTAGTTTTTCCCATGTTTTTCCAGAGGCGTCGGTCCTGTGAGCTGTCCCGCACTTAACCTGAAAGAATTCCTTGGTATGCCTCTTACAGTCACTTAAGGTCATGGGTTTGTCAGGTTGTTCCATAGCAGCTCCCTCTCTGGCGAGTCTATCCGCTTCCTCATTTCCATGGACATCAGCATGCCCAGGGATCCATTGTAGTACTATGGTGCAGCCAGTGCGGATGAGATTGCTCACGATTTTCCTGCATTGCAGAATATCAAAGTCCTCGTTGTGTTCGTAGCTAGCAATCGACGAGATGGCAGCCTGAGAGTCAACGAAGACGACGACTTTTCTATTTTCCCATCGCAATTCTGCAATTTTCCTCAGAGCCAGCAGAATAGCACTTACTTCCCCATTATAGTTTGTTTGCTAACTTCCCGACTGGCGCAGCTAGGACGAAAAATTTAGAGTACACGCCGGCTCCACCATTGAATTTCGCCTGCGATGCCGAACCGTCTGTGTAAATGTGAGCCCACTCATCTTCAGGATACCAAGTTGCTAGGGTTTCTAGTGCCGTTGCCTTAAGCTCCATTGTGGGGGTTTCCTCCTTGCTGACTGTTCTTATTAGGTGCAGTCGGGCGGTGGCTAAATCTGTTGTTTGCATATCGGCCAATTTCGGAAAGCTCTGCCTGTTTTCTAGGTTAAGGTTGGATGCCATCTCTCGACACATCGAAATAAAATCTTGGGTCTTCAGTCTGCCACTAGCCGGTTTATACTTTTCCCAAAAGTCAAGACCAATCCTCTTTAATCTTTCGTACATGTTTAATGCAAGGTTGTCTCGCCTGATCCCTAGTGGCTCGACTTCTGCCTGAAGCTCCAATAAGAGAAGTGGAATAGCGCTAATATTTCGTCCGGACATTCCTGTAGAGTGAGGCTCTTGATATCTGATCTGATTTTCTTACTATCGCACCTAATAAACCAGGCAAAAAGGCTATAGGTATTCTAGTTTTAGGTACAATCCTATTGTACACTTACCCATTAGCAAAAGTATTTCAGTAAGACGTACAGGCATTGTCAATAAATTCATAATGCTTTCCTGGTTTTTCATTAAGTCCTTCGATCTTTCCATTCATACCCTAGGCTAATGCTAATGCATCCAAATTCCAAAATCTCACAGTGATTACTGATTACGTGAGTCGTGAATCACTATAAAGAACAGTGTTATTAAAGAAGTAATCATAATTAGGGATCCAACGATACTGATACTACTGATATAATACTAATATCAATACTTTTCTTTCGATACCACTGGAATTGATACCCGATACTTTTCATTCAATACTTGCAGGTATCGATACTTATTTGCTGGTATTGAATCAAATAATACCTACCACACAACTAAACTTTTCCCGCAATTTTTTTTTTTAATTTTCAAAATAGTCACCAACTTACTGTGTGAGTGTTCTTTCGTAAGCTATGTATAGAGGTTGGCCTAGGTTAATTTTGCGCGCCTGATTATTTAAAGAAGTTACCAGAATTTTTCAAAGTCTCCTTGATACCCTGGTCCCTGGCCCATGGATGCACCCCTGCAGGCTGGCATTCAATTCGATACCAATACCTCATGGTATCGATACTTTTCTTTCAATACAATACCAGTATCAATACCGGTATCGATACAAGAATCGATACATTTGTAAAAATGTGTATCCCTAATCATAATATGAAAACAAAACAAAAATTTTCCTAAACTTAGTTAGTTTAGTTTAGCCAACGCCCGTCTGTGGCAGTAGAGCCATTTGACGCCGAGCCTCCCAGTATCTCTTTGTTAGATCAGCAGGTAGATGCCCTAAACTTATAAAACTAGAAGTAGATCAAGAACACACACCAACCAGACATGAGGTTCTGTAGGGACCATAGACATAGTAAAACTATAAGCTCATCGTAAACATTCGGATTGAAGCCACTCGACTTCGGCTATTTCCGTAGTATATGAGCACCATTGTTGAAGGCTCAGTCGAGGGCACAAATCACAGAGGCAGGCCGAGAAAGGAGCACATGGAGGACATAATGGCGGACATGGAGTGCGGGACCTACTGGGAAATGAAAAGGATCGCGGAAGACAGGGAGGAGTGGAGAAGAAGAGTCAAGTTGCTGCAAACCAATCGATAGATTGTAACCCCCAGAAGAAGATGAGCAGATTGAGCCTTTTGCTATTTGATACCGTGGTAACATTTTATTTTTTATTAAATTATTTAAAGATTATTTAGAACGGGAAATCATGCCACGTGGCTCAAAATATAATAAACATATGTAGTATCCTTTACATTATAACGCAATAAGTTAGGCAACTTACAACAGGCTAGCTTATAAGATTTTAGGGGCAGCTCCCCCCTTCATCTGTCCTTGACTACACTTCAACTAGAATAAGCAGAATATAAAAATAATAAGTAGTCACTCTGGCTAGACCCCATGGACGGATACAGGGAGGCAGGTTCCCCCCCTGGATCCACCCCATGGACGGAGACAGGGGGGCGGATATCCCCCCCCCCCCAAAAAAAAATTCAGTAAATCTATTTTATAAGTTAATTTTTATAACGCTCTGATTTAATCGATACTACATAGGTTTTTCCTATTTTGACCCACAGCTACCCCCCCCCCCCATGGTGAGCTGGATCCGTCCCTGATCCACCAACACCGGCATTCGAATTTTTAAATCTCATAGCCTACTTATTATGCTTACACGATGTGAATATTCTGTGTGCTATCATCGATGAAAAAATATTGCAGTGTAGTAGGCCAATGCTGTTGATTTAGGGATGTCAATATCAATAAGCCTAATAATTTCTAGACATTTTGCAGTACGTGTGATTTGCAAGAAAGCCACGAAATTCGCCCATAAGGGAAATAAAAACACCTTTTTCTTCTGCAAATTTGCCTTATAGTGTTTCGCTATTTTTATTCACAATCAAAACTTAGGTTCTGCAGGACTATGCCTACTTAGGCTGCTGGAATTATCAGCTTCCTAAAATAATTTTAAACTTGACTAACTAAAAAATGCCTTGAGGTTGAAACAATAATAATAATAATTAGTATTAAAATTATACAGGACAATCAAGGCCGTAGCCAGGATTTTTTTTAGGGGGGGGGGGGTTAAAATTTCATTTGGTATTACATAGTGGTTTTTCTGTTTCCTCTCAAAATCCGATTCTATCTAGTGTCAAGCCATTTCATTTCGGGGCAGGGACGGTTTCAGAAAACGTTTTCGGGGGGGGGGGGGCGGCCCAAAAAATATCGCGTTTCCCTTACTTGAGTAATAATTTCTCTTAATTTCCTTCAAAAGTCCATTCTAACTAGAATAATACTATTTCTCTCGAGGGGGGGGGGCGACCGCCCCGCCCCCCAAGGATCCCCCCTTGGCTACGGCCTTGAGGATAATTGAAAGTGTGCAATTTGTTAACATAATGATTAAGAAAACTGAAATAAACCCATAAATGTTGCCTCAACTAATGACCAAACCATGCGAACACTTACTTGTGAAAAGTAATGTTTCCCCCCGTTTCTCGCCATATCTTGAACCTATTAGTGCATTTGTAAGCAGAGCAAGATATGACCATTATGTCAAACCAAAGAAAAACTCAATCAATGGGTAAACAGATTAAATAACAGGCAATGAAATACGTCTAAATCGCATTGAAGGCAATGGAGTCAACCACTTTTTGCCATAATAACCCTTTTTGTCACGTGACCAAAAGTGAAGACATTTGTTCAGCGTGGGCTAGGTGCCGTGGTAGCAATCCATGTATATCAATGTATGATATCCATATTATTCAAAATGGCCGCCGTTCGCATGTGAAAACTAAGCTCTTAGCATCTAATTATTAAGCATCTTTTATTATTTTTTATAATATTTTTACTATGCCTGGACCTTATTTCGCTGCATATGATTTAATATATATATATTCTCCATGATTTACAGAAAAATATCACTTTAAAATAATACATAAATAAAATAATTTATTAAAATCATAAAAGCAAAAATATAAAATCAACGCTTTGAAATCATTGTAACTGGTGCTGCCATCTACAAAATGACGCCACAAATGAACCTCATTCTCACTAATTTATCCACGACGTGATCCGACGATATCCAGTGACGTCCACCTGACGTCACTTGTCCCTGGTGGTGAGGTAAATTCTAGATAGGTCAGACCAACACATTACCATACAGCAATACTGGCAGGGCACGTAATGCATTTGAGCGTGAATTTACTATCATTTAAAAAAAAAACATTTTTTTGTACAAAACCAAATAATTTTTTTGCGAAAGCAACCTGTCCAGTTTCGTTACTCAATTTAACATCTAAAACATACCTGAAGGTAGAAATCATCGGTTTCGCAGAAAAATTATTTTTTAGTCATTTTTCATTAAAATTTAGTCATTTTTATTTTTTTACCCCCAGAAGCAAACTATCAAGGGGTAGGCGAGCCCCCGCATTTTATCAACATTAAGAGCGACTAGAATATATGCGAATTTAAAAGAAATCGTTGGAGCCGTTTTGGAGAAAAAATTTTTTTAGACGTTTTTTTGGAGTTTTTTGAGAATAAAACCCCCCAAATTGAGTTAGCCCAAAATAATAAAAAATGGTCCCGAGGTATGATTTTTGTGAACTTACATGCCGAATTTCATCAAAATCGACCGAGTAGTTTGCCCAATAATCGACGAACAGACAGACAGACAGACATTTCGTAAAAACCACTTTTTTGGGTTCCTGGGACCATAAAACGTGTAAATCCGTTGAAATCTCGGAATCGAAAATTTCGACCGTCACAAAGCTTTCCTTATACTACGTATAAATTGGAAAGCAATTATATTATCTATATAAAAATAATAATTACAGTATAGGATGTCGTCATATAAATAAACCCACAATATATACTCGCCATATTGTCTATGGATACGAAGAGTGCTCCATGAATTCCTGTGAATTGAATGGTCTCCTTAAAATAAAACAAACAAAAAGTCTCAAAACGCAAGTGAATTTTAGTGAAGCAAATTTGCCGGTGGAAAGGGCGCTTTAAGTAAATGAAAAAAATTAACAGTCTGGTTCCACGATTTCACTTTCTCCCTGCTCTGAGTTGAGAGCAGTGCTCTCGAGGTCAATCATGGTATCCTTATATCCTGGCCTGGCCTCCTGGATGATTGCCCAGCCCTGAGAATAGTACTACTTAGTCTTCAACGATCACCTACCTTGGGTCCTTGGTAAGGCGCTTATTCCTCCTACTTCAATAGTCAATAGTAAATGAGGTATTGACATGGTAGCGGACATTAAAGACAGTCTAAAAATGTCTGCTACCACGTCAATACCACATCTACTATTGACTATTGACGTAGGTGGATTATGCGCCTAAGAGCGTCAGAAAGGATGATTGAACTTTCAAATTTTGTCTGCAAGAATTCTATTATGATAGAACGCCTACGACGTCCATATACATTTGTAATGGATTTTAATGGCCAATAGAATACTTGGTATTATCCCGTAATTAAATATCCTATTGCCTCATAATAAGTGGGTAAAATTAGTGCTCTAAATATTGAAAATTTACCATTCAATCTAATCCATCCAATATTAATGGAAGGAAATAGCGTCGTACAAAACAAAACATCCCATTATCCAGGGAACCAACCAATGACGTCTCTTCAAAATTTCATTCTAGTCAAGCGCAAATAGTGCAGTGCAGGATCTATGTTTAGTTTTCCCTTTTATTTGTTTTTATCAAGTAAAAGGACGGCGGACGCTTATTATTCATCTACAAAACTATTGCTAAATTGCTTATATTAATCAAATAAAACAGGTAATTAAAGTGGTAATCTATCATTGCACAAGTAACATTATAAAATAGGGATAAAATATTTAACATTAATCCTAATTCCAAGCCTTACCTCAGCTCAGCCACAGGGCCAGCGGGCCTACCATTATGCCGTTGATTATTGACTTATTCTCGTGGGTTAGAAATGTAAACAAAACAATTTTGAATAGCAGTAGCACTTCCCCTGTTTTCCAAAACTTACCAAAAATTATAGTATAAATAGGACGTATTTGGGTTACCACACTCTCAGTTGATTTCTGTCTAATTTCTGACTAAGTATAGCTATCAGATGTCAGTAATGTAAAGCATACTCTAATATGCAGCTTCGTAAGTACAAAAAAAAAGTTTACCGCACATAAACAATTTAATGATGGTATCTGGCTGACCTCTTCAGTTGCCCTTGGAGGTTAGTACCCTTGTTGAGATGTTATACGGCTCCGATTGCAATTGCATGGTGTGTAAAGACGTGAACAAGTAAAAGCGCGCTACCACCTTGCCAGTGTAGCCGATGTTTAAAGACATTTTTATGATCTACATATATGTAGTTCGTGTGGCACCTATTTTAATTATACTGCGAACTGAGGCCTAAACTTGGGATTTATTGCCAACTACAATATGAAAACTCAGTCTACCATTCCCTCATTGCACGATACAGACTCATTGTACTTGTTAAATACTGGATATAATATGGGAATAATGTTTATTTTTATTTCAATTTTAATACATTCATTCTCTTTGCGATATGATTTCAACAAATATGATGGAAGAGTAAAATTGTTTCTAGGAGTAACTATGGATATTGGGGATATATTATCATTCAAACCTGCCAATACACCTAAGCGGCCCCTTGAAGGAGAATCTGATGATGAAGATGACGAATACAATCAGCAGAGAAAAGCTAGAAAATTAGCTAAAGCAAAAGCGGCTGATATGGAACGGCTAGAGCGCGTGCGAAGAATGAAGGAAGAAATTGAAAGAAAAGTTCTAGCTGACGCAAATGCAGAAATACCTAATGGTGGCGTCTCAGATAAAGAAAGACAGAGAATACAAGAAATTGTTGATAGCGCTGACGTTAATGACAGCGGAGTTTTGGATGAATCAGCTTTAAAAAGGCTGATTCTGCTATTTGAAAAGAGAACATTAAAAAACCAGGAAATGAGGATTAAGTTTCCTGATGCACCTGAAAAATTCATGGAGTCCGAAGTGGAATTGCATGAGGCCATTCAAGAACTGCACGTAGTTGCGACCGTCCCCGATTTTTATCCCATCTTGGTGGACCTTAACGCTGTCAATAGTCTCCTTGAATTACTGTCGCATGAAAATACAGACATATCTGTTGGGGTTGTTGACCTTCTTCAAGAGATTTTAGACGTGGATATTTTGCATGAGAGCTCTGAAGGGGCTGACGCTTTGATAGACGCTCTGCTAAACCAGCAAGTTTGCGCTCTTCTTGTTCAAAATCTGGAAAGGCTGGATGAAACCGTGAGTGAGGAATCCACTGGAGTGCATAATACTCTAGCCATCTTTGAGAACCTTTTTGAGTTTCGGCCCAATGTTAGTGTAGAAGCAGCAAAACAAGGTCTATTGCAGTGGCTTTTAAGGAGGTTAAGGGTTAAGATGCCCTTTGACGGAAACAAGTTGTATGCTTCTGAACTCTTGTCCATCATTCTTCACAATTCTCCAGAAAATAGAGAGTCCTTAGGAGAATTAGACGGTATTGACGTAATTCTTCAGCAGCTTGCTTTCTACAAACGCCACGACCCTACTTCCAGTGAAGAACTGGAAATGATGGAGAATTTGTTTGACACATTGTGTTGCAGTCTTATGCATCATCTTAATAAAGACAAGTTCTTGAAAGGAGAAGGCTTGCAGCTTATGAATTTGATGCTTCGCGAAAAGAAACAGTCTCGAAATGGCTCTTTGAAAGTACTGGATCATGCGATGTCGGGACCTGAAGGTAAAGACAACTGTAATAAGTTTGTGGACATCCTTGGATTACGCACTCTGTTTCCATTATTCATGAAAACGCCAAAGAAAAACAGAAGGAAAATTATTACAGCGGAAGAGCATGAGGAACACGTACTATCGATTATTTGCAGTATGGTGAAAAACTGTAAAGGGGCCCAAAAGCAGAGGCTACTAAGTAAATTCACCGAAAATGACCACGAAAAAGTAGACAGACTACTGGAATTGCATTTTAAGTATCTAGAGCGAGTAGATCAATTCGAAAGGAGATTGAACGATGAAGGTGAAGATGAAGAGAGTTATCGGATTCGCCTTGAAGGTGGACTCTTCACCCTACAGCTTATTGACTATGTTCTCATAGAAATTTGTTCAAGTGGGCCAGCTACTGTTAAGCAGAGAGTTATTCAGATTGTAAATCTACGCGGAGGCTCCTTAAAGATTATACGAAGTGTAATGAGGGAATATGCCGGTAACCTTGGCGATGCAGCAGACCAGGAGCAGAGGGATGGAGAAATTCAACATATTCTTCAGCTCATTGACAAGTTTTAAAGGTAAGAAATGCAGGTGTCGTGGCATTGTTTGCTCATTTTTCAATTAATCTGGCTGATAGGTACATTTTGGTACTCAAATACTGTCGCAAATTTTTTTCGTCGTCATTTTTCTTCAATTTTCAAAACGTATTTCGTAGTTTTTTATATTTTTTTGTTAGAGATTTTAATCACATACACACAATTCAATGAATAACTTCTTCTGTCACCTCTGTAGGTAATACAAGTGTTTAGTTACAATAGGGCTCCGATCGCATGGTGTGTAGAGACTCGCACAATTACGAGCAATCTACCAACTGTGTATCCGAAGGCCCAAGTTGTGAGCTGAGGTAGGGAAGCTGCCAGATCTGTTCAGTATATGCAGTATATACTGTATGTGTAGCCTATCACAATGCCAGTATTAGACTTAGTGCTCCTTCCTTCAATCTTGTCTCGATTATTAGTGCATACTTTAGTAAATTGTATCTGCCTAAATGGATGTGTTTGGAAGTGTGCATTTTCAATTTTTTATCATATAATAGAACCGGCACGAGTGACCCCGTACATGCTTTCCTATATTTAACAATTAGTAATGGTACTGTAATAGTTTCATGGTTAAATATCGGCTGTCAATAATCGTTTAATCACCGAAAGCACTGGATTGATCGATGGGACAATTGCATAGCCCAGAATGGGCTGATCAATAATTTTACCACTTTCATGTCTTTGCGGATGTGGAACGAGAAATTAATTAATTTTGTAAAAAATACACAGGCATTCCTCGTTGATAAAATATTTTGAAATCTGTCCCTTAACGCTCAATTTTTTTTTTAAAGAAATGAGCATGGCATTTGGCAGAGAAGTCATTATCCTATGCGAACTAGTAGCTTCAACTTACTCCTTTTCTTTCTTGCAGTAATCTACTATGGGTGACCGCTACAATATCCACAGTCAACTTGAGCATCTGCAGTCCAAGTACATCGGAACCGGACACGCGGATACAACAAAATTCGATTGGCTTGCCAACCAGCACAGAGATTCTGCAGCAAGTTACCTCGGGCACTATGATCTCCTTAACTTTTTCGCAATTGCAGAAAACGAGAGCAAAGCCCGCGTTCGCTTCAATATAATGGAACGGATGCTGCAGCCTTGTGGTCCACCTCCTGAGAAACATGAAGATTAAACGTGTAGAAATGGATGTCAGTTACATTTCATTCCATGTTTAAGTTACTATTTTTAAGTTATGGTAGTCTATAAAATATTTTGTGAGTCTGATGTAAAAGCAAACACTTCTTATCTAACTCTCGATCCAGTATTTTGTTTTTCTATTGAAAATAAAGGTTACTGACGATGAGTGCTGTAGTAAATATTACTACCCATTAATTTTAATTTGGTCACTTGGTTGGTTTGGTTATGTAAAATTCATTCATTAAGCTGTAACTTGTTTTCTGTTCACTTGTCAGCTATTGAAGTTGAATTGATCTGTTGAGCTGATCATCCTTTACGGTTCCCTCATCAGTCATAGAACAAGTATAGAACCGCAATTTTAAATTTTTTTGAAAGAAGGAAAGAAAATTGTCATTATTTTCCATGTGGGCGAATTTGAATTTGAAAGGTTCGGCTGGTAGAAAGTAACGTACATTACAAATTTACGATAAACGCACAGTATATTATTAAAATAAACCACACTGCATTATTACCGCAGTAAATCTCCAACTAGCCTATTCGAATTATTTAAGTAATTTTAAAGAGCTTATTTTTGGGACGCCATTTTTTGTTGTTGAGAAGGCAACACTTTTCCATGCTATATTACACAGGATACCATACCGTTCTTGAAAGCACTATTCTACTCTACGTAATTTGTTTTATTGTTTTCGGGCCGACTTTATTATTGTACGAATTAATCAAATCATTGAATGATTTTATTATTAGGCTAGTGTGATTGCTATTTGCCACGCGACTATCGGGTAAACAGCACTGACAGTATCACAGTAATACAAGAACAGCAACATACAAGGCAGTCATAAGATTATGGACAAAGGATGAACTTCACAAATGACATTAGTATTTCTCATGGCTATTTAGATTTACAGATTTAGAATGTATATTGGTAGCTTGTTGTGTCATATTTATTATTATAATGCCGGTAAGTGCTGTTTCTTAGAGTGTAGCCCTGATCGAGGAGCAGTTAAGTTTGTTAAGTTAAGACTGGAACCCCGAATACGGAGAGGGATTGTGTTAAGCTGTTGGGCTTCACTGTGGACCCTAAGTTGAATTGGACTGCCCACTCTGAGCAGCTTTGTAAAAAACTCTAAAGTAATATTCCTGTTAAGAAAACTAAAGAACTTGGTCACCAAACAATATTTGCTAATGACATACTATGCTCTTTTCCACAGCCACATCAACTACGGCATACTCTTATGGGGTCACTCTGCAGGTGTGGCCGATGTTCTTTTGTTACAGAAAAAGGCTGTCAGGATTGTGGCTTCCAGCGGGTGGAGAGACCACTGCCGACCTCTGTTTGCATCTATGGGCATTCCAACGGTTTACAGCCAGTATATTCTTTCATGCTTACTGCACATTAAAGCCAACATAGAACTGTTCCCTGAAAGAAATACTGTCCATCTGCATAACACAAGAAATGCTCACCGTTTGGATCTGCCCGGATGCAGGCTGAGTAGGTCCATCGCATCATTCCCAAACTCGGCAATGAGATACTACAACGCCCTACCCATCAGCCTTACTAATAAGGATTTTTCAGGATACAAGGCCGTGGTGACAAGGAAAATTAAAGAATGTCCACTGTACAGCTTGGACGAGTTCAGGGAAATAAGCTGGGATGCTCAAACACAACCCCCCCCCCCCCTCCCTCCATCTAACGTATGCTTCCGCATGAATTTTTTTTGTTTGTTTTTGTTTCTGTTCTAGATTTCTTTTGTTTTGGACGCCGTCTATCCCACCTTGGTGGGTCATGGACAAAGACTAATTGATTGATTGATTGATTTGCATCATTTTCAATATGGTGTCGGAAAAAATTATTTAGGGAGATACTTTTTGAATTTTAGCGCTAAGATCCTCAACATTCTATCTGTTGCCACGCTAAAAGTAATGCTCCTTCATTGCCCATTGTTGACATTCCAATTTTTTTGGCTTTTGGAAATTATTGATATTTCTGTATTATACGAAATTTTGGGATTTTTAAATGAAAAATCTCTACTTTAAGCTGTAATATATTTTTTAAATTTTTCGAGCATGACGACGGGTTAATTAATAAGATTGTGGCGTCGAGGTCCGCGGACAGACAACTGGCAATTGCAGATTACTTGGATTTTAGACGTGAGTAAATACTTTCTGTGTCCTTTGCTTATTACCTATTGGCTATTCTTCATTGCATTGGCTTGTTGCAAGCCGTTATAACATTTATAAGAAATTAAAATTGAAATAGACATAGCGTTTGGTTTGTCTGTCACATTTGTGTCTGGACCCTGGAATGACCAACTTTTTAACGTCTGACATCACTTCATGATTCCATGACATGTACAGTAAGTCGTAGGAAGACGTCATGGTCAACGGCCACCTGATCCTATTAGTAGACCATAGTAGAATTAGGCTGCCTAGCTTATCTTGGCAAAAGTATGGTTACCCCTAATAAAATAACAAAATTTGGTTATGTATCGTTTATTCAGCTTAAGCCCATTTCTGAGTGAATTAAAGGTTGGCGAGCATGATTATTTATTTACAGCCCAGTTTAGGTATAGGCACTTATTACTTATGACAAATTTTATGGAAGGAACATCTCATGTATATAAAACAATCCTTGGGTACAATATAAATTATTTTGCCAATGCGACGTTTGCCTTCCGTATTTATATGCATTTTCATCAGACTTTTTGTACCTTACTTTACTTTATCCAATGGGAAGTAAACACTAGAACCTACAACTCCTAAATCCCCTCAAGATCTTGGTTCTCCTGAGGGAGATAGTTCTCGAGGAAGAGATGTAGAAGTGATGTAGATACTTTGTTGTAGGGGCACAATAGGCCAAATAGGCTTAAGTGCACACAGGTAACACCTGTACCCCAATTAAAAAAAAAAAAAAAAAAACTGACTTCTTGATGGGGGTAGGCATGCGGTGGGCGCGTGTCCAAATTTGGGGGGATGTAGCAGCCTTGAATGTATCATATATTATATGTACATTCGAAGCTAGTAGTTAGTGTAGTTAAGGTCGTGAATCGTGTCACTTTATATTGGCATCACTGCCATTCGCCGACGAGCTTCCCAGTAAAGACGCATAAGGTTTCTTTCCTGGTAGTTGGAGAGGGCTGCGCAATCCTGTAGGTGTATACCGTCCATTCTCACAGAGTTGCATAGGGGACAGGTGTCCGAGTCTACAACCCCGATCCGGTGAAGGTGCGCTTGTAAGTAGTCGGGCCCAGTAGTTTGTATGAATTTTGCGACTGCATCAGCACCTGGTTTACCAGTGATTCCCACTGTTTCCCGCTGCAAACAAACATTGAAAGTCAAGCTGTAAGTTCAGAGAAGTGATATCTCGGGACATTTTTGTTATTTTCGACTAACTCAAATTTTGTCCAAAAAGCAGCTCCAACTCTTTCTAGTATTAATTTAACTATTTAAATTCCCATGTATTGTAGTCGTTATCAGGCGCGGATCTAGAATGAGACCAAGGAGAGGCCTCAGATTAAATTACGATTTTTTTTAAATAGTGGGGTTTTACGCATTTTGAGGACCCCGTAGATCCGGGCCTGGTCGTTATTAATGTAAGCAAAATCGAATAGGTTGCTTGCCCTGGTTCTGGGAGCAACAAGTTTGAACACTTAATTTTCTTACAAAATGACTAAAAATTAATTTTTCTGCGTACGGTAACCTTTCCATCGCTGCTTTCAACTTTAAGTATGTTTTAGGTGTTATTATAGAATAACAAAACGGAACGGGTAGCTTTCCTAAGCATAGCTTTGGTTTTGAGTGAAAAGTTATTTTTGAAGAAATTATGGATAATTCATGCCCAAATGCATTGTTTACCCTATCATTACTATTGTGTTGTATTAAATTGGTCTACCCGTTCTTGACTTTGCAATCGTCCCATCGATCAATTCAGTGCTTTGTGATTTGGCAAGTCGAGGTAACCGAAATTTAACCCTAGGACAATTATTTCCCACGGAACAACTCTATCTACTTCTATATATTGTATACACGATAATCAAATAAATAGGAAATCATGGGCGGGTTCACTCGTACCGGTTCTTTATTATTTGACTGGCCGAAAGTGACGTAGGCCATTGGAGTTTCTTAATAATATAAATATAATTTCAAGCCCATGTTTGTATGGGATGGGAGGGTTTGCTGACGAAGCAGACTGCCGTTTTTGAACCGGGGGGGGGGGAGTCTCGTCTAGGGGGTGGGTTAGCCCTTGTGCGCATGCTGCCCCACAGCGAGTCTACTGACGCCAGAACACGCAAAGGCTGTCGACCCTGCCTTCTCTATAGTTTCACCAATACTTACTTTAGTGCCCTTCTCAACTTCCCTTATGTTGTGATTGTGTGTTTTTGTGGTTCTAGTTAGTCGACTGTTGTATTTTTATCTCAGTGCGTGTTAATGGCTCCGAAAATTTCGAATACTTTCTCGTGAAGGTTATTTCGAAGGGTGTGTTGAGATGAATTTGCTTGTACGGTATATGTGGTGAGGCGTATGCTTTAATCATTAATGAAATTATTTTTATATTTTACATTTCATCATGTCGTATATGCTGAGAATAGTGAACTAGTTCTAGCGGGTCGCATTATTGTACAATACATTTATATTCTCAAACCGCTGCTGTTCTGACACTATTTGAATATTCTTACTTGGCGAAATTTCATGTTAAGTAATGTTATTTTATTCACAACGAGTGACAGTAAGTTTTACAAAGTCAATAAGGAGACTATTATGGGTATGCCCCTCTTTTGGAAACACTGGAAACTTTAGAACACTGCTCTAAAATGGCGTAATATCCAGAAGTCAAATAATTGGCAAAATGCGGCTGAATATTAAATTTTCTTCGAAGGCTGCAAAATTGCAATAAATAAATATAGTGAGATTTTATATTAATATCGTAGCCTAAGCAATTAGAAAACCTAGCTTCTTTGTAATTGAAACCTATAATACCGTAATTTGAATTTCACTCAACTAGCCTAATCAATGATAAAGTAAACACAGGTGTTGAGTGATTACTCACGCAAATAGATAAATTCATGGGTGTTCCCCATCTTAATTAGATGGACAGCAGCTTCTGTTGGAAATAGAATTCAGTGACACTGCGCTGGTGTTGTGGGTGACTCTTGTGGGTCCTATTAATTTGTAAATTGAGAATGGAGACAAGTTCAGGACAACTCACGTTAGCAAATTTGTTTGAAATTGTAGGCTGTACATCTACGATATATTCCTGTCATTTCATATAGCATTTGGCGCCCCCTCCCATTTTTATAAAATTGTAAGCAAAAGGGGAAAGTTGTTCTAACGAACCTAAAGTGGGGCCCGGAGGTCTCCCCCGTGGGAAATTGTATGAAAAATAATACCCATAAAGTTAGGATTTTACTCATTCTGCTAGCATTAACGTTTAGATTGTAGACGAATAACATAACTGCAAACAAGTTTTTTTTTTTAAATATGCCTTAAATATTGTGGGTTTATGTATTTTGCAGCAGCCATGTTTGTAAATGGTAGTGCTCAAAACAGGTGGTCCAGAAGCCTGATCGAGGCGATTATAATACCGGGGTTAAATAAATACCCTAGGATTATAAATGTAAACAAACAAATTTTGAATAGCACTTTCCATTATAAAATTATCTTCCCCCGTTTCCCCCGGGGGACCTATTTTAATCTATGCACAAGGCCGTAGCAGGAATTTTTGGCGGGGGGGGGGGGGTTGCACCCCCCTTGAATCCCCCCTTGGCTACGGCCTTGTCTATGCATACAGGTGTGCAATAGTGAGGTTTGTAAAAAAATACCTGAGGCGCCGGGGGGCATTTTCAGGGATTTTTTTTTAATAAATAGCTTCAAAATTGAGAGTTTCTACAAAAGCGCGGGGCTTAAGGTGGTCACCTTATGGGCATAGTGGAGAAAAGAGAGCTCAGCCTCTCTTGAGACATTATCGAGCGTATATAGTTTTTTTTTATATCCAGCTTCTTGTAATTCAATAAATAAGGACTTTTTATTGTTTCTATTACTAAGCCAACCTACCGGAGTTAGGGCTATAAAGCCCTCTCTTACACTCAACTAGGATGGCTCGGGACCGCCTGCTTTACATGCCCGCCGAAGCATGGCCAGAAAATGTAGCCATATTGTAAACGTTTGGCTACTGTAGAAAAATTGTCTAAAAGTTTATAAACCAGCGCTATTTCAGGTGAAATCCAAGTAATTACAGTGTATTTTGTTATTTTTATTTTTAAATGTTTAATTAGGTTTTCTTTATATAGGTATAATAGGCATGCTGACTATTTTATAAATAAATAAATAAGTATCGACTTTTTTGTTCTATTACTAAGCCAACCTAGCGGAGTTAGGGCTATAAGCCCTCTCTTAGACTCAACTAGGAAAGCCCGGGGCCACCTGCTTTACATATCCAATTTGGAGCCCCTAGGCGATGAGACGCCCTGGCGGATCGTTCCCCACCCCTTAGTTACGCTACTGGTGCACATACTGGTAACGAAAACTATATTATCAAACTTGCAACGATTTTAGGCTATATTTTACATGTTTATTTTTTATCGTACCGTTCAATATAGGCCATGATGGGTCTCTAAAGGGTCGTAGGCTACCTACAGTATAATCATGATTAATAAATCAACCGGCTACTATTGTTGTTAATTCTTCTCAAGGGGGCCGGGGCCACAGTTTCCATATCAAATGCATAGGTAGTTGCGATTTGTAAAAATTGCGAATCATTGATACTGTCTGATCATTGCTGATACATTACGCACCATGCGTGTAACTGTGAGACCCCACGCTTTAAAATGCTCTGGCCCACATCTGTGAGTCCCTAAAATATGTTCCCATAATTTATTGAATGCCCCAGACACAGCAGTGGGGGACTTATTCAGCGATGACAAACATCTGTTTATAATAATATGGCCTAGTATAGTAATCTATTTATCTATATGTGATAATTGGGCAAATCAATGCAGGGATTTTCTTAAGAGCAAATTGGACACCCGCACTAATAGTTTTCTATATACAAAGTAGAATTTTTTATTAAATTGCAATCGTAGAGTCATAAATGATATGGCATAAATCAGAAGAAATGTTCCTCTATGACTCTGCGATCGATATTCCACGAGAAAAGTGACTTTGCGCATAACATTTGAACATGCTCAAAAGTTAAGTATTGTGGTCAAAATTGCCACAAAAATCATTAAGTACTAGATTTGTATTTTTTGTTGTTGTCTTTATTCGCAAACGGTTACAGGGTCTTGTAGTTAATTAACATTGTCTACACAGTTCATGATGAAACAAATTTGGGGTTTCGCTTTTATTTGTATTTCTATGAGCTATCCTGTCATTATATTATATAATCAAACGCTTGAAGTCAACCCCTGAGGAAGGCCCAGAGACCTCCACAGATGGTTTGCGAATCATTCGCAGCGAATGGTGGGTGTCTTCAGGTGCCGTCTATTGATATCATAAGGTCCACAAGAAGGGAGATTTGAAAGCGAATAGGGGTTCAACATCAATTAGTGTGTTTTAAATTGGTATGTCTTAAGAAAATGGTAATTTCCTATAGATCGTATGAGTTCCGAACTACATTTCGAAACACTTGCTAGGCTTTGTCATACGTAGTGGCCGGTAAATATCAGTGAGAATGGGAACCGATGAAACCGCAAGCTGTGACGGTGAATCTGGTGAGACGGCCAGATACTCGTAGATTGTTCAGTGTTTAGTCAGTGTTGGACGTCAGGACGCGTGTGTTGCATCGATTTTGTGGTTATCATTATCAGAATGTCTTGTGCGTCGTGCTGTCGAATTTCCTTTCTATAAGTTGCTAGTGTGTAAATGGATAGAGTTTGTGCAGTAATATTGTGTTGGTGAGAGGGAATTTTTTGCTACAAGAGCGTTAGCAATAGTTTTGGCCGCTACTGTACATTTTAATTTCCAAATTCTGTTTAAGTCTAACAGGATGTATTAATTACACAAGCTTCGCGAGGTCTGACCCCCCCCCCCCAGTGTTCGGCTTTGCCAAGGGTCTTTTAAGGTCAGGCGAACCCATGGTTTTTTTATCGTTGCTGAGGACTGGTGGCTGGTGTAAGGAAAGGGTATTCTTGAAACAGACAGAAGAAGCTATATAATAATACATTTTGCTAGATGTCCTCATGGGGCTAGTGTTGGGAAGCAAATTAATGTCAGGCAGGTTCAATTTATGAACGCTATATGCTAATGATACTATTCATGATCCGCCATGCTATTTTGCACAATTTGACGTATTTCTATTGCTTTCACGCTGGTTCACAGCAGCCAGCAATCCCCACTGCTTGTACACTGCTTCCTACATCTAAGTGAACTTAGTTGTAGGAATAATTTTAATTTTTCTTTCCAATCAATTAAGCTGCGTGAATAATAAAAAAATAAATAAATAAATAACAATAAATAGACAATCATATCATATCATGGTATTATGGTGTATATCTTAATAATGTTATGAAAGTCATCAATAATTCAATAATGGATTAATTTGTACAATACAGGTACGACATGAAAAGCACCATATGATGTAGATGCATTTTTGTGAATGTCTAGTTCAGTTTCATTTGTCAGTATCATAGTAATCAGCGAATTCATTAATATGTCTTTATTCCAAGGATAGAGAAGGACTTATAAGCAGACTAACGATAACCTACCGGTATACAATCGTGAAAGGCTGTAAACGTGTGAAACAATATTTCCTGAACCTTGAAAGGTCACTTGTGAATAATGAATGAGAAGCCAATAAGCATTATTTGACAGATGATTGGAGAATGATATCAATGAATTAGCTAAAATTACTCCAGTTAATTCTCTGATTGTAAATACAAATCCCAATTTTCATAGGATTGAAGGAGTAAATGTAATGTCAGCCCCATAAAGAATAATTACAACTAAAAATTTTAATCCCAGTGTATTCGCCTTTTATTGTCTGAGATTGCCCATGCGCACAAACGCACATGTAGTTGATAATAATAATAATAATAATAATCACCTTTATTTTCATTATATAAATTAAATGAGAGACCTAGGTCATCCCATTCACAGAATACAAGAAATTGCGTTACAAATTACAGTTACTGTTACAGTACAGTTACAATTCTTTCAGTTACAAATTCTATTCTAAATGATATTTGAGATAGCTGACGTTATTTCGTCCGTTGTGTAAAAAAAACATTTTGGTTTAGGAACACTTTGAGTGTGGATTTGAATTGCTTGTAGGGCTGTTCTTTGAAGGATTGGGGTAACACATTCCAAAAGGACTTACTCTTATTAGTCGTTGACAGGGCAAGGTTCAATTGGCCCCACTATGTCAAAGAACCGGTCCGAGTTTACTCGAACATGCTTTCCAATTTATCAAAATTAGTAGATAGAGAAAATGAGTAATTTCATGGTAAATAATTTTCCAGTGGTTAAATTTCGGATATCACGGGGGGGGGGGGGGGGGTCGTCCACCTGACCTCACTGGAGATGAGGTAAATTCTAGATAGGTCAGACCAACACATTACCACACAGCACACAGCAATACTGGCAGGGCCCGCAATGCATTTATTCGTGAATTTTCTATCATTTTTTCAAAAAAACATTTTTTTTTTACAGAACCAAATACTTTTCTGGGAAAGCAACCTGTCTGGTTTCGTTACTCAATTTAACACCTAAAACATACCTGAAGGTAGAAATCATCGGTTTCGCAGAAAAATTATTTTTTAGTCATTTTTCATTAAAATTTAGTTATTTTTATTTTTTTACCCCCAGAAGCAACCTATCAAGGGGCAAGCGACCCCCCGCATTTCGTTAACATTAATAACGACTACAATATATGTGAATTTAAAAGAAATCGTTGGAGCCGTTTTTGAGAAATAATTTTTTTAGACGTTTTTTTTGGAGTTTTTTGAGAATAAAACCACCCCAAATTAAGTTAGCCCAAAATAATAAAAAATGGTCCCGAGGTATGATTTTTGTGAACCTACATGCCGAATTTCATCAAAATCGACCGAGTAGTTTGCCCGGAAATCGGCGCACCGACAGACAGACAGACAGACATTTCGTAAAAACCACTTTTTTGGTTCCTGGGACCTTAAAACGTGTAAATCCGTTGAAATCTCGGAATCGAAAATTTCGACCGTCACAAAGCTTTCCTTATACTACGTATAAATTGGAAAGCAATAAAAAGCCTATCAATAAAAATATTATATAAATATCTACTGTATATCCATTGGATGACTAGTCAGTACTCGGTAATTTTTTAACGTAACTTAATATTATTACCTCTTTCATAGCTTTGAAAGAATTGGACGAAGTGTAGTCAGTCAATGCGGAAGTGGCTGAAGATCAGTCTGATTGACCTCTTCTTGGCACTTGTACTATAAACTTATAAGATTTGACCTCTGTCCTGACTCTCTCCTGTGCGATTTTATCGGCGAATTCCAATATCCCAATCAATTGGGTGCCCATAATTAACCTTAAAATGACAGGTTTATGTTCAATAATGCTTATTTAACAATGCTTCGTAAATATGTTCAGTTCTCGAAAGATGGTTGATCGCGTATTACAAAGGGGGGTGGGGGCAGAAGAATATAACTTTCGCGGTTGTCTGGCATTATAAAAAGTCGAAAGAGATAAAAATAGTTAAATTGCATCGTTAGCATTTGTTCACCAAAATTTTGAAATTTTTTATTGCTTTAGGCTCACAGGATATATTAACAACTTTTCTCAAAGACCAATGAGGTTATTGAATTGTAGCAGAATCTTAGCATGTACCGCAAAAACGTTCCAATCACTGATGTTGGATTAATTCAGGAAAGTACCTTCCTAAAACGAATTATTGATGGCTTCCTGTAATGTACTGTTTTCTGCAACAGAAAAATAACCTGGCGATTCTCCTTAAAATTTTAACAACTTTATTTAACCAATTACGCTTTGCATTGTACCTGTGTGACTGTGTATAATTGTCTGGCGTTGTTTGTTCTTCAGATATGGGTTTTATTGACTTAATTACATAATGTTATATTACTTAAAGAAGTTGACTTTGTTAACATGCGGTATTGTAAGAACGGTCGCATCCAGTGAATAGTGGGTGAATATGTGAACTATGCCTATACTTGTGCCTTCGAGCAATATGGTGGAACGAGTGGACTTTGTCTACCGACGCCCGGTCTACCGTGGATTTCAATATTTGGAAGCGTAAGTACAGTAGCCTATTATTTTATTAAAAGATAGCACGCAAGACCTGCAAAGTTCCCCGTTCAAAAGAAGTCGGATAAGCCATATAGTATAGGCTAGAACAGCGGTTCCCAACCTTTTTGAGCAGCGCCCCACCCAGTTATTCTAGCCACTAGAATATGTAATAACTGCCAGTTTCCGAGTGTGTGACACCTTGGCAATGGTTAGGTGCCACGTCTCGGAAAAGACCACCTAGTTGACGGTTTATTTATCCGACTTTATTAGAAGGGGTTCTTGGGAGCTAACTAGCTGTAATGGACCCTTCAAAAGTCTTCTATTTAAGGATGGATCGATATGAGACGTTCTCTTGATAGCGATTCCCTTTTGTAAGGTGCCCATTCCATCTACCGGCTAGGGCTATTTACAAAAACAGTGACGTGGTAGCAGACATTCAAGACTTAGGCAGGGTTTCCACCGACCTCGCATTGCAGAATTTACGGAAATGTTTATTTTCCTCTATGCCATAGTTAAAATTAATCAATGATCATACAGTAAAATCACCAACAAACAAACTAAAATTAAAAAATGACGTCATGGGATATGTTAAGTACAAACATTTTAATAGATTTCTATAAAAAGAAAAATTCTAATTTCCGTCAATGTCATTTGCATTCTGCAATGCGAGGTCGGTGGAAACGCCACCTAAGTCTTGAATGTCTGCTACCACGTCACCGTTTTTGGAAATAGCCCTAGCCGGTCAATGGAATAGGCGCCTAAGGCAATGTTTGCTGCTATACCTCCCGATAATAACTTGAGAGGGGGCAGGATATCTTGAAACTCTTCCGTCTCCAGTGCTCGTCGTAGTTTTTGCAAACGTCCTGTGTTAACTTGTGTTAAAATGATGGAGTGATAGTCCTTTTTCATGAAGTTGAAACTAGGTCAATCCCAGCTTCAGACGTCTAAAAAACTTGACAATCAGCCCATTGCATTGTTTCAAGTGACAATTATTGATATTGGAAAAATCTGTTTGTGAGCAGGGGAGAAATGATTGCAGAAGCCTTTCGAACGTTGGGGAAATTGGTTGTTTACATTTCGCTTTTGCAGATGTACTCTGTTAGAGAACATGTTTAGGCCAATTTATTGAACTATGTGTGTTTATAGGAATTATAATCTTCATAAACATTGTTATGTATTTGAAATACAAATTATGCACTGGTGGTTCAAAAGGGCACCATTAAGAAGGACTATTCCCTTCATGGGTGCCTCAAGCTAAGTTTTAGGAAGAGATTTCAAAATATTATGTAAATAACGGAATTTTGAGGTGGAATTAATTAATTCCTTGTTCCACATGCGCAAAGATATGAAATATTTCAGATGAAAATCGATTTTTACCAGCAGAACTCTGTTTTGCGCCATGAAAGAAATGCCTTTATTTATAAACGTAGGCTGGATAGTTTTTAACTACTAAAAGCTACTTTTGATCAGGAATATCATACAATCTGACTTTTCACCATTTCCTTCAGAACGTTTCAAGTATACCAAATCCAAATTGTTTTTTACTGCATTCTATGCTGCTGACATGCTTGCCACAGGTTGCCTCCCCCCTCCATTTCAATTCGGCATGTGTTACACTTTTACCTCCTACTGACGACCTCAAGATATCTCTAGGCTCATAATACGGTGATAACTTATCCTTGGCATTTGTCATTGTAGAACAGCGTTATGAAAAAGTGTACTGAAGGCAGGGACGGATCCAACCCATTTGGGGGGGGGGTAGTTGTGGGTGAAAATAGGAAAAATATGATATGTAGGATCGCCTAAATCAGAGCGTAATAAATAGATTTACCAAATTTGGGGGGGGGGGCGGCTACCCCCTGCCTCCCCCCATATCCGTCCATTACTGAAGGTATCTGCCTAACGCTTCCGCCAAGTCTAATAGTGTGTAGTAAAAACTGTAAAATGCAGATTGCTTTACTACTTGATGAAACCAAAAGCTTAAAAGGTAAATTTGGTCCTATTAATAAAAGTCAATGAGCTGGTATTATCCTTTTAAGGTAAACAGCCAGTGATTATAAAGAGCCCAAGGCTTAATGTGGTGCAATTGCCTCTATTTGCAAGTTTATGCTACATTCTTTTTATGTATACATAGCCCGTCCTTGCTTTTTATTTTTAACCACCGCAGTTATAGAGGACATTTGTTACATTTTATTTTAAACTCCAATTAGCGTTATTTTCAAGGCGAAATTAAAGTCGTAGCCAGTTGCTGAACGCTATCGTTAATCGGCCTTTTCCGTTGCAGTGTGCTGAGTTTCTTCTATTAGCTTGCATATGAGTAATTGAAGGTTTAATCAAATGGTACTCTTTCAAATAAGAATTATGCTGCGATGAAATGTAGGCTAGTGTTAATATGGTAAGGGCCAGGCGTCTTTAGATTAGTTATTGCTCATTAATTTTTCTATGTCAACTGTATTTGGGGGCTTGTAGAATATTGGTACAGTCTCCGACTTTCACCCGAAAGGTTGTTGGTTCGAGTCCCAGATTTGCTACATTTTCTGACCATGCTTCGGAGGGCATGCAAAGCAGGCGGTCCCGGGCTTTCCTAGTTGAGTGTAAGAGAGGGCTTTATGGCCCTAACTCCGATAGGGTGGCTTAGTAATATAATTTTTATTTTTAATATTTGTTATTATTTTTTATTTAGAATTTGGGGGATAACTGCAACTAGGGTTCTGAATTTTTTTTTTTTTTTAAGGTCAATCGCATACAATTTAATTTTAATTTAAACAATTTAATGAATGTATCCGATTGACCTCTTCAGTCGCCTCAATGAGTAAATTAATACTTGTGCTGAGCTACGACACGTCTCCGATCGCATGGCGCGCAGAGACTCACACAAGTACAAGCACGCTACCACCTTGCCATCGAAGCCGATATATATATCAATATTTAATATACAGGGTGGTTCAAACCATCCGTCCACATACTTTTTCTCGGAAACGAATGAGATCTGAATTTGTTTTATCATTACAAAGTGGGGGTTGATGGATTTCTGGAAATTTTTGGAATTTTTTGGGGACCTGGGAGGGGGTTTTTGGGGGGGTCCATATGCTGTTTCTCGGAATAATCAAGTGTTAAGGTGTATGTTGCACATAATTGGAAAGCTTATTAAATGTTCATTTATATTTTGCAATTAATTGTATAATCATGTACTGTACTTTTCATGAATCTAGCCTACTTGGCCCATTGGTCCCTTGCTCAATGCCAACGACCCCATGGATTTTGGAAATAATTTAATGTATATTGCTTCCGTACGAATTTTGGCATTGGCAAAATATTATACGTCCTCGATGTCAACCTACCAGGGCCGGCCTGCCACCTACATTGCATTGCATTCATATTTAAATTCAACCTTTCTACACTTCACAACATTCTACAGCCTATAAATCAATAAATAAGGACTTTTTATTGTTTTTATTACTATTACTGTCAGGACATGTAGAGTAGTGTTACGGACTCTGACTTTCACCCGAAATGTTGTTGGTTCGAGTCCTACACTTCCTACATTTTCTGGCCATGCTTCGGAGGTGATGTAAAACAGACGGTCCCGGGCCTTCCTAGTTGAGTGTAAGAGAGGGCTTTATAGCCCTAACTCCGCTAGGTTGGCTTAGTAATAGAACAAAAAAGTATATTTTTTATTTATTTATTTTATTTTAAGCCAACCTAGCGGAGTTAGGACTATAAAGCACTCTCTTACACTCAACTAGGAAGGTCCGGGACCGCCTGCTTTACATGCCCACATGCCTAATGTAATATTATCAATAAAATTACAAACCCCTTTCCCCCTGAGACCCGCACTTTTCAGACAAACCCACCTCAAACAAATTCTATTAATCTCTTTGCATGCGGTAAGTTTTTCGTCATCAAAGTGGAGGAAACCTTATTCGCTCAGGATTAAACGCTCTCGATGCCTTTTTGTATGGGGTGTAGTCAAAACAATAATCTCTAGAACACTAGCCGCACAGCGTCCATATTTTGTGATAAATTCAATGGGTATGTATCCCCTTCCCACCCTAAATATAAATAAAGAAAAATTTATATAGAGCCAATAGAACCTAAATTTCAACTTTTATTATTTGATAGTGTTAAAAAATATATTTGTGAGGCAAACTGTATCTGTGTGTCTCTGTTCAAAATACAAACCCAGCTGCATTACATGGGTGCGTTAATTCAGAGATAAATTAGATTAAGTGTCATGGTTTGAAATGACGATGCCATGCTCATTAATGCAAACAACCGGTCCAGAGCAGTGCACTAAAATGCAAATGCAGTATTAAGCAGGTGGCAACTGGGAACTGCTATCTAGATGATACCGTGGGGAATACTCGCTGTAAAAACCTGGATATGTAAATATATTTATTCAACTTAGCATGATAAATAGGCACACTGAGCAATAATGGAAACAAAAAAAAAATGTTATTATGGATATAAAATCGTCAATCAACGCAATAGAAAAAAAGTGAATAAACGAAAGAAACAAAAGACAAACGTTTTGAAGAGAAATGAAAATGTCAGGCCATATGAAAACCATTTAGGCTACTTTTTATTCCATTTTCTCCACCGTTTACACTTTTGTAAAAATAAATAGCTACGACATCCGACTCGGATATAGAAACTTTGTGGTCAAAATCGGTCAGTCTTTCCGAATTGTATGGATATTCTAATTTCTTATTTAAGAATAAGCTATGTATGACTTGGGCGGGGGTTGACATATTATTTTTGAAAACTGCTATTGTAGCCTGATCCTTCCTGGACATCATCAATGCATTGCATTAATGGTACCTCAGTTTACCTGGGGCATAAGGTGCACCCAGAGAATTACGATAATGATGATGCCTTATGCTTTACCTTATAAATCGTGTCCCAAAAATTGAGGCTACCTCTTAACTAAAAACGTAAATGTCTGCTTTAGTGTTGATCTGGTTTAGGCCAAAACGTATGATGGGTCACAGTTTATTAATTTTTTTTTACATTCTCAATGATTTTCTCCGGTATTTCCTAGCACGCTTGGTCCGTTCCGCTCAGTCAAACAGAATGTGGGCACATATAAGACTTTCACGGCCGGAGTCAGATGATGAAGCAGTAGAATCCGGGCTGATTACTACTGTGCCTCCGAGAAGTCTACGTAGTGCCACTGAAGATGTCGACCGCAGACGGAACCTTTTGAATTATGCTGTCAGATCGACCACGGCCCATCAGCCCGGATTCTATTGCTCATCATCATCTAACTCCAGCCGTGAAAGCCTTGGTAATTTCAGAATGTGGTGAGTCATTTAATGGGAGTTCGCACCCAGACCGTTGAATGGTAGCTGCAGTTGGCATGGGCCGGAGCCTCGTAATTACTTATTCCGAGGGAGAGCCACGACTTCCGCAGCAGATAGCACTCGTGTGTAGGAGGCTTCGTCCGGCTACGTCTGGAAAAGGTCGCCCGTCGTATCAAATCAGTGCCGTAGACTGGCCCCCTAGAGATTGTAGACTCCATGTCTAATAATTCCAGAAAAACGATAGAGAAGTCAACAACGACTCCAAGGCGCAAAACAGGCCCAACCAATGCAAATGATGGCCTAGGAAAATGGAAAGTCAATGGAAAGATTTAAAATAAAAAATTAAAGTAGCATAACTTACTGATTCAGATGAAAGTTGGCCAACAAGTTGATCTGCATAACACCTATGCGGGTGAAATTTTTTACTCAACCGGTGAGGTAATGTGTAAATATAATTAAGTAAATTTGCAACGGTTAATGAACAGGAAAAATATACTCGTTGTTAAAGAATTGATAATGATGTTTTTCTACCAATTTAGGAACTCGCATTCTAGTTTAAATTTGATTTTTCTTAAGCATGGGTTAAAAATATACTAACTGCCAGGGTTCATGGACACCCCTTGGCCCCTTTGCAGCAAAATGAATATAAGCATTCCTTTTTTAGCTTTGTAAAATCTACAGCTATACTTTAATACTATTAAAATGCGTATAACCCTACTATTTTGCTCTTATATTTTCAATTTTTCCTTATCCTGGCTGATGACGTCGTAAGGTCTACTTAGTTTTGCCTCCGCCATCATTCTAAAACTTTACGCCTAACTTACTGCACTAACAATCAAAGAGTGTGAAACTTAACAATTTTTTTTAATAATTATAATTTGCTGCGGGTTGACTATCACAAATTGGGTGGATTTCGAAAGTATGTGCACGAAGTTTGTGACTCAAAAAATGCTATGAAATACTAGTGCAATATAATGTGAAAATACGGTACTGGAACAAGGTTGAATATATACTAGCAGCAACGAGTGTGCCCCACTGCGATAAGTTGCACAAAAGCCTGCTATAGCTGATGTTTCCTGTTGTTTTGAGTTTTCTGACTTTTACTTCTTTTTTTTCAGATATGAGGACGGCGTTATGAGCGGTGGGTGCGAGGGGAGGGGGGCTGTTACTCCTCCCGTCCCTGGCAGTCCTGACAGGGGAGGAGACCGCACAACCCTCAAAGTTCATCTTCCTGATGGCCGCTTCAATACTGTTAGATATAATGACACATCTGATGTAAAGGTAAGACAGCTTAAATCGAGGTCACACCGTGTTATATGTGAGCTATAGCGTCCCTTTCATTTAATTTTTAACTAGTTCATTTTTCATACTCATAACTCGTATTTTTTTTTTTTTTAATTTTTGACGATATTAAACTCCACCTTTTTGCTCTTAAAGATATTCCAACATGTGTTTGCTTGAGACTTCTTGATTCTTGAGAGGCCCGATCAATGCCCGATCATAGCTTTGGTAGCTCCAAATCGAGATTTGCCAGGCGTTGTTGACGGCTTGCCCGACGTGTATTTCTGACACACCCTTAGGCCAATGATCCCACTTGCGGGTGTACCGGCGCGGTGATTATCTATCCAGTTAATTGTGTCAGATGTTTTTACCTGGGTACAGCAATCAGTGTTCAGACTTCAAACGTTTAGCTATTGACGTAATACCGGCAATTATTGTAGATTGTGCGTGCACAGTATTAAACGGGGTTGGAATTTAAATTTTTTACCTTTGTAATTTTGTGTTTCTTCAACGAATTATTGTGAGTAGCTAAAAAAAAAAAATAGAATTTTCAATGGATAGGAGCACTGGATAGACCTAGCTTTACATAATAAGAAAATACAGCACTTTTAGTAATGTGAACGAGTTAAGTCTGTCTGGTCTTTGGAAAGACAATCTTCGGCAGAGAATGTAACTTTTAAGTACTCCTGTACAGAATGCCCGCAGCTGGTTCGAATAGTTATGTGTCCAGTGTCCATATGGCCACTGGTAATTAATGCGTCCGTTTGTTTCAGAGCATAATCTCGTCGTTAACCGAGCGGCTAGCCAGCGGGCCGCGAGTGTACCGGCATTTGTACGCGTTGCAGCTGCGACATGCCTCTACGCGACAGGTGGTCTGGCTGCACCAGGACACTGTTATGCATCAGGTGGGTTTCCTAGTTGGTATCCAGTAATGCACAACATATGCTGGTTATCATCCGATTATTCATCAATATAAGACTGACTCACTTAAATGCCTTAGATCGATTGGTTCAGGTAATGTAAAGCTGGCCATTCACGAGGGCTCCAAACGGACTCGCGCCAACCCAAATGGCGCGTCCAGTTCCATTTGGCGTTAGCGCCATTTAGAGCGGTCATCACGACTACACTGAACCAGTCGCTCCAAATTTTTCAAATTGTACAGTGTGACGATATGGAAGAGGTACTTTTACACTTCAGGATTCCCGCCATATCTCGCCACTTGGCCCAACCTGAGGATACTTGTGCTCTTACATCGTCTCCACAGCCGCCATTCTCGTGTAGCGTTGCTCCCAGATATTGAAATGTCTTGGCCTTCTCAAAATTCGCCCATATGGAAAACAAACACAATTTTCTTTTTTTCTTTCTTTCATTCTTAAATAATAGAAATAAGTATAAGTGCATAGTACAGCGACCCCCCCCCCCCTCTGAAAGTCTCCTGGATCCGCCCTTGGTTTGGCTACATACTATACCATGTATTAAAATATAGAGGAGCATTTGTTCTACTTTATAGGATCTAATTTTTGGTTCGATGATCGATATTTCATGTGAAATTCGGCTTTTGTATAATAAAAACGTGTAGTGGGTGTGTCCTCGTATTTGATAAACTTTCGTAAATTATAGTAGAGCTATAAATTGCCCAGAAAACCGGGAATCTGGAGACTTGTTTAGAAAATAAAAATTCCTACGAGGGTGAATATACCCTTTCAGTGATAAATAAATGACTTTGTTCGATTACCAAGCCAACCTACGGGAGGTAGGGGTACCAAACCCTGTCTTGCACTCAACTAGGAAGGCCCGGGACCGCCTGCTTTATATGACTTCCGAAATATGGCCAGAGAATGTGGCAAGCAAGGGTGGGACTCGAACCATCAACCTTTCGGGTGAAAGTTGGAGTTCGTGAATCGTGCCACATAGATGATGGCTCCGTAAAAACTACAGTGGGGGAGTATTAATATTAAAATCATAATGATCACCTTAACTTACCAATAAGATTTGTGCCATTCAACTAACCCATTATGCATTTTCATCTGTCGCCCCAGTAGACTATTATGAGTGGTATTAAGTAAATTTGACATGGAAATGACTCACTGTCGATTAAATCTCTCTGGTTTTCCTGTTCCTGTTCTGATAAAAGGATAATTGTCATGGTGGCCTGTATCGCACTAACTGAAGTACTTCTCCGTGGATAACGCTATCGGCCAGCCTATCGCGTCGATAGTATGATTCAAAACATTTATCAAAATATTTCTGTTTGCTCTATTCCTTTACAGATTGTGTATTTACAGAATATACATGTATAATACCGCTCAGATGAAATCATCCTTGTAGAATATTCTATCCGTTGAGGAGTTCGAGGGTGCAGACCTTAGCACTGGTAGTGGATCCTCTTTTGGACTACTGTTTCATTTTCGATTATTTATTATATTTTTATATTTATATATTATTATTATTTCGAAATTTTTATATTTTATGTCGATTCCCGAACCTATTTTTTTTATTTTTATTTTTAATTTAAGCAAAAGGTATTAATATAATAATTTATAATAATTTGTATTTTTTTCTATTCCTACTTTGTAGTCCAGTTCTCTGCCAATCGGACTACATTAGGCCACTCTTTAATTATATACAGTAGCAGTATATAATATATCTTTAAAAGCCGTTTAATACCTTTACAACCGGACTTATATCTAACGAGGACTTCGTTGAATTTGGTCTAAAATTGTTAGCATACACAATATACAGTATATTTTTTTTTTGTAGGTGCAAGACTCTTACCTAAAGGATCAACCTCACGTTTGGAGGTTTGAACTACGGATTCGCTACATTCCGCGAGATTGGGAGGATGTTTATCAGAAGGATCGTGTTACATTCTGCTATTATTATGACCAGGTAATTAAACTAACGCCTTTGATGAAGCAGCAGAATCCGGGCTGGTCTTTCTGAAAGCGTTCTTCCAGACGTTTCTTCAAAGTCTGTGGTCGACATCTTCAGTCGTACTACGTAGACTTCTAAGATTGTATCTCGGAGGCTTAGTAGCAACAAGAGCCTTTGCAAGTATATTAATATCTTTCTTCAACTGGTTTCCTTTATCGTTTACAGTTCTAAATTCTTTGATACTTAGTTGACCGTGGATGATGGTGGTGTGCAGACCATCATATCTACAGAGGAGAAATTTCCAATTCTACTCATATGAACGCCTGTTTAATGATAATTCATAATTCACTTAGGATTTAGATATTTAGGAATTCGTACACCATTCGACCTGAAGAACCAATTTATGCTGGCAGTTTCTTTGGCCATTGGGTATAACTGTTTTCAACCCCACCGTGTCTTAATAGCTTGATGTTGACTGTATTTGGCCTATGGGGAGATCAACCCGCTTGCGCTGAGTCATAACTCCGGAATCGTCGATTGACTGAGCCACGGGTGGCCATTTTTCTAGCCTCATTCTGTGCTTTTGGCTGTTTTCTCTTAATATTCTCATAAAGTAAAACACAGCTTATATCGTTAATCCTTAATGTCAATGTCTCAAAATTATTCATATCGTTTTGTTGTGTTTTAGATACGGAGTGACTATTTCACTGCGAATCACAGTAATTTAGATTTAGAGACGGCAGTGTCCATTTGTTGTTCACTTATCCGGAAAGATACATCTCTCATGTCACTGGATAAGAAATCCAGTTTTGAGTATCTTGAAAAAGAGGTATGTTTTTTAACTTAATTTTATTCAATTGATATTATATAGTAGTATCAACTCCTTTAAAAGTAGTGGAGTGATTTTGGCTTTGGCTTGGATTTGTATTGAGTGCTATGTGTAATAAATTGTGCTGTACTATAAGACTACTACACCCATTTATTTGGCCATAATGCCCTTCTTGTGCTGATTCACGAACTGCATCATAAGCTTTTTACTAACTCTAACAACGCCATCGTCTGAAAAGTTAAAAAACATGCATGATTTTTTGATTTCATGCAATATTCTAATGTATTATTGTTTTTATTAATTTTACAGGTCGGCCTGTACAAATTCATCCCAAAATCCATACTGGAATCCACCAAACCTAAGACTCTGCGTAAAATGATACAACAAAATTACAAAAAAATGGGTACTTTGTCCGAAGTTGACTGTGCTACGAAACTTCTGAAATTGCTTAGGATCCGATATAGGTTTGAAGAAGAGAGGTTCCATTGTTCACTTGGGGTAAGTATTAAATTATACGAAATTAGAGAATCATGAAAAATCTGGACTTGAACATCGTCTCAGATGGTGGGTCAAAACGAGAAGATTGCCTTTTCTGCCTAAGTTAATTTAATAACTGTATTATATACCATAATATGGGTCATTTAATGTAGGTCGACAGGTCAATTACTTTACTTACCAATATATATAATGCTAAATATAAAATGCATAAGTAACGAATCGATTGTAATATATTTCATAAGTAGGTAATTTTTGTATAGGTAAGCCTACGGCTCTTACTGCAGAAGTACAGTATGTTTGAGTTTGTTGTTGGTAAGAAATTAAAGATGTACTTGTAGACTTACTGCCGCTACCGTGCATTGCAATATGAGAATAGATGGCGTCAGTGTGTAGTATCACTTACCAAGACTTTACAAAGTCATTGTTTAAATTAAAAATTCACAACCGGTTTCGGCTCACGCCTTGTTGGCGCTTCCATTGGTTAATGTTTAATTGTTCAATTTAAATTGTTTACTTTATGCGATGCTGTGTGTTATCCTGACCGTGAGTTTTATTTTGTTTTAGCTTGCATACCTTTTGTTTTATCTGTTCTCAATCGCACTTGACGATGGTGTGAGCCGAAACCGGTTGTGAATTTTAGTTTAATTTTATTCGTAAAACTATACAAAGTTAATTTTAACAATGAGTGACATCAAGTTTTACAAAGTTACTAAGGAGACTATTATGTTTACTTTACAAACGTTGATTTTTTTTCTATACGTTTCTCTATACTATAAACTATATCATGCGAGTATTATATTCATTGGCGTAAATTCCCAAAATTTCAGGGGGGGGGGGCTTTAGGACCCCAAGACTTTGATCCCCCGGAGAAAAAAAAATCGATAAATGGGCCCAAATTAGTGAAGTTTTACGCATATTACACCCTGGAGAAAGGGGGGCCCGGGGGTCTCCCCCGAAGTACAAAAATAATTGATGAATAGGCCCAAATTAGGGAGGTTTTACGCACTTTGCAAGCAGCACAGTTGAGATTTTACCGACGTATAAACCTACCACTGAAGGGGGCCCGGGGGTCTCCCCCAAAGAAACATTTTGAAAAAATAGGTGTGAAATATTGGGGTTTTAATCATTTTGAGTAATATATTTTTGTGAAAGGACTTATATCGGATAGGTCAATATGTTGATTTTTTTTCATGATGTCTATCATGTGAAACAAGCATACCAAGAATTAATTTCCCTTTCGTCATTGTGAATACTATGCCTTACGCCTTCATGACGTCTTTGTCACCAGAAATACTTGGGGGGGGGGGGCTAGCCCACGGCCCCCCTATTTACGCCAATGTTTGCAAGCAGTACCAAATTGAGACATTACAACGGCGAATACACCTACCACTGAGGGGGTCCCGGGGGTCTCCCCCGGAGAAAAATTTGGGGAAAAATACCTCTGAAGTATTGGGGTTTTAAGAATTTTTAGTAATATATTTTTTGTGAGAGTACTTGGTCAATATGTTGATTTTTTTCATGTAAAATAAGTATACTAAGAATTAATTTCCCTTTCATTATTGTGGATACTATGCCTTTAGCCTCCATAACGTCTTCGTCGCCAAAAATCGTGGGGGGGGGGGCTACGGGTGGACCTGGGGGGGGGGTCTAAGCCCCCCCAGGACCCCCCTATTTACGCCAATGATTATATTTAAATTTGAATTGTGATGGTACCAATTTGTATTTCTTTTGTGGAATTAGTGTGAAAATCTTATTTTTCTAATTAACTGTTCACAGACGGCTTGGTCTGTTCCTGTTGAAGTTGTGATTGGTCCTGACCTGGGAGTTTCCTATACCACCCACATAGGAACTGGGGTTCGTATACATTATTATTGGTGTTGTTCTGCTTCTGAGTTAGGAAGTGATTCGTCTTGTATGCGATTTAAAATTTTGTATGAAAATAAACTCACGGTTATAAAATTTGTCTTTGATTTCAGGCCATTAAAATCGCCGAGTTTGGCACTATTAAGTCAATAGAAACGCTGACTTCCAATTTTGATGGCAAGGAAAAGGGAATAGTCCAATTGGAGATCCAAAACGTTCCAGAAATTTTGACTATTTCTTGTAGCGACATTTCTGAAGCAGAGTCATTAGCAGATTTAATTGATGGTTATGTAAGACTAAATTCACAATCTGATGTGTCCATTTGGAACAGAATAGGTAAGTTTTATTTAGGCCCGATACACACGAACGATTCGGTCGCCAGTGAAATTTGTCTTGGGTACAATATACAACAAACATTTACTTCAAATATTTCAGAATGCTTCATAGATCTCTTCTCAAATTACTTTGTGATATTGTACCTATAGAGACTACAACAAAATTTTAATTGTTTTTTTATTCTACTATATTTTATACTTTTTGGACTATAAGTTTATTCGTTTAAAAAATTATGTATTGTATTTAACTTTTGACCCCAGCGTGACAAGTCATTTTTGTACTTAGTGCTGGGGATTATGCTTTGATTTTTATTGTATATATTTAAAAAAATAAAAAATAAAAAATATTGGCGCAAAACCGTAGTCTACAGCAGCAGATTTTTGTAGCTGGCTTGTCGCTGGTTAATCGCAGCTACAATCTGCTGCAGTAGACTGTGGTTTTATGCCAGATTCTGTTCCCATGAAATATTTCTCAAAGTCCGTGTCTTAATTAACTGCGTAGCAGTCTTTAAATTTGAACGTTTTATTAGTTTTTTGTAATTTACTTGCCTCCAAAATCTCTGTTGAGACGAGCAGTCTTTGCTAGCTTAGAAAATTAAAATTTGCATCTTATCTTAACAAGTTATGCCCGATGTCCAAAATATTTATAAAATCACAACTATTTTTATTTTTATTCCAGAAAGGCCAAAAGAAGCTCACTCTACCTTGAGTCCACAACCCAGTAGTGAGAATTTCTCAATGTTATCTGAAGATTATTCCGAAATTGTTGATGAAGACGGTGACTATTCTACTCCTGCAAGTAAATATCTTTTTTTTGGTTGCTTTTCATTTTACTCGCTCCCATAGTATTTCAGACGAACGTCAACCAACTGCTAGGATGTAGTCCCGGTTCAGTTTTCAGTAAAAATAACCCTTCTGTGTACCGAAAATACACAATTATCGACCCCGGGACGTATTAGGGGTAAAATGTGGGAAATATGCACAGTTGCAAGAGAATGTTGACTTATTGTAGGCTAGATATAAGCATTAAATACGAATAACAATCAAGTTGTTCATGAGGCGATCAGAAAGTTTCAATGCAATTTCGCATATACTTTGCTCACCAGCAATGTTTTGTCTAACCGGGCACATTTGTGGCTTTTTGACCGTCAATGATTTCTTTAGCTTCCTAAATATACTTATCTTAACATGATTATCTGTGTTGATGCCGTCATTTCTTTTGTTTGCGTGAGGTTTTTTTTTTGCAAAAGTTGGTGAGAATTACAAGACTAAATTTTAACAGGTACAAAATTGCTGTGAATAAAACTGAACTATACATTGAAAATTAGTGTATCGTTCTTAGTTAACATATTATTTCAGCACGGGACTATGAACTAGATCGAAAACTAATAGACCTACAGGAAATCATAGGAGAGGGTCAGTTTGGCGATGTCTACAAAGGGATGTTTGCCCAAAAAGATGGCAGTCTACTCCCGGTGGCTGTGAAAACCTGCAAGCCTGACAGTGATGGAGAGAAGTTCTTAGAAGAAGCCTGTAAGTACTGTAGTTTTTCAGTAAGTCTCAATAAATTAAAATATCAACTCTGCCCTAACCTCTTGTTGATATGCATTTTCAACAAACATAATTGTTTACTTACGCAAATTAAGTACAGCATGCTGTAGGTATCTCCTAAATTGCATTCTGCCAACTCTCCTCGGCACTTATTACTTCTTTATCTATCAGCTTAGAGCAAATGGAACGGCAACATATTGTTCTGTTCGAAATTCGTTAATATTTTAATACATTTAAGTACCTCCCCCTGTTAGAAGGATCCCAGCTTTTTTAAATTCATGGCTCTAGCCAATACTCCCAGGACAAAACCAAAACCGTTTGTTTTTCATTTTTCATATTACGATTATCGAAATAATTTGAAGCCCATGTCCATTATGTTGCAGACGTGATGCAGCAGTTTGAACATCCCCACATCATTAAGCTGACTGGCGTGTGCTCCGACAGTCCCAGTTGGATTGTGATGGAACTGGCCAAGCTGGGGGAGATGAGAGCCTATTTGCAGAGTAACGCGTCGCGGCTCGACCTCGCAACTCTTCTTTTCTTCTGCTACCAACTCAGCACCGCGTTAAGTTACCTGGAGTCCAAGAAGTTTGTACATAGGTACATGATTGTCATAACGCAAAATGCGCCTAACTTATTATTGAAAAAATAATAATTTGTGCCTTTGGCATTGCCATGTTGTTTTCTCGTGGTAGTCTTGTACTTGGTCTTACGGTACCATTAATATGGTAGAAGATGTAAACTTCTTTACTTTCGTAAAAAGACGATTTTCAACTATTATTATTTTATTTCAGAGATATAGCAGCTCGTAACATTCTTGTCTCCACTCCACATATAGTAAAACTCGCCGATTTCGGTTTGTCACGAGTTTTAGATAATCAAAGTTATTACAAATCCACTAAAGGGAAGCTTCCGATTAAATGGATGGCACCAGAAAGTATTAACTTTCGTAAATTCACTACCGCTAGTGATGTATGGATGTTTGGTGAGTGAACTTATGTATTTTGGCTTGATTTTTTTTCTATAAAAATAATATCATAAAAATGACTGTTATGTAGGTAAATAAAAATGGTGGTTGGAGTATAACACATTACCTGACTCGTGTGTAAGAATCGAGATGTTCGAGTTGGAACAGGCGTCTAACGCCTGGTAATAAAGCAACATAAATACTTTTAATGTGGACTAAATGGATTAATTCCTCGTTTCACAGCCGCTAAAATATACAATTAATGATCTTATGAACAATTCGTAATAAATGGAAGATTTCTAAAAAAACGAGACTATTTACTCGTCTGATTTAATGATTTAATGCAATTCATCGTGCATTTCTAAAGCAATAATATTTCATGTGCGAAAATTCAAATTTACTATGAAAGCTTGAATTTTTTTATGTATTTTTAGTACGGTCATTTTCATCTATGAAACGAAGAATTAATATATTTGCTAAAAAATAACCAGGTTTGCTTTGTTTACAAAATATGCTTTAATTATTTATACGCAGCTCCTACTGTATGTTTGGTTCTTGTATAATTTCAGGTGTTTGCATGTGGGAAATTTTGATGCTGGGTGTGAAACCTTTTCAAGGGATTAAGAATAATGATATTATCAACAAGTTGGAGAACGGAGAGAGGCTGGCTCTTCCGCCGAACTGCCCGCCTCGCCTGTACAGTCTCATGTCTCAGTGCTGGTGCTACGAGCCGAGCAAGCGGCCATCTTTCAAGCACATTAGACAAGTTTTACAGTAAGTAGTCCATTTTATGTAGAAGCGGAGCCCAATTTCATTAGATCGGTATGGATGTTTTTATTTTCGTATATCATCGTCATCGATAATCAGCTCCAGCTCCCCGCCGCTCGCTCCAATTCTGATTGCTCAGCACATGTAGAGTAGTGGTACAGACTCCAACATTCACCCGAAAGGTTGTTGGTTCGAGTCCTACACTAGCTAGCTACATTTTATAGCCATGCTTCGGAGGGCATGAAAAACAGGTGGTCTCGGGCCTTCCTAGTTGGGTGTAAGAGAGGGTTTTATAGCCCTAACTCCGCTAGTTTGGCTTAGTAATAGAACAAAAAGTCAATATTTATTTATTTATTTATTTCCTATGCTCCGAAATTAGAGATGATTGTAGGTGTATTGTTGAGCCGGCCAAAGTCCCTCAAGGGCTGTAGAGCCAGGAGAATGTATGGGTATAACCTTAAAAATATTATAATAATACAATAGAATCATTGCATTTTACTTACACGTAGGTTTTTTGTTATTAGTGAAATTTTGATGGATGAAAGAAACCAGTTGCAAGAAACAATGAGAAGAGAGAATAGGAGAGTTCAAGCAATGTCTTGGGGTAAGTAGTTGAATATCGTGATTATTATGAGAAACACTATAAGCAACAAAAATGCATTGCTGCGCACCCATTCTGAAGAAAGAATGCATTAAAAATAATAATTTGCAGTGATGTTATCACATTGCTATTGTATAATCCTATCCAATATTGGCAAAAACTAAAATTAATGTTATACTAGGTACTTAACGTAAATTAAATGCATTTCAATGCTTTAGCATAGGGGAAACCGTGGCAACAGAAAACAATCTTTGCATTTTGGTCTATGATGAGCCACGGATAATCATAGCTACTGTGCACAAAGAAGATTTACACTCTGGAAATCCGTCATTGATGGGTTGGTGCAAAACCACATAGTCTACTGCAGAAGATCTCTCTCGCTGTGTTCACCTTGGTTCACGGTTTTCTGATAAAGTCAGCGAGAGAAATCTTCTGAAATAACCTCTGTGGTTTTGCACCAACCGATTTGCTCCAATGATTGATTTCCCAGCGTGTCGCCGGCTTGTAAATCACCTTTGTGCACTGATTCTTAAGTGCAATTTCTCGCTCTGATTTTCTATCCCTTCAAATGGAAAAGAGCTTTGGCAATTATGGGTGAACCCTTGTTTCCGCAGGTTCGACGGGATCAGATGACGCGCCCCCAAAGCCAGCCAGACACGCTGAAGCGGGGCCTGCGTCTTCCTCCGCGGCTCCGCAAGTGCAGACCTATATTGTCGCCCAGAATCCTGAGGTGCTGATGCAGCTGCTGCGTGAGAACGAGCGTCGCGGCGTTAACCCCTCGGTATACACAACCCCCGCCAATGCCTTCAACACTCTCGCAGTCGACTTCGACCCACAGGCTCCTCCCTCTGACTCTTTGACCCCTACTGCTGACCAGGTTTGGCTCGGGCTTGTGGCTTGCCGTCGCATGGACGCCCGCAGCATGTACTTGTCTTTTTAATTTGTGCATTTTTATTGAGCGCTGATTGGATCACGTGAGTTGACTGCTTGCAGCTGTTAAAGGATGGTTTGTTTTACCCTATTATTTTCGTTGTTAATAGTGGTCTTTTCTAGAGTTCTATATAGGAGAGATGGGGCATTCGAGTGTGCTAAGAATATTTTTTGTATCCTGGGCCACCTGCTACGTTTTGTGAATGGCTGGCCGTAGGAGACATGACAAGGGGCCCCAAAAATAAATAAAAAATATTTTTGGTGACCCATCTCTTCTATATAAAACTCTAGTCTTTCCGAACTTGCTATTTCCATTAACATAATCACCGATTAAATTTTTTGGAAGAGATAAATTAATGAGTCATGTATTGTTATTAGTATCGATCATCATCATTTTCAAATGGGTTTTATGGGCGTATGCCTCGTGGCCTATTGAGCCTTGGCTTATGCCAACGACTTCATTGCCTTTTCATATATTATTGCTATTGTTTCCGCTTAACATTGGCCGTTGGCAAACTAACCTCTATGTCAACCTACGTCAGTTACAAGTGATAGGGGACAAGCTGAGTCCTGCTTATCCCTTGTAAAAGGGTATGCCTGACTAAACCTGCGAGTCATATCGGTTAAACTAAGGGGGTTCCCCGTTCCCTGAAGAAACATGTAAACTTCACTTCTCCCACCTTTCTGCAAAAAAATAAAAAGTGGGCCGGCAGACTATTAAATAGCCTATGCCTTTATGCAGCTAAATGTTTGTTTGTGATTTGAGTTTCGGTGATTAATTTGTTGCTTCCAATTTTCCTAGATTCATTGGTATAAGGCTAAGACCAGCTATTTTGCACTTTAGTAGATAGTTGTATGTGAATGGATAGTTATAATTTTAAAATTTCTGTGTTGCTAATTTTATGTCAGCTACATGGGGGAAACGTTTTGTTTCCGGAAATAGCATTAAATTTGAATTTTTAATTGCAATATATAGACCTGCATTTAAAACTAAAGTAGCAGCAAAATGTTGAGCTATGGAGCATTTGAAGCGAGATCGGATAAAAATTATATCGTCACATAAAGTGGCACAAAAGAAGATATCGTTTTGGTCTCTAGTTGCAGGTGGCTGAGCCTATCTATGGAGACAGACATTTTGCTGCACAAATGGCGACAAAAGACGACGATGAGACTTCGATACTTGAAATGCGGTTGAGGGAACAACAAAGACAGTCAGAGGAGGATCATAAATGGCTGTTGGAAAAGGAAACCAACCTGGTTTGTGCTATTTTGTTTAAATATTAACAGAATTTCCATCAGCGATAAGAAATATTTCCTCGGATTGGAGGGGTCTTTTGCCAAATATGTTCGAGTGTATATAATCCTAGCAACCACCGATGTTGCTACTTGTATGAAATTGTACATGTTTCTACCATAACATATTCTGTTAAAATTGATCTGTTCCTGTTACTTTAGAAAAAGAGGCTATCAATATCTGGTGGATCCGACCGCTCGGAGGATAGTTCTCCCAACCCCTCCTCCAGCACGCACTCTAGTCTGGACAGACATTCGGACAGTCACTCTGGGACAATGGACAGACAGCGCCAGGACAGCCACCATGGCACCATGGAGAGACAGAGGGCCATCATTGTCAAGAAAATGGACCCCACTCCAACTGCCGATCTGGACCGCACTAGCGACGTAGTGTACGAGTGCACCACCCATGTTGTCAAAGCGGTTATGGCGCTAAGTCAAGGTAATGTCGCTTCCTGAGTTCTAGCAATTTTAACTTACAAGTAACAAGTGCATGTGAGTAACAGACATTAGCAAAATTGTTTCCTGGCAATGTATTTTGAAACTGGACTGCGCTGCTTGTAGTTTTGAGAACCTCAAAAGCCCTAAACAGTCTTAAATACGTATGTAGTCTTTGTACTTAGGCGGGGTTTCCACAAACGTCAATCGTCAATGAGAAATGTGAAATTGAAGGTTTAGCAGACATTAAAGACATACTAAAAATTCTGCTACCACGTCAAAACCATATTTCTCATTGACGATTGACGTATGTGGAAACCCCGCCTTATCGAAAATTGAAGCCAGCTGAAATACAGCATAACTATGTATATTGCTGAGAAAGCGTTCAGGAAAATCAAAAAGGTACAAAATAGAAATCTAAATTTTAAAAAGCAGGTTCTATCATCTTAAGTTGGAGGGAAACATTGATATTGTAGTTCTTATAAAATTATTTATAGACTCCCTATCTCTAATAACTTTGTAGCCTAGTAAACTTATTAAAAATTATAAATTCAATAAAAACATGAGATTTTGATGCGCCATCTTGTTACGTTCCTCTTAATCAAGACATGGCTGTATGTTGCGCAACCTATGGCAGAGATTTACCGTAAGTTTTGCCGAAAGGTTTTGTCAGTATAGAGACGATATCAGTAGAGAAGTAGACATTTTACAACGTCCTTTTCCTTGAAGTAGATATGTAGTACTTTAATTGTATTTGATTGGCAGGAGTGCAGGCTAGTCGAGCAGATGAGTACGTGGACCTGGTTCGTGGAGTTGGGTTCCAGTTGCGTGGCTTACTCGCTTCCGTCGATGATCTCTTGCCAATACTTCCCTCGACCACTCACAGACAAGTGCAGCTGGCCCATAAAGTGCTCAGCAAAGATATGAGCGACCTCATTACCGCGATGAAACTCGCCCAGAACTACAGTACGACGACTTTGGACGCTGAATATAGGCGGTGAGTTCAAATGCCACCGTTATTATTATTTATAGTACAGTTCGAGCACGAGAAACCTTGACAGTCGAATCAACCCACATGTTGCATAGTGGTACGGAGTTGTTCATTATAAGTGCCATACTTGGGCATCTTGTGAAGCTGGTAGTACCTGACTTCCCTGTACTAGTGTTGTGCTTAACAAAGTTGTATAGCCCTAAACTGATGAGTGTAGGATTGAAACAAAAAGTTATCTCTACACAGGACCACAAACCAATGCCGAATTTATTTTAAACCCGCGAAGAAAACAACACCGCTTGATTGGTTATTAACTGAAGTGTGTTGTGAATTATTGAAAATGTGAATTAAATCCTATATATGGTAACTAGAATCTTTCAACGTTTTACTGGAGTCACCCAAGACGGGGCTCCAAAAAAGTAATTTGGAAATTTGACTGGTAAATCTGGTATGAATAATTTCAGGTTGCTTCATAGACTTGCATCTGAAATTAATTTACGGCTGTGATATACCGGTACATAAAATAGTCTCATGTCTCTTTGATTTTCTCTGCAGAAATATGCTCTCGGCTGCTCATGCCCTTGCCATGGACGCAAAAAATCTACTAGATGTCGTTGACGACATCCGTTTGAAACATCCCGAGATCAGCGAGAGGCTAGCTGGAGCAAAGTCCCCGAGCTACGTGTCCCCCAGTCCCGGGACCCCGCAGCCTGATGGGGGCTACGTGCCTATGGGCTCCGCCGTTCCCGTGTCTGTCTCTGTCATGGAACCTACTGCCACGTCTGTCACAATTGCTGTATCTCCAGTGTCTTCTCCCCTGGCGGCATCTCCTACTATACCTGCTGTGGAACACGTCCAGCGGGAGCTTGTCCATAAGATACAAGTAGAACAGCCCATTTATAGTTTTGCCACAAAGGTGCCACCCCCTCTAGGTCCTGAGGCGTCCTTTGTGAACAAAAGTTAAGGAACTACAATTTTTATCTCATTAATTTTATGTGACATCGTTTTAAAACGCAATGTAATGTGTGCTTTTGGACGCTCCTAGTCAGTATGGTGTATTGCCTATTATATTGTTTATGCTTAAATTGTGACGTAGGGTATGCTCAATTTTTTCTTTTTTTTTTTTAATATTATGGACTGTCGATGCTATGGCATTTATCTATGACCAATGAGTGAATGCAGGTTTTACCAAATGTAATTTTTCCTTTCCTTTTATTTATTTGTTTTATTTTTTTCAATTGGGGTTGTGCTTGCTTTTGTAAATTATTATTAATTTTTAAGTTACAAGCTACTGTGTGTATTTAAACATTTTTTAGTTATTTTTAAGTTAATTGCTCTAATATAACTATGGGGATTCACTATCCAGTGTTTTTTAGCATGCTAAACCGTGTTAAATATGTTAAATCGTGAATCCCAAGGCACGAGAAATAATTTGTCGATTTTAAATTTTAACAGGACTATCTATAAAGGTCTTCACGATGTTTACATTTCAGAATTTGACATTTTAAACATTTTGCATGCTGAATCACATTTGAATATGACGTCTAGGCATTGCAATTACCATTTTGATATGTGGATAGATTTAATCTTGCGATAGCGACCAAGACTACATTGATGAGTATAATACGTCATTACCAACCACAATATATATATACATACTCGCCATTACGTAGGAAACAAAACTAAATTTCAACATCAGTAGGCTATGATAGTACTTTCTAGCTTTTCATCTTTGAGTGTACTTTTCTATTAAATATCGTAGTAGTGGTTATTAAAATAGATATATTTTGGTAAGGGTTATCAGAAGTGGTTTGGTATCTGTTGCTCTTGATAGCTCAGTGCTCCGTGGTGCAATTTAAAATACTACTCAGCGTAACTATTGTTTACTGGTCACAGGTACCAGTACAGTTCTTAAGTATTAAAAACATAATATTATGGCGTTGGTATTCTTTTTTAGTGCTAACATCTCTTATGACGCATTTAAACAACAATATTGCTTTACTTGGCCATTTCGTGTGAAACTTGTATTCAGGAATATGTGGTACTCTGTATTGTAAATATTGTAATTCCAACTTAATCTAGTCACCGCTCTTTTAACTTGTAGAATTCATCATAGAATGGGCAATTTATGGTTTTGTTTTTTGGGCTAACATTTGTACAGTGAACATATAGTTGCCATTGGCCCTGATTGCACACTCAAATTTTTATTCCATCGAAGAAATATTTGGATTGTTTATTTAGAACAGGGGTTCCCGAATTTCTTTGTCCGTGGACCACTAGATTTATTTTATGATTTTCCATGGACCACCATAGCTGCGACAGGAAAATCGTCAAATTCTAGGATGATTTGTGCCTACAATTACATGCTAGTAATATTTGATTAAATGTTTAGGACTGGTATCTGTGGGATTTTATAGTTCAGTGCCAAGACTTACTGTATTTTACTTCAAATTTCCAATATCTCAGCTGATTTATTTTCTTATTTCTTTCTTTGGTCCGTGGACCACCTGATATATGTCTGGACCACCGGTGGTCCATGGACATATATCACATATTATTTTCTTAATTCTTACTTTGGTCCGTGGACCTCCTTATATACATAATATAAGGGTGGACCATAGTTTGGGAACCCCTGATTTAGAATATACGATTTGAATCTGAATTTGGTATTACACGTTCCAAATTTTCTTAAATCGATATTTCCGTGTGGTTTGGTTACTGTAAATATTATATTAAGTCTGGCTGAAATTTTCAAAATTTGTTTAAAATTTTTGACGGGTCGGCTTTTAGTTTTGAGTCGATATTAATGACTGATGAGTTCTATATTAGTAATTAATAAAGAGCTTTAACTTAATCTAATTTTAATTGTATTTTCTTTTTCTTTTCTTTATAGTATTTAATAACCTTTCTTTGATGTCTAATTTAATAGACTTCGATGACAAGGTAGTAGTGTACTTGTGCGAGCCCCTACACGCCATGCGTTTGGAGACGTGTCATAACTTAACACAGGTACTAACCAACAGAGGCGACTGAAGAGGTCAATTGGATACTTTTATTAAATTGTCTGTATGTGATTAACCTTTAAATAAATTTAAAAAAAAATATAGGCCTACTCAAACACCAAATTTGTTTGCGAAATACCTAGCCAGCAAGCAAAAAGACTGAATTAGAAAGAGATGGACAAAAATGGCATATGTAGACATTACAGACGCATTGTAAGCAAACCATCCTCAAGAAAAAAATTGACGAAATTGATTAGGTACTAAATAAAATTATTAACGGATTAAACCCCCGTCGTGAAAAATTCCACCATCCACAAAGTATTTTCGTATTGTATTGCCAGTCCCTTCAAAAGTTCGTTTTTAAATTAATAAAAAATAAATTTGTTCTGTTCTTTCTATAGTTCTACTTGTTGTATTTACCAAAATTCAGTTTGCTTTCTTAAGCTTGGTATAGACTAATATGGCTATGATGGTAGTAGCCTCGGGCCTTAGGCTAGTTTACTAGTTCACTGTTTGTGTACCTTTAAAATTTCATCCTTATTTTGCGTATTCCCCAATGGCCAATAATACGGCAATTAAATAAGGTTAATAGTACCTACCCTAATCAATACCTATGGAAAAGTAAGAGAAAATAGAAATCAAAATGAATAAAATGGGTTAGTAGCGTTACAGTAGTCAGGACATGTAAAGTAGTGGTACAGACTCCGACTTTCACCCGAAAAGTTGTTGGTTCGAGTCCTACACTTGCTACATTTTCTGGCCATGCTTCCGGAGGCTATATAAGGCAGGCAGTCCCGGGCCTTCTTAGTTGAGTGCAAGAGAGGGTTTGTATCCCTACCTCACCTGGGTTGGCTTGGTAATAGAACAAAGCCATTTATTTATTTATTTATCATTGAAAACTTACTAGGCTACTTACCGTATATAAGAGGAGCTTGGTTACAAACGGGGCCAACTCCATTTTTTTCAGAAAATGGGGTTTTGATCTTGAAGAAAATTTTAATGTCCACCTGCACGTTGTAAAGTGACAAAAGTAGCCAGATTTCATACAGAAGCGCTGAGAAGTCTAGGGTTGGCTATAAACTTAATGCAATTTTCAATAGAAAATCCGCTCTCCTGAAAAATTTTACAACTAGGAATTGGCTATGTTTGTATACAGCCTCCTCAATAAGTTATTACCCACCAATTTCCACTTGAGAGACCCCAGAGGCCTACACTCTTTTTGTTGGCATACTCAGATGACGAACTAGGATCCTCCTAATTTAGGCCTTAAAAAGCTCTAGTAAGTAGGTAGAACACAATGAGCCATGCAATGACCTGTCTATAATTTCGACCATCACAATGCTATTATTCCCTCATATCCAACCATCGTAAGAATAGGAAGGCAACAAAACATTGGAGTATTTGGCGCTAAGTTTATTTTAAATTTAAGCGGGAAGCCGTGAATTTCCTCCTAAAAAGCGGTGACTTCTTACTTTAGAGAGTCGGGTTAGGTGCTCACCAAGCGGATATTTTTGTTATTATTATTAGCGTTAATTTGAAGGGTAAGAAGTGGTTTTGTGTTGGTTTCATGCCTCTTAATTATTAATGGTAACTTTAAGTGTACCCTAATATTTGTGGATTTACTACGTTTTAAGTGTGTACATCTAGGCTAGACATACACTTGGCAGTGATAATCATCGTGGGTAAACTATGTACTGCGATTGCAAGCTCTCTCGGTGTAAGGTTTCAAACGATGAGGTAAGTTTAAGCTTAACGTTAGAAATTTCATTTGGTATTACATAGTGGTTTTTATTTTTCCTCTCAAAATCCGATTCTATCTAGTATCAAGCCATTTCATTTCGGGTGGGGTGGGGGGGGGGGGGGGGAAGGGGGTTGAACCCCCATGAACCCCCCCTTGGCTACGGCCTTGGGCTATAGTATGAATAAGCTCCGTACTGTAAGCTTTGTAAATTTTTAATTTTATTGCTGGTAAAATGCATAAAAAATTGTACTCCTGTTTTTTCGAGACTTTTCCCCGGTTGAGACCCCCGGGCCCTCCTACCCGCAGTTATATTAATCAGCTTTGTATACACGTTGAGAAATCTTAACTTAACTTCTGTGAAAATCCGTAAAACCGCAAAACTTTGCGCCTATATTTCTATAATTATCGGTTCCCGGGGAGACCCCCCTCTCGGAATTTGCTGGTACCGTAGGGTTAAAAACTGCAGCTCATTTGTTGAGCATTGGGAGAATGAGTAAGAAATCAATTTTAAAGACTCCTCTGACCTCTAATGCGATTAAATTTCTGAGTTCTGAATATTTGTATCATGGTAGGTCTAACTAATGGTAGCCTATGTAGGTATGTACATGGTGTTGCTGTGTGTATATACCCAGGCCACGCAGCCACGCTCTGCTGATAAGGCGGGGTTTCCACCAACCGGCTAGGGCTAAAAACAAATACGGTGACGTGGTAGCAGACATTCAAGACTTAGGCGGGGTTTCCACCGACCTCGCATTGCAGAATGCAAATGACATTGACGGAAATGTTATTTCCTCTATGCCATAGTTGAAATTGATCAATGATCATAGAGTAAAATCACAAACCAACAAACTAAAATTAAAAAATGGCTTCATGGGATATGTTAATTAATTACAAACATTTTAATAGATTTCTATAAAAAGAAAAATTCAAATTTTCGTCAATGTCATTTGCATTCTGCAATGCGAGGTCGGTGGAAACCCCGGCTAAGTCTTGAATGTCTGCTACCACGTCACCGTATTTGTGTTTAGCCCTAGCCGGTCGGTGGAAACCGCGCCTAAATACAAATAATATATAGCCAACTACAGACAGATAATTTTTCAAGACGCAACGTTCATTCGAATTGTTCCAATATGGCGGGGTTTCCACATACGTCAATGGTCAATGGTAAATATGGTTTTGACGTGGTAGCAGACATTTTTAGTAGGGCTATGTCTTAATGTGAGCTAAAACGTCAATACCACATTTACCATTGACCATTGACGTATGTGGAAACCCCGCCTATTCGATCCAACAAATATGGGTCTAAGAAAACTTGGAAAGTTTATTGCATGTAGGTACCTAAATTCAGATTCAAATCGTATACATACTTCAACAAAAACATTAAAAATGTTTCTTCGATGCTATATTGTATTGTATTGTACAAAACACTGTAATGTATAGATTTATTTATTTATGTCAAAAGGGATAACGTCCCCCGCGAACTATTTAAAAATGTAAATATGCTACATTTTTTATGCCGGTACGCATTATGTGGACGGGATTCATTTCACAAATTTATATGCCATGTAAATTAATTCTGACAAGCGCAGCATATATACGCAAAATGCAATACGCAAAACCTAAACACGTTAATTTGAACTTTAACACGTCTAATCTTTCATACTAAATTGTGGAAAGCATGAAAAGCATCAGTTGTGGCTGATGTCGAGTAGTTCCCGCACAATATGAGAAAGGGGTAGCAAGCAGCAAAGAAAACATTTTTACGGAAGAAAAGTTTTAAGAAGGGGCAATGTGGCATAAAGGGGTGGAATCTCACCCCTTGTGTCATATTTTCCACAGGATTAATAACAAAATGCATAATCAAGAAAATGGGCATTATTTCCTCCAGCCTTTTTTTAATTAGTATTTTGTGCCCATGCCCATTAGTTGGAGAAAATTCAATTCTTACGGACTAAACCGAACAGGAAAATTCAGTCAGAAAATTAAAAAAAAGTCTGACCCTTTGAATTTGTAATCTTGTCCAAATTAAATTACACAGCACTGAAATATGCATTTGAAAACGTCTATAGTATTATATAATATATGTAACGATTCATGTCTACCGCTTAATAATATAATATGACGTAGGCCTAGGAGCCAATTGAACAGCACTCTAGCTGCCGCATATCTGCCTGCCTCCTGCCATGCAAGTTAACATACTATCCTAATACAATATATATAGATATATTCGAAAAAACTTGTCGTTTGCGGCCTTGAATCAAAAGTTCACCACTCGTGTAGAATATAAAGAAAGATATCTACCTTAGCTACTTTCCCAGTATCATCCTATCACAAACAGGCTCTGACGGTAAAAATAGGACTTGCAATGAGGTTGGCTACGCAGCCGTGTGTTATGCCGCCTACGCTACCATGGCAATGTAACTTACGTCCGAGCTGTTGTTAAGCTCGAAGGAGTCTGAAAAAGAGATATACGGGTTGAGAGAGGTGACCTTTGTGACCCAGGCCTGAACACAACACCCCGCGCTTGGCCCGACACGACAAACTATGACTGGCACATCTCATACGCCTACACGGTACTACATGGGTACTATAGACCAGGGTGACTCACCCGTCCATTCAGAGTTTCATCTGGGGTATATTGAATTTTGGTGGAAATTAGAGATAAGAACATTAACATGATTTTGGGTTCCACCAGATTAATAAATGATTGGTGAGCATTCGCAGAATTTGACAGCAGCTGTGCGCACGAAGAATAAGTCTAAAGAACGACATAATTACATCTGAAAAAGGACATGAGTTAGGTCTATTGGTAAAGGCAAATGGCAATGGTGTAATATTATTTAACAAAGGGTTAGTTGGACTTATATTGCCTGTTGAGTTAATAGTGATTAGAAGCAAGACCTCTCATCGAACAATTAAGGCGGAGCCCGTCGCTAGGGGAAAGCGTTGACGTTTCGGGAGTGGGTGCTACTCCCATTATTAGGCTTAGTCCTGAGGAGGGCTGATAGTATTTCTTCCTGAAATCCTGATAAGGACTGATATGGTTTCTGGACGATCCCGATAAGGATTCGAACTACCGTTTCTACTAACACAATAGGCAATGTAAGGCAAACTAACCTTTTGTTAAATAACATGAGTTGTAGGTTCGGCTTATTCCTGGAGTTCTAAGGAAAGTGTAAATACTCCGCATGTGTAGTTTGGTGCAGACACATGGGCTGCCAATTATCGGATTTATTGGAACTATTTAGCTATCGTCGTCCTTTCATTTCCATGCCAAGCCCCCTATAGAGAAATTTCTGGACAATGCATCTGCAATCTATCATAGATACTTCCAATAGCAACCGAGTTTTTTGCGGATGAATATCTTGCACCTTAATGTGCAGGAGGTCCGATCCAACTGATTATATCATTCGTGCTCTAAGTGAAATTAATAATAGGGTGAGATGTATTTGTTTAGCTTAAATATGATGGTTACTAGCGTATTGCCTCAATTTACGTGGTTTTTATGAAAATAATCGGTTAGGATATGTTTAGCTTATGTTTCTGAGGTAAAATTATAATTTAAACTCCCACACAAAGGCTGGGTGCGACAAGGTACCAACTACACCATGCCTCAACACAATGAATGAGCGGGCGTCTCGAACATTCCTCGTGCTTCATTTTCTTGATAATTTTTTGGCCCTCGCGAATTTCATCCTCCTACGTTTATTATTAAATGTGTCAACTGTCATTTGAAAGAGATTTAAATTAAGACCTCGCAGTAGGGTGAATTTGCCAGCTCCTAGAAATAGCAACTACTTGCCCATAAATTCATCCATAGCATCAGACCCTTTTTTAATTATTTTGGAAATGAAATTACAAAAACTCAGGACCAAAGTCAGTTCCAAAATTCTAAGACCAGTCTTTTTTTTCAAAAGAGCAGCTGTAAAAATATATGTCCTTTTCCAAAGTAGGTAGGTACGGAACTACGGAAGAATAGAATATTAGCCTATGTAGGGTACAAATAGTATAACTTGATTTACATTTACTAGTTTTTTGGGACGGGGGAGAGGGGTTCCATTGATGCAGAAATTATTTGGATACTTCGTGTGCTGCATTATCTGTTGCTAAAAATAAAATTTTAAAAAATAAAATGGGCCACGATAAAAAACTGATGTTAGTTGGTTGGCATGTATCGTATTTTATATGCGCTGCAATAGTTTGAGCTGTCAGAAACTTATCTATGGATATCAAGGACTAGTAGGAGTACCTAAAATTGTAAACCCCTTTCTTGGAATTCCCATAGAACCTGAACTTAAGCCCGTTTAACCCGAGCAATATACGAAAATTACATAAAATTCAACATTATTATTAGCGGATGGTAGATATAGTCGTAAGTTGTCGAGGATACGCCGATAAATCATTAGATTGGTGGCCGTCAAAAATGATGAGAGGTCGGTCATCTTAGAATTCGCGACTCGTGCAACACGACCTCTCGCCTTAGCACCCACATATACCATGCTTCTCCGATGTCTATCTTAATTTCATTTCAGCCCAATAAAAAATAATTATTTGTTTACTCTTTCCCTCGCCTTAAATTGAATGAGTTTACTTTTAGAAATTGCAAGAGCAGTTCTTGAACAGCGTGATCAACCCATCAAGTCTTAATTTTATTTTTTTTATTTGAGATGATCAAAATGCATATTATAATAATGATTTTATAGGAATTCTTCTTCAAGACTAAACGAGCGGCCCGGCCGTGGATGGGCGTTTTAGATGTGACGTACCGCATCGTACTTGGAAATTTCTCTAACCATTTGTTAACATTTTAGCTGTATAACTATGCCTCGTAGCCGAAATTTAGTGAGTTTTGCGGAGAGACTAACTACCAGTTTCCGCCAAATTTTGTGCTGTAAGTAAAAAATTTATCCAAGAGAGAAGGCAGTTAAGAAATTCCAATGGCAGGCATCTGTAGGCGAGCCCTAATTACAAAATGAAAATGAGACCAGCGAGGAACTAAAAGAGTGAATCATCGCTGGGAAGAAATGTCATTTCAGCACGCTCCATCTCCTCAAATCATGAACCTTTTCGAGAAGATACAAGAAAATAATGTATTGAACGCCGGCCAGTTGTAACCTATGGGTGTGAGACATTGGTTATGACTCAGAGGAGCGAGGAGATGCTTGAAAGGTGGATGCGTAAAATACTCCGAAAGGTGCATGGACCAGTGCAAAATCAGGGAGAGATGGAGAGACCCGTAGAAGTGATGAGCTCTACGAGATATACCAAGAACCTAAGATAGTAGCCGAAGTCAAGAAAGCCCGCATCAGGTGACTGATATTAGGTAGATAATCGCCCAAGACAATAGGGGGCACCAAGAGCAGCCTTACACAAGGTGCTCCAAGGGAGAAGACGAAAGGGACGACCCTGTTGAGGTGGATCTGGCGATCCTTGGCTTTGATGACCGGCGAAGCCGCGAAAGACGGAAGGAGAGCACAGGACTACGCAGGCTGGTGCGATGTGGCAGAGCCGGACAAGGTCTTTACTGCCCTTAGCCCTTAGGGGTACATTAAACCCCAGTGTCCCCAGTTTTCGCGACCCGCATGGGATCCCTTCTAGCGACCCGCATAGGTTGGTTACAGCTGATCCATCGATTTTTTTTAATTACAAGTATATTATACATATTTTATACAGTATTTACGTATGTCATTGTTTTCGGTTGTGCTCCCACACTCAATGACTGTTCCATGTGCGCTGCGTCCAGTACAAGGCTCTTTCCTCTCGACAAGTTTCGAACATGAGTTGCGTTACCAGTTTTGACTTATGCCTTCAAGTACCTCGGTTACCTTCATGCAATCTTTATAATAATCTCAACCATCATGATAGGGCTCCTATATGATTATGTAAGTAAACATTATTTTTAAATAGATACCTACACGATTAATTTACATTCCCTTGCTAGGCCTATGACAATTCAATACATACGGTACTGTACTGCATTAATGAACTGTAAAAATCTGAAAATTGAGACTATACCTAGGCCTACACATCAAGCAAATATTATGAATCATCAGTAGAATGTTATGCGACCCGTTACGACGTCACGTAGGCTTGAGGCATGGACGGATACAGGGGTGACCGGGGAGTTGCTGCCCCTCCCCCCCCCCTAATTTGGTAAAAAATCTGTTGTAAGTTAACTTAATAAGCTCTAGTTTAATTGATACTACATGTGGTAGTTCTATTTTGACCCAAAACTACCCCCCCCCCCTCCAATTGGGCTCGATCCGTCCCTGGCTTACTTATTATCTTATATAAGCTACAGGTTTGTAGGACGCAGATATAAATTACCAGTACTTACCGTAGCTGATGATATTATCTTAATAACTGATTTTAGCAGCCTCTATTGCTTGGGCTCAAGGTCCTACATGTTGACTGCTTCTGTCTGTCATGTCAATAATTGATCTAAATTCTACAGTGTCCACACACAGTGGGTTGCAAAGGGGTTGAGATGTCCAGTAAGAGGGATTGCAAGAAGAATTGACTGGAACTCGCTGGAAGGGAGGGAGTACCTGGGATCTCAGTAATGATCTTCGATCCTGCTCCGCCCTCCATTAATTATAGCCTGGGCTCGGGCCTGGTTATCATTACTGTATCATAATTATCATGGTAACGTTCAATTTTATACCGTAATCCACGTCCTGATGGTGGTGGGTGGTAATCACTTGGCTGTCGTCTGAGTGCGTCACCTGTCTTGGCGCCATCTTAAAACATATTTAAAATTAAAATAAATCGGAAAGCTATAAGCAAACACATAATTAAAATATGAAGTATTATGCTTATAATTAAGGCCCTGCCATAGTTGGTACTTTGCCCGAGTCTGGACTCTATATGTATCGTACACACCATCATGCGATCGGAGACCTGTCGTAACTCAGGTATTAGCTACAGAGGCGACTGAAAATGCTATAGATACATCATTAGAATTGCCTGATTGTGATAAAAAGAACCGGTCCGAGTTCACTCGAACATGCTTTCCAATTTATCAAAATTATTAGATAGAGAAAATTAGTAATTTTATGGCAAATATTTTTCCTATGGTTAAATTTCCGATTTCTCGGGGGGGGGGGGGGCGGTTGTCCACCTGACGTCACTGGAAGTGAGGTAAATTCTCGTCGATAGGTCAAACAAACACATTAATTACCACACAGCAATAATGGCAGGGCATGCAATGCATTTGAGCGCGAATTTTCTATCATTTTTTTCAAAAAATAATTTTTTGGGCAAAACCAAATATTTTTTTGGGAAAGCAACCTATCCGGTTTCGTTACTCAATTTAACACCTAAAACATGCTTGAAGGTAGAAATCATCGATAGAAAGGTTTCGCATTTTTTAGTCATTTTTTCATTAAAATTTAGTTATTTTTATTTTTTTACCCCCAGAAGCAAACTATCAAGGGGCAAGCGACCCCCCGCATTTTGTCAACATTAATAACGACTACAATCTACGAGAATTTAAAAGAAATCGTTGGAGCCGTTTTTGAGAAATAATTTTTTTAGACGTTTTTTTGGAGATTTTTGAAAATAAACCCCCCCCCCCCAAATTGAGTTAGCCCCAAAAAAAAAAAAATGGTCCCGAGGTATGATTTTTGTGAACCTACATACCAAATTTCACTCAAATCCACTGAGTAGTTTGCCCGGAAATCGACGAACAGACAGACAGACCGACAGACAGACTTTTGTAAAAACCACTTTTTTGGGTTCCTGGGACCTCAAAACGTGTAAATCCGTTGAAATCTCGGAATCGAAAATTTCGACCATCACAAAGCTTTCCTTATACTACGTATAAATTGGAAAGCAAAAACTGAATTTGTGTTTGGTCGCTTGAGTGTAATAATTCATCCAATAGCGTTCTTGCATTGGTGCAATATTACATGTTAGCAGAAGAAGTGGACGACACACTGACAGTGGCAACATTTTTCATCGGCATCAGTATCGCTCTGCTTACAACCATCCTCCATGAATTGTGACGGGGGTATAAAGGAAAGTAATTAAGTACGGTAACAGTAAGGTAATGTTGAAAAAAATTATGCCTAGGCACCCTGCTGCCCCGCTTTATCAGACCAAGTTGTGATAAGTGCAATAGTGGTATATCTGAACAGATAAGCCAGGCCTGAGATACGCCATTACTGTAGACACCTGAAACTTATTAAAGAACCGGTACGGGTGAACCCGTGCTGTTTTCCTATCTATAAATTAGCATAGGTACCGTAATAAATATTAATTGTGAGTGTTGCAGTTCCTTGGTTAATAATTTCCCTATGGTTAAATTTAGGCTGCCTCGATTTTCCCTATTCTAAAGCACTGGATTGATTGATGAGATAATTGTCAAGTCTATAATAATAATGATTTGGTAGGCTATGCATATGGTGGAGTTTCCACATACGTCAATCGTCAATGAGAAATGTGAAATTGAAGGTTTAGCAGACATTAAAGACATACTAAAAATTCTGCTACCACGTCAAAACCATATTTCTCATTGACGATTGACGTATGTGGAAACACCGCCTTGTTGGAAATGTAACCAGTTCGGATTTTTTACTCTATTTAGCACCTGAAACATACCTGAAGTTACTACAAGGTAGATCGGAAGGTTCAGTATCAAAATTATTTTTTTATGACAGTGGAGTCTTTTAAGTATATATACTGTACATATACTGTATATATATATTTTTTTCTTCCCCAGAACCAAACTATCCAAGGAGAAGCGACTTATTTGTTTGTTTACAGTGATACTAGTATATAACGACCACACTATGCGAATTAAAAAAAAAAAATTAATGGAGTCGTTTTACCTGTATAATAATTTTTTAAACCGTTAATTTTAAGTTTTTGGGGGTTAACTTCCCCCGAGATAGCCTAAACTACAAAAATTATCCTGAGATATGATTTTTGTGAACCTACATGCCAAATATTATCAAAATCCATCAAATAGTTTGTCCACGACATTTGGTTAAAAAAACAACACTTTTTTGGTTGGTGCCTGGGAGTTCAATTCCGTTGAAATCTCGAAATCAAAAATTTTATTTCAACACAAAGCTTTCCTTAAACTAACTTAGAAATAGAAAAACAATACAGACTTTACTTCGGTTGAAGACGTGTCGTAACTCGACACAAGTACCTATTGTAAATAAATAAATAAATACATAAATAAATATTGACATTTTTGTTGTATTACTAAGCCAACCTAGGCCCTAGCGCAGTTAGGGCTATCAGGTTGCTTAGTGAGGCTTAGAAGAGGTCAGTCGGATACATTCATTAAATTGTTTGTACGCGATTAACCTTTTTGTAACAGCCTGTCTTTTCCTGCTGTAACCATACCATTGGTCATGACTTTATGGACACTGCAAAATCAAACCATATGAGAATTTTTCTATGAATATTCCAAATTATGGCTACATTCAGAAGCCCGTATTCTATAACATGATGCTTTACAGGGGCTATGAAATCCTGTCCAACTGCAGCAATGGAGATAGGACTGGACTTCCCACCCCTCCATGTTGCAGTGGAAACTTCAGCCAAAATGACATTATTAGGTTTGGAAGGGCAATTAAGAGGGACTGTCTGGATACCTATGCCAAGCGTTAGAATCCATCCAAAATACTGTTTTAGGAGGGAATTCGAAACTATATTAGGGACAATGAAAGAATGCTGCGAATCAGCAGGAATTCTCATTAGTCACACAATCAAGTGGTTTACTGATGGCTCTAGGCTATAGGAAGTACAAAACCAAGAACAGGCCTTGGCGTCTTTGGTCCTGGGGTTAAATTTCTGGAGTCTCTTGGGGAGTCAACTATAGTCTTGCAGATTCTGTAATGAAGGTGCGGAGGACCTGCGATGCGATGCGGTGCAATCGCACGAAGAAGAGCAGCATGCTCGGGAAGCTTGCAGTTACATGTAAAAGACCTACCACTTCTGAATCCCCTCAAGATCCTGGCTCTCCTGAGGGAGATAGGTCTCGAGAAAGTGATGTAGAAGTGATGTAGATACTTTGTTGTAGGGGGCGGGCACAATAGGCCAATAGGTTTAAGTGCACACAGGTAACACCTGTACCCCAATTAAAAAAAAAAAAAACTTTTTGTAAAAGAACAAAATAGAATAGAACTTGGGTAGAAATATATCAAGCTACTGTATGTCCTCCGTCCAGCACTTGCTTCCACAGAGGTTGTAGATGTCGTGTTTAGTTAAAAAAATCTTTTCATCAACATGATGTTAAGAGTAGGGTTCCTATCTGATTCTGGTAGCCTGGGGTGGTCTATCGTTCTTCTCGATCCAGAGGGCATCATACCAGGTATAACACGTATTTGGGTGTCATTTGTCTCACCCTTTTGACACAGTGACATTTAACTTGAGGATGACACTGTCCATCTGATCGACAATCGAAACCCGGATTATAGAGGTAGATTCAAGTCGTCCCATGCTTTGGGATTGGGACAGGGCAGATAACGTTTCTGCCGAATTTATGGCAACTTTAGCTCTTATTAATTTTTATTTTTATTTTTTATTCCTAAAAATATATATAGTATATATATATATATATATATATATATATGTATACTATATACATATATATATATGTGTCTGAGAATGGAAGTTTATTGAATTATAGTCGTTGGTTGACCTCTTATAATTCTAATTTATTCTATATTACTTTAATTTTAAAAGTTTTAAGTGTATCCGTTCCTTAGGAAATGGGTACCTACCCCAAAATCTGTTGTTTTTACGTGCTTCTCATTTTTTATTGATTGATTTATTGATGATTTTAAAGATTTGGCTCATTTAAATTGAATTGTAGAAGACTACTTCATGCATCATAGAATAGGTATTTTTAATTTTTGGTACGGTAGTTTTAAAAAAAAATTCACGGTACCTATCTATTTTACGTAAAATTTTTGCCCTCAATCATTTTTATGAAAATGCAGCGGTACCAAAAATTTTAAATACACTATCGTATATGATGCATGAAGTAGTCTTCTATAACTTAAATGGGCCAAATCTTTAATACCGGTATCTTGTTTTGTTAATTAAATAAAAAATAAGAAGACGGTGAAAACACCGGATTTTGGGTTGCCTATTTCCTACTAGATGTACTCAAACGTCTGGACGTTCACTGCAAGCACACCCACGAACAATCTGGTTTTAGTAAAAGATTTCGCATTCGCCCTGATTCCCGAGAAATAGTTTTTTTTTTCGTTCAGTCTTATAATATATTTACCGTATGCAATAGCGGATCCACGGGGGGGGGGGGGGGGTCATGACCCCCTAAATGAGTTAATTCATAGTAAATTAATAAGATACCTAGTAAAAAAAAAAAATGAAAACTCAACTTTTCAACAAAATAATTACCTTTTAAACTTACAAAAAACTTGTGACCCCCTGAATCTTCGGCTGGATCCGCCCTTGAATGTAGTGAAATACTGATAGATCGTACTCCATAATATTCGTACGTATGTAGCGTACGTTTGGTTGGAGTAGAACTAGTCAACAGGTTGTGAAAGATTGGGGGGTAGAGTGAGTTATTTACTATCACACACACGTGGTCACATAAACTTGGTCACGTGACATTGCAAAAGGAATGGCCAGTTCCCGCAACCGTAGTCGTGACTTGCTAATAACTTATGGCACTAGCTGAGGTATTTTCGTAAAATACGACTTTTTAATACCAAATTTGACGTCGTGCGAAGCTATCTGACCATTTTTGTTGTCTTAGCCCATGTTTTTCAAATATATAGACATGTATAAAGATTAAGGTTCATAAAGGCTATCTGCATGCTTGTAATGTACGTTACGGTAGGTACATACCTATAAAGGCTTAAGAAGGGATTTACCTTCCTGGGCTAATATGAAAAGAAAGGAGAATTGATATTTAACGATAAAAATTTATATGATTTTTTTATTGATTTTTGCTATATAGGGAACCAATTTTTAGTGGGCAAAATACCCTAAATCCTCTTATTTCGGAGGAGGTTACCTCTTCAACCTAAGTTAGTTTAATGTCAGTGTTATACACCGTATAATACAGCAATATATTGAATCACGCCAAATACCCTATTTATGGATTAAAACTCATTTCAAAAGGATGTTCATGTTCATAAAAAATCTACGACCAAAAAGAAATTCATTAGTAAAATTAGTTTTCATCTGTCCCAAAATCAACTAACAAATCTTCCAGCAACAGCGCGCTAGCATAACAACCCCGGATTCAACAGAGTGATAAACCATCTTAGTATATGATCTTACTTATTTTCTTACTTAGTGATGTTAACTTAGAGTCTACATAAAATTAATTATTATCGATAAAGTTTTAGTTTAGTTTATTTTAGTTTTAGATTGGTTATTAGTATTAAAGGGGCCCCAGCACGGGAGAAATCCTTTGGGCCACCCCTACTTCATTATATCACTGTCACTGTATATTGTGTGCCTTAAGCCCACAAAATTCTTTTCTTTTTCGTGCCAAGTATAGAGACCCTTTCACATACTGTATTTGGTAGGCTTGCCACTTAAAATAAAAGAATTGAATAAAATAAATAAATAAATAAATAAAAATACTTAATTTCAAATACAGACTAACTATTAACCATTTTAGGCCAAATTATCTTATCTTTCATAGGGATCTCATTTATTTGCCGGGAGGCTAGAGTGGGTACTCCATAATGGTTTATTAATATTAATTATTAATTAAAATTATATCTGCTCTAAGATCGCTCGATAAGCAGAAGCTTGAGCGTGATAATTATGTGTATAACACATTTTTTTCAATATATATACACCTTGTCCTACTGGACAAGGAAAAAAGTGAAGTGAGTGAAACTCACTTGCCTGTTGTAAAGTAAACTTCCCCAGTACGCAGTGGCGTAGGCAAGGGGGGGGGGTCAGCTGGGTCCGAACCCCCCCCCCCCCCAAATTTAGCAATACATTAAATTTTTCCGATACTTATGTTAAAAAAATCCCGGTCCCGCTGTTTACAGTTTTGTTAATAAAGTTATCGTCTGCAAAATCAAAATGTTTTTGCTTGCAAACTATTTCAGGCCTATCTTAAAAAAAAAAAAAACATTCCCCGCGGTAGCCCTTGGGCCCCCCTTGTTAGCTGTAATATTCTTTACATGTAAAATAAGAACATAACTGCTTTCAAAGTGCGTACATTCCACTATTTTGAGCCTATTCTTTTTCAAAATTATTCCCCCGGGGGAGACCCCCGGGCCCCCTTTTCTGGCAGTAGGTCCACTATATTCTTCGGCTGTAAAATCTAAGCATTATTAGAATAGGTTACAAGACGTATATACATCAAAATGTGTAAAACTCCACAATTTCAGGCCAATTTTTTTATAAAAAACCTTCCCCGGGAGAGAACCCCGGTCCCCCCTTCGGCCCCTTGAAAATTAAGATCATGTCCCTACTTAGAACATGCGTACGTCCATGAGAACGGTTTTCCTCTTTTTCTACTATTTTACGGAAATACGGGGGGGGGGGGGGGAGGGGGCGGAGCGGCAAATAAAACACCACCCCATTCGAACAGCTATCGTATTCGAAAACTGGAACCCTCCCAAAAAAAATCTGGCTACGCCGCTGCCAGTACGAGTATGTACCGTCGTCTAGATAGCTTTTAATGACGTTGAATTTAGTTTGTTGAGGCAACTCCTAGTTAACTGTTGATTAACATTGCCGAACGATGGGAAAATGTTGCATTGTTTCCTGTCGTTACTGGTTCAACTTTAAGTAGCAAGTGTAGTTACCAGCCGGTGACCTTAAAACTGTCTTAGGTGGGGATTTCACCGACCGGCTAGGGCTACTTACAAAAACGGTGACGTGGTAGCAGACATTCAAGACTTAGGCGGGGTTTCCACCGACCCCGCATGGCAGAATGCAAATGACATTGACGCGAAATTTTTGTTTTCCTCTATGCCATAGTTAAAATTGATCAATGATCATACAGTAAAATCACAAACAAACCAACTAAAATTAAAAAATGGCGTCTTGGGATATGTTAAGTACAAACATTTTAATAGATTTCTATAAAAAGAAAAATTCTAATTTCCGTCAATGTCATTTGCATTCTGCAATGCGAGGTCGTGGAAACCCCGGCTATGTCTTGAATGTCTGCTACCACGTCACCTTTTTTGTATTTAGCCCTAGCCGGTCGGTGGAATCGGCGCCTTAGCAGCCAGCACACTGCAATGGCTCTATTTGGCATGTAGGCTAACTCATACCGTGGTCAACAGTGGTAGGTAGGTACAAACTGCTTTAGACGGTCCCTGGGCAACCTCGTTGTCCAGTGAACTCCTTGTAGCAGTTTGCCTGAGTAAACAGATAAAACCCAAAAAATAGAGATGGCTGCATGTATCCATTAAAAGCTGGCCGATGACATTGGCCACCTCGTGGAAAAATTATGACTATAAGAATGAAAAACACCTTATTATAATATGGTGTATGAAATAGTCCTCTACGACGAGAGGAAATTTTAAAACTTAAGGACTAAATGAAATTAATAAATATATTCCTATATGTTGTGGTGAACCAGTGGTGGTGGCCATTGGCCAATGTCAACGGCTAGCTTCCCCTTAAGCCAAAAAAACTAAAGTTTATGTTGCATTACTTACCAGGTACTGCGCCAATAAATCATCTGACTTGAATTTATAATATATATTGCAGTATATAATAATTATAATAATATCAGTGGCGTAGCCAAGGGTGGGGTCAGCGGGGTCCGGACCACCCCCCCCCCTCAAAATTTAGCAAAAAAGCAAATTTTTTAGTTATTTATCTAAAAAAAAATCGGTGGGGAGACCCCGGTCCCCCCTTTTCCAGTTTGGTTAATAAAGTTGTCGTCTGCAAAATCAAATTTTTCTATATTTTTCTATAAGCTATTTCAGGGCTATCTTTTAAAAAACAATCCCCGGGGTATCCCTCGGCCCCCTTGTTATAGCTGTAATATTCTTCACATGTAAAATATAAGCATAACTGCTTTCAAAGTGCGTAAATTCCTCTATTTTGGGCCTATTCTTTTTCAAAATAATTCCCCCGGGGAAAACCCCCGGGCCCCCTTTTCTCGCAGTAGCCAGTAGGTCTACAATTCTTCGGCTTTAAGACCTAAACATTATTAGAATAGGCTACGTTACAAGCCGTATATATGCATCAAAATGTGTAAAACTCCACAATTTCAGGCCTTTTTTTTTTCAAAAATTTCCCCGGGGGAGACCCCGGCCCCCCTTTGCCCTTGGGGATATTGAGATCATGCCCCTAATATAATATAATTAAAAGATACGTACATAGCGCCAAATGAAACTCCACCCCATTCGAAAACCTATCGTAAGCGGGCAAACTTTATGAAGACTGGACCCCCCCCCCAAAAAAAAAAAAAAATTGGCTACGCCAATGAATAATATGGTATATATAACACTTAGTTATTTAAGTTAAATGTTAGATTTTTTAGTTTAGTTATAATTGTATTGTATTGTGTTAATATAATAATTCATTCATTCACATTTAACTAACTTAGGTAACCTCTCGTTATAAACGAAATTAGAGGATTTAGAAAAAACTGGACTTGGCGGGATCTACGCCTATCCGGGGCGTCCTCTGATTTCGGTTACAACGATGAGGTTACCTCTTCAACCTAAGTTAGTTGAATGTCAGTGTTACATAACATTATATATATATAATACTGCAATATATTGAATTAAGGCTAAAGCTTTATGCAATAAAGTGAGCTCCCGGACCAGTTTAGTTAGATGTTGTCGGGCTTGTAGACCATTGGCTAGCACGACGCCCCGGATAGGTATAGATATAGTTGGTTCGAATCCCGCCAAGTCAAGTTTTTTTCTAAATCCTCTAATTTCGGTTGTCTGACTTGTACCTGAACAATAATTCTTTTTATAATAAGTCTATGGTGTTTATTTATTATGTATGGTTGTAAATACTGGTGTAATTTTTATTATCTTACGATAAGTTTATTCTGTACGCAATATCAATAATCAATAGGCTATCGCACAATCTTGATATTTGTATATTTTATTTGTATGGTTGTTTATAATACGCGATAATTAATAATGTCATTGACTCAACAGCATTGATAGAACAGTGTAACAGTGTACTGCACACAAATGACTTTTATTGTTAACAAATAACAGTTGTGTTTGGTAGGTTAATGTATTTGGGTGTAGGACATGGGGGAGGTGGTTGGGGGCAACATATAGTTCGGTAATAATACAGCCGACTCTCGTTAACTTGAAACTCGAGGGATATTACGAATTATCGATTGTGTGAAATAATTAATGGTTCAACATTTTAGAAGGAAAATAAATAAAACTACAATTATTTAATGTTGAGCAATTATTACGAGTATTTATTAACTGCTATTCTTTAACAATGGCAAAAGTTTAGAGGTACATTCGTGTACATATTCATAATGTGAATTTGAATTAATTAATCTTTCTAAAGAACTTTTACGATGGGACAATTATTTACCATGAAACTATATATAACAGGACCCAATTGTACTAATTGACAAATAGGAAAGCATGTACAAGTTCACTCGTTCCGGTTCTTTTGATAAGTGACAACGCTATAGGGGGCTTTAATTTGACGTCATGTGTATAGGCTTTAAATTACATTAAATTAAAAAAAACAGTAGACATGTGTTGTAGCACTTATTTTTCTTTGTAACCATTCATTGTCTTAATGTTGGCTTGACTTTAACTTATTTCATAGTAAAAGCTCTAATTTTATGATAACCATCCTTAGAGGCGTAAAGTTTTAGAATGATGGCAAAACTAAGTAGACCTAATGACGTCATCAGGCAGGATAAGGAAAAATCGAAAATATAACTGCAAAATAGTAGGGTTTTACGCATTTCAATAGTAGTAACGTATAGGCCTAGTTGTAGATTTTACAAAGCTAACCAAGGAATGCGTATATTCATATTGCTGCAAAGGGGCCCGGGGGTCTCCATGAACCACGTCTTACCATGCTCGAGGCGGGGGGGGGGGGGAAGCCCCCCAAAAGGAGCTGGGGGGGGCAAGATGGACCGTGCCCCCGCCAACTTCAGGCCCCTGACCATCCTGATACTTTTTTTTGCGTCGGCGATGGGGAGCCATTCAGCCAGCCCCCAGCTCCCTGGCCTGATACCTGTGCTGATATTTATTATTTATGTTGTATTTTATAGCTTTTCAAACTGCTCGTCTCGCGTTCTTTGTCGCGTATTGTTAATTTGGTGAGACAATAATTCTTAGCATTGTTTCTCAATATAAACTCATAAAATAAGTTAGCCTTTATACAAGGTGTTGCAGACCATTTATAAATATGGTAAGGCGCCCATTCCACCAACCGGCTAGGGCTATTTACAAAAATGGCGACGTGGTAGCAGGCATTCAAAACTTAGGTGGCGTTTCCACCGACCTCGCATTGCAGAATGCAAATGACATTGACGGAAATTAGAATTTTTCTTTTTATAGAAATCTATTAAAATGTTTGTACTTAACATATCCCATGACGCCATTTTTTAATTTTAGTTTGTTTGTTTGTGATTTTACTGTATGATCATTGATCAATTTTTACTATGGCATAGAGGAAAATAAACATTTCCGTCAATCCTGCAATGCGAGGTCGGTGGAAACCCCGCCTAAGTCTTGAGTGTCTGCTACCACGTCACCGTTTTTGTAAATAGCCCTAGCCGTTCGGTGGAATGGGCGCCTAAATAATACGAAATAAAAAATGAATAAAATGAAGTACGAATGGCTGTGTGAACAGACGGATCGACCCATATTCGTTCGTGGCTAAATGTTCAACAAAGCCAAAAAAGAAAAAGAAAAAATTGATCCCTATTATGGACTTTAGATGTAGCCACAGTGCCATTCTAGTGATAGGGTCACCGTTCACACGATAGTTAAGAGTTCTAACTCCTCATTTAATGCGATGGCGTTGGCGTACACATTATTGTACGGTATAAAAATTAGAACAATTATTATTTCTATTAATGAAGTTGTATTGCAAAAAATTGCATCAATCAGTAGCGTTGCAGAATGCATAGGAGGCGGTACCGTATTCTACTGTACCATTGTGCTAAAGGTTGAATTCAAGCGTTCTCTATTTTGGTTTTAGCTCCAAGAGAAGGGCATTTTTGAAATAAATAGAAAGACGCATTAATTGCAGTATTATATGAGGTATATAACACTGACTTTTTAAATTAACTTTTAGGTTGAAGAGGCAACCTCCAGGTTATAACTGAAATGAGAGGATAAAGAAAAACTGGACTTGGCGGGATTCGAACCGGTTAGGCGTAGATCGTGGGTTATTTATTTATCCCCTAATTTCAGTTAAATAGAAAGAAATGTGTTTGAATCGGAACTTGTAGGACTATTAAGTAGAAGTAGTGAGGGACTGAGAAAAATATTAAAATCTTGGTATGATAAAAGAGAGAAGATATCATCAAACTGGCAGGGGATACAGCAGAGGTAATAAGAAGGGAAAACAAAATAAATAAGAAGATAATGGGAGAGGCGTCAATTGTCATGCAGAGATTAAACAACACTCGGGGGTCGGTACAACATAGCCTAGGAATCGGGTACAGCAAAGGCTAGCCTACCCGTCCGTGGGCGAACCTATCAATTCTGCAATCTGCAAAGGAAAATATAAACCGGAATGTCACAAGGCAACTGGGACCTGTTATAGCCTTCCTATTAACATTAGGGTAAAGGCACCGCGAGACATTGGAGCTGCCCAGCTACTGTCCACGACTCGGGTCCCCTTGTTTTTTTTTATGTCCCTGCTTATTCATGGGGTATCCACTTCACAGAGGTTTAAATCTACGATCGATTCTTGAAGGAAATATTATTGGATTGCAGTTATTTATGCACCGCGTTTTCTACCGTCGGTGGTTTAGCGACATGTCAGTGGTACCGGTCTTATTGAATTTTCTCATGCTCCTTAACAACACATGATTTTCCGTTTGCATCGCTATGGGTATTATTAATGTTTTCAAAAGCCGATCACATATCTAATAATTCTTATGATCAAATCTAAATGCAGATTTTTAGTGGGTGCTGATTGATGTCGACCAACACGGCAATACTGCTGTCTGTTTAAAAATAAAAAAAATATAGTCTAATTAATATTTAACATTTTCCAATTGAGTTAAACATGTAAATTAACGGCACTGTTTATCCGGAGCTGTGTGTAAATCTCTGAACCTTTCACCTTTTGTCCATTCTTTCTTTATACCTTCTTATTACTATGTTGATGACTGACGAGTAGACTCAAGAGGCATATACGGTACAAGTAATTTCACACTAAATCATTACATGCAAATATGTAAGTCGAGAATACAAACCCACAACTACTAGTCACATCAGCATCTACCATTAATTATTAATCAAAATTTTTTTAATAGGCTACTTTAGGAGAAAGATTTTAAGTGCGGACGTTGCTAATTAATTTGCAGCATTTCAAATTTCAGTTTCTAGTGTCCTAATATCTCACGTTAGTGACATAACGAGGCTGTTATGATATTGGGCATAGATACGAGATTCGAAAGAATTCTTAACAGTAAATCGGACACCCGTTTTTTTTTAAAGTCGAATTTCTCATCAAATATCGATCATAGAACCATAATTTAGATACTTGGCTTCAGTTTTTGAAGGCGTGCAAAACTGCAAGGACAAACCACACCTGCAAAAACTGTGGCCAAATGGTGATAATTTATTCTTCCTTATGAGATCTCATTTAAATTTCATGACTGTACGATTGATATTTTATGAGAAGTTTGACTTTGTACTTGGTACAAAAAAATGTCTAATTGAGTGTCCGAATGTATCATAATCGGATGAATGAATCCCCAAATAATGCATTGAAGAGGATATGCTACGTAGGAAATTGGCACCCCAAAATTAAATAATTTTCATTTTTTATTTAAGCAAGTTATTAAAAATTTAAGCAAGTTATTAAAAATTTGGCTCATCTAAGTTGTAGAAGACTACTTCGAGTATCATGTAATCGGGTATTTTTACTTTTCGGTTTTGTAGTTCTTACAAAAATCCCAGAATACGCAAAATTTTAGTTCTGTCTGGTATTTATGAAAGAAATAAGGTACCGTACCAAAAATTTATTATTTCCTATTATATGAAGAATGAAGCAGTCTTCTACAACTTCCATGAGCCAAATCTTTAATGACTTGCTTTGTTAATTAAATAAAAAAATAAAAAGTCAATAAAAACAACACATTTTGGTGTGCTCATTTTCTACGTAGCATGTCCTCTTAATTGAATTGTAGGAGTAGAGTTACAAATACTGTATAGTAGGTAATTTGTGCATATCATCCAAATTCATGATCATTATCACAAACGACTAACTTGATAGTCTCTAGTTTTTTTATACTAGCCGCCCGAACTGGACTCTAAAACGTCTCGGTATTGGAAATAAAAGGATTCTGAAGATTTAAGAAGTAGATTTGGCATTGCCAACGATATTTTGCCAGCCATTTCTCCTTCTACAGGAATGTGGACATAGGAAACCAAGTAAAAAATGACGTTCTTTGAGTCTTCGCTAGCAGTGTCTGTGGCTCCTGAATTTATGGGTCCCAGCCAGACTTTTTTGGGTACTCTCATTAGTTTCGATCGGACGGTGGCTCTCATTTTCGGGCAGCCGTCCCAGGAATTGCACGAATGTAGTACGCAGGATGTCTTCGGATGAACCATTCGTTTCTCCTGTCAACTTTTTGTCTCTTTCAGACTTTATCGTGCATATTTTAACATAATATAGGTACTCTTCTTTACCCCTGCGGCTGTTTATCGAGTTTTTTATAGCTTCAAAGTTGGACGGTGAGAGATGTTGACTTATTACCTGCTCTTCCAAATCTGCAGATGCCAATGAGTGATATTGCCCAATGTCTCATGTCGTTAAACAGACTCAGCTTTTGCTGCATATTAAATCAATCTGTGGTATTTTTTTATTGACAAAGAATTGGTCAGTAAAGTGTCAATCGCCTTTAATTTACCATTACGCAGACTAGTTAACGAACTTCATAGACCTACAATTTTAAATTTGAATAGGCTATTAGAATATCATATCTATACAATTCAGGTCTACTACATATGTTTTTTACTGGATAAGGGTGGGTTCTAATACGCTCCCTACAACGGTATAGTAAGTTATATACAGATATATATTCGTATTTACGCATTCACCGATATTCTTAAATATGTAAAACATACGGTTCAGGAAACATGTCTGTAAGCCCGTAGCGTGACCCATAACTTATTTTGAAGTTGTTCTCGGTGATATGGTGCGCTATAGTGGCATTTTTATTTAATTTCTGACTATTTTGACTGAACTTGTGGCATGCTCCTTACTCAAAACTATTACTAGGCTACTTCTTAATTTTTGACCATATTAAATGGGTTTTATAGCAAATTTTTGTAATTATTATTATTATTTTTAAATAAATAGGTACATTCGCTTCGTTCAAGGTTAGATTCTCCTTTTAAGTGTTATAGGGCCGAAGGAAGTTTAAATGGCAGACCCTACAAGTTGAAGAAGTCTTCGCCGATAAGTTTAGTGGTCTGTACAAAGCGATCTATAGATTACGGGGCAAATTCTAGAATATACCGTAAGCAACAAAGATTTACGATTGAGATGATATTTTTCATTAACATACTATTCTATATACTGTAGGTGTATTTTTTGGTAGGGGGAGAGGTTGTAGGTTTACACCTTGGAAGTCTTCTCAGGACTCCAACAGGTTGAACCGGAAGTTACGTAGCCTACGTACAGGTGAATTAGGCGAGGGAGTGATCACGGTATCCGGCCAAATTTACGCTGGGTCATTTGAACTACGTGAGTCTTGTACTAACTACTGCAAGCCAAAGACATGGGATATTTTCTCTTAATTCCAATACGAGCCATGCCTTTTAATTTTTAAATCATTGGCTGTCCAATTACTCGTACTTTTTATAGGTACTGTGCCTAGTCATAAGTTGGGGTTTTTGATAAAGGGGTTATTTGTCCGCCGCCCGCCATATGGAAAGTGGAAATAATAATTTTGCTACGTCATTGTTTTAACACCTGCATTCTTGATTGCATGGGGTATATTATGGGTACGTTGTGACCTGCTGCGATGGAAAGAAATTGAAACACTGTGTTTCTTCGATTTTATTAATATATGTGCCGAGTAGGTACTTGCCAATAGGGTAGTTCGTAGTTGCCAAGTAAACAGCAATATTTTAATATTTATATCAATAACACCTTGGGTTCACGGTGACGATTCAATGCGACCCAAGAAATATTATGGCGGTCGTTCCTTTTTTTTGAAAGTTGCTAAATAAATAAATAAATAAACAGGAACTGTTTCCACAAGTTTTGCCAATGACCTCTTCCTACTTTTTTCTAAAAAATTTTGCTTATTACGAAGTCCAGCATTAATAAACCTTTTTGATCCTTATAGCGTGCGTTTTGAATAACGGTTAACATAGATAGAATGCACCTATTTCAGGGAGGTAAATAGCGCGAATGAATAGTAGCTTGCTAGACAGACAGGATGCTTAGAGACTTCGCAAGAGTGGAGATGTTATATTTGCGTTTCGGACGACTAAGAACAATAAGTAATAGCCCGTAATGAACATTTAACGGGGATGTGAACCGTTGCGGGGTCGAGCCACCACAGATCCTGCGGTCGTGCTCTACGGCACTTTCCGTATCACTGTTCATGGTGTATATGTTGCAAAAATTTAGCCTACTTTTGAGCCTATATAATTATTAAAATTTGGGGAAATTCAAAATGACTTAAACAGAATTTGAAACTCTACTGCATTTTACCACTATATACTGATGATGGACAAGGCCGTGCCCAGGTTTTGATTTCGGGGGGGGGGGTCCAATATTTTTTACGTAAATTATTAATGAAACCCCATTCTATCCAATGCTGAAATTCAAATAAATGTATTCAAATTCTTCAAACAATACAGGTTTACATTTAAAAAAATATTTCGGGGGGGGGGGGGGTCCGGAACCCTTGGACCACCCCCTGGGCACTGCCATGATGATGAAGATGCATTGCTAAATTTGCTCTTGTTGTTATTATTGTCTTCATATTAAAAGGTGTTTGCTACATTCCTCTAAAGCCTTGATTGATACCTACCATCGATGGCTTTTACGCCTATGCTTCACCCTTCACGCAGGGTTGCTACAAAATTTTGGCTTGGGGTTGAGCTATCCTGTAGGTTGTTACCTAGATACTATGACCTATTGTAAATTTGGTTCTAATCTGCAGTATGTACGTTTCCTCAATGGTTTGGTAAATCGTATGAATAGTCTAACTGTCAGCATTGCTAAATTTTGCTCTTGTTGTTGTTATTACTGTATTCATATTAAAATTTATTTCCTATGTTCTTCTAAAGCCTTGATTGATACCTACCACCGGTGGCTTTTACGCCTATGCATCACCTTTCACGCAGGGTTGCTACAAAATTTTGGCTCAGGGTTTAGTTATCCTGTAAGTTGTTACCTAGATACTTATGAACTATTGTAAATTTGGTTCTAATCTGCAGTATGTACGTTTCCTCAATGTTTTGGTAAATTGTATGTAGTCTAACTGTCAGCATTGCTATAATTTTATATCAGCAGTTGTACGCGTAGCACGCGCTGGTACTCGAGTCAGCTTTTATCCAACTTGTCCCGTCAGCTCATGTTCAATAAGATGTTACTTCATAAGGAATCGGTTTTTTTACTTCATTGACAAAAAACGGACTACGCAGGCTAGCCATGTCTTTTTATATTTATATTTAATTAGCATTATAGGGACGTTTGTATGACTTGTATGACAAGGAGTCTCTACCCCGGACTCGAAAAAGTAAAGTAAGTGTATTATGACTTAAAGCTAGTTTGAACTTTCCTAAATTTGACTTCAAATACGTTCGATAAAAGTGTAGGTACTTAATATAAAAAGTTCTACGTATCTTCATATGGGTTAAATGTCCAAAATTGCCGTATGGAAAAAAACGTTTCTTTCTTTTCCTTCTTATTATATAATAATAATAAGAATGATTTTTTACTTGCAGGTATACCAGGTCCCATACAAGCATTATTTTGACTTATGCGAAAGTACAATAGTTTTGCTAACGGGAGTACCTACTACACCGTGTTGTACATACCTACTGTCTATGTCGATCATTAATTAAAGAAAATCATTCACATTGTTTGTTCGAATACTTGCATAAATATACATTTAAAAATTGAAAAAACTCTGCGTTTCATTATCTCTGTTTCTATGGACCCACTGTAATTAACTTTACGGATAGTCGAAAGTGAAAAAAATAATTGAAACACGGTCTTCTTTTCTTTCAATGAAAATAATTATTTCCGTCTCCACCTATATTTATTATCACTTGGCATTCCGCTTATTCTTCATCATAACGAGTCGGCAATATAAATGTACAGTAATGTCAATAAGGAAAAATGTTTAGAAAGATTTAGGTGAAAAAGTCATTGACCATGGTAAGTGGCCCCCTCAGTGATTTCAGGCCCGAACGCACACATGAGCGGGAGGGTGCGTAAAGCGGCGTGTACAACCAGGTACCTCTTTGGTCCGGACAGGTATGCAAGATTACAAACTTCCTGTTCTCACAAGATCCTATCTGGAACCTCTCTAATTAATATTATATTCACACGAACAGCTGGATTCCTTCCCGATTTCGTACTGCTAAGTTGCAGACCTTACGGGACTTACAAAGTTAGTAATTATTAATAATAGAGCTCTTTGATATAGGGGAGTACGTGTGCAAATTGACTTTCATTTAAGTCGTGCATTTTCATTGAGAAACGCGCATGCATGAGCTGTGTGTAGGTATATTTTAGTTAAGAGTGTACAGCCTGTAGGAAATTGGCAGCCCGAAATTTAATACTTTTTATTTTATTAACTAAGCATGTTATTAAAGATTTGGCTCATTAACGTTGTAGAAGGCTACTTCATGCATCATATAATAAGATATTTAATTTTCGAAATTTGGTGTTTTTTCATATAGCCTACATGATAATATTTTATTAACAATAACTTTTCATGTATAATCGATTTAAAAAATAAAAATAAAACTACAAATTTCGAAAACTAAAAATACCTTATTATATGATGCATGAATTAGTCTTCTACAACTTTAATGGGCCAAATCTTTAATAACATGCTTAGTTAATTAAATAAAAAATAAAAAGTATTAAATTTCGGGCTGCCAATTTCCTACGGGCTGTACACTCTTAAGAAGTTTTATCTTTTATACTGAAACTCATTCAGACAAAGATAACTTCGATCACCTTTAAAACAGTGAAATCGTATTGTCGTATAATTTTATTTTTCAATCTGATGAAAACCCTAAGCCACTTCTTCATTGGACCTCTAGTGTCCAATGCAAATTTTTTCGAGTCTTTAGTTGCATGATTTAACAATCTTGATAATTAATAAAAGAATACATGTTGCCTAATGGGCATTGTTTATTTCTTTTGATTTAGAAACATTGGTAAATATTGTGTGCTTGAGCGTATAGCTGTCCTATAGGCATGTAAATATCTAGTTTTATTACTCGTCTTCTTGAACTCACCGTATCACATTGAGACGCATTTCATACGGAGTGTCATCCCAATATATATATATATATATATTGTATTAGCTGCCATAGAAATGCTGTGAATCTAATTCTTTATTGTTTTATCAAATTAAGGAGTAGGTATAAAATAAATCTACGAATGCATTAAAATAGGGTTTCAAAAATTGTTATGTAGCCTATTAGAGGTGCATAGTACCTAACTGAAAGAACTAAGAAAAGAACTAAGAAAAAACTTATGATGAATGAATGAATAATTATATGGAACACAACACAATACAATTATAACTAAACTAAAAACACTTAAAATCTAACATTCAACTTAAATACGTAACTATTAACTAATAAGTAACTAACAATAAAAATAAAAATTTATATATATTTATACCTACCTTATACCAACAAATGACATTCCTTTCAAGTCGGTGAGCTAAGTACATTTAAGAGATACCAGCCTATGGATTTTTCAATTTCTTCCTTTCCCTAATTGTAAGCGAAATTTGAGATGTGATACAACATACAACGATTACTTTGGCAAGCCCGTGTTACCAATGAGGAGGTTCTAACCAGAGTTAGCGAAAGCAAAACTCTGGTTTCATTGATGTGTGCAAGAAGAGCTAACTGGATCGGACATTTGTTACGACTCGAGAACTTCGTAAGCTGCATCATAAAAGGAGCCATGGAAGGCGTCAACCGACCGGGGCGCCCGAGTAGAGAAAATCTTCAGCAAGTGATGCTGGAGGTTGCAGGGGCCAATACATACGTGGAGCTGAAGAGGGCTTGCCAGGATCGAGGGGAGTTGAGGTATCTATGCCACAAGTTGCTGCCGGCTGTAATTTGAAGAAGAAGAAACGAAATCAACTCATTGACTAAAAATTAAATTGTGTTCGGCTCATGTGCATTTAAGATTACACAGAAAACAATTGACCGCCGATGGTGTCATCGCACTATAGTCAACATAATATAGTTATGAAGAATATAAACAAATTTCCCTCTTTACGGCAGTCATGCAGTATTAACGAGTAATCATCATCAGGATAACGATGGCTTCACATGGCGAGTGAGATCTCCTCTCAGTCAACTGCCGATAACTTACTTCCGTCGCCGCGCTGCGGAAAATGACAAAATGAGTTTTTGCTCTGGTTAAGATTGCGTTGGAAAGCTGGTGGGGCAGGCAGTGAAAGTGCAGAGAAGGTGTTGTCTCCGGCATAAGTGGTAGCTGGTTCCATACAGCTGTCTGTCACAAGTATCTGATGGATATTTTTGATTGAGGGGAGGCAAATGTACGAAAATAATGGCTTATGCTGCAATGCTTATTTTATTTCTCTTTAGCCCACATACAATATTTCGTTAGCCGTAACCTGATTTTTTAATTATTTCACGGAGAATAACATTAGTATCGTATACCAGGCTCCACGGGTGGCACCAATTCGGGGATCCTCAAGCCGGGAGAGAAAAAGTGGAAAATAATAGTTTTAGTGACTATTAAAATGCTTCTGATATTGGCCACCCCGGCAACACCTTTAATGTGTCAGTTTCTGTTTTACACCAGCGTAGGCAAGCAGGCGCGGATCTAGAATGAGACCAAGGAGGAGGCTAAAATATGAAAGGGGGCCTGGGGGTCTCCCCCGGGGGAAAATTGTTGAGAATAGGGCTGAAATATTGGGGTTTTACGAATTTTCAGAGCAATAAGGGTTCCATATTATAGGTAATTAATACAACTGAGCACAAGGGGGTCTTCCCCGGGAGATAATTTGTGAAAAATAGGACTGAAATAGTGGGGTTTTACGCATTTTGAGGAACCTAACGGGGGGGGGGGGGGGCTATAGCCCATAGGTTTAATGTTTGGTGATGTAAAGAGTTATCTCATGAATTTGAAAATTCGCTTAATTTCCGTCACCTACTACCTCTACTACTTGTAATAAAATGAAATGTTTAAAAATTTTCCGAGTAGCCTAAGTAGATTAAATCAATAAAAAACCTGGAATGAGTGTTCCAGGGGTTGCCAAGTTGTACGGTCGGCATGCGGCATCCTCTTTCAAATGAAATACTGTAGTTGTAAGAGTGGGCCTTCCAGCCCAAAATTCGCTCATATGAAAAATAAAGACAATTTTCTTTCATTCTATCTTTCTAGATCTTAGTTCTTCTTCGTGATACAGAGTTCAGTGTATATCTACAATATATCAGTTGGCCTCACCATCGAATTACACTGTTAGGGGGGCCCCTCCAAATCTTAACGGAAAATATTCACATTCGGTACTGTACGTGCAAACAATTAGTGTAATCGGTAAAAAAATAGCATACATTAAGGAAGGTAACCAATACCATGGGAATCGTAGATGTTCATATGGAAAAAGTCCATATTAAGGGTGGCTCCCGCCATTTTATATGGAATCCGAAGGCAACTTCCGTCGGATTTAAATTTCTTTCCGAAGCTTTACCAGTGGCTGTGTTAGCTTAGTTGGCTAATATAATTTTTTCCTTACATAATTCATTTAAAAAAGGGTTAGTTGGACTTACATTGCCAGCTGTGTTAATAGTCATTATAGGCATGGGCCTCATAGTTGTCGAACAATCCCATTGTCAGGGGAATTGGGAATACTGTTTCTCTTTAGTCATCTTTTATACGCGTATCACCACGTCGTCCCCTTTGAAACCCGTAGCCTAGCCCTAAACCAAAGATTTCTGGGTTTGTATAAGCATGGTATCAAGAAAAAAAAAACAAAAAAACGGGCGTATTATAAAGAAGAGACACATTTTAAATATGAATCACTTTCGAATAGCAAGCAAGGTCAACTAGAAAGAAAGGAAGTGAGAAGAGCATATATTACATCTCACTCTTCTTCGATACCCGAAGGTAAGCGAGACTAGAGACACCTAGTGGACAACCGCTACACTAATAATAAAACAAAATAGTGGTGATGCTTTTCGCCACACATAAAGATTGCGGTTCAGAATTTCAAAATGTGACTGGACTGATGATGAGGAGTGATACCTAAACTAAATTATTCAAAACAGACGCGGCGCGGCTGCAGATTTTCTATTGTAAACTAAATGGCAGGAATGACTGCATGACGGCTGCAGAAGCGTGGTAACTGAAGCATGGCCCATGTGAGATTTTCAACACATGACGGGCCAGTCCACTCCGACGCGCATCAAATGCTCGTTAGCTCACTAAAAGTTATAGTTGTTTGTCGACTCGCTGCGACACCGACGTACAGGCACAGTAGTTTCATTTTCTTCTACAATTTTAAGAGACTTCCTAACTAAAAATATTCACGATATGGAGCCTTGACTATAGCCAAAGAATATAGGTATGGAAGGAGGGATTCGAATTAGTAGTATATGTTAATGAATAATACAGCCTGTGTATTAGTTTATATTTCAACTGCATTCTATAAAATCCGAAATTAACTGCGCTCAAAATGCGTAAACCCCCGCTATTTGTTTTCTTCAAATTTTTCCGAGACATCGCGCTTGAAAGGCTGTCTGCACAAAAATATACATATTATTTTACCTTATTTTATTTTCTGTTTCTTTTGCAATAAACGTTCTATCTGTATTTCCAATAATAACCCCTAGGGAGATCTGCAACTATTAGCTTTAAGCGCGAAAAAAAGGCGGGCTTGAGCAAAAGACAGTTGCTGCGGCCATTAGGACGGCGTCCTGCCAATATGTTCTAGATTTTTGGTAAAAATGGTGTAAAATAAGTTTACAAAATAGAGGAAAAAGTTATAAATACAGGTAAAAAACCTTTGAAACGCTCTCCTGATGATATAGGTCTACGTACCTTTTGAAACTGCTACATGTATCGTATTGTATTAGAAATGCATAGATCCACGTTGTGAATGAAGTTAAAGAAAAGAATGACGAATTTAATATTTTGACTCTTTTCATGCGATGACTATCCCTAATACCGCAGACTGCTATACTCTAGAGTACGTAGATAGCAAGTGACTCATGGAGATGCAGGGGCGATAAAAGGATCGAAATTGGGCTCGGATGGGGCAACTGGTGGTTGTGCAAGGGAGATAGCATCAGGCAAAACAAATTGTTTTTCTACCCGGCTGCACGGCGTTGTACTCGAGTGGCCATGCAACTTCCGACCTGTATCTGCATCCGGTCGCTCCTGCGTGCCCTCGGAGGGGCATCCGCGCAGGGCCGGAGGTAGCAAAGTCGGAGGGCTTCAACTGTTAGGGCTGCAACTTTCAGATGCTTACGTGGGCCACCCTCCAATTAATAATCGAACTCAGGGAAGGGTGAGTTGGACTTGTGCGGTAACTTGGTAACTAACAAACCTGATGGTCTGTCAAATCACCAATCAGGCCATCATCAGGATAGTGAAAACTTATAAACAGTTCCATTTCTTTTTGCTTTCCAATTTATACGTAGTACAATGTAAGAAAAGCTTTGTGACGGTCCAAATTTTCGATTGCGAGATTTCAACGGAATTACACGTTTTGAGGTCTCATGAACCCAAAAAAGTGGTTTTTACGAAATGTCTGTCTGTCTGTCTGTCTGTCGCTCTGTCGCTCTGTCTGTCTGTTCATCGATTTCCGGGCAAATTATGATGAAATTCGGCATGTAGGTTCACAAAAATCATACCTCGGGACCATTTTTTTATATTTTGGGCTAACTCAATTTGGGGGCGTTTTATTCTCAAAAAACTCCAAAAAAACGTCTAAAAATATTATTTCTCAAAAACGGCTCCAACGATTTCTTTTAAAATCACTTATATTGTAGTCGTTATTAATCTTGATAAAATGCTGGAGGTCGCTTCCCCCTTGATAGTTTGCATCTGGGGGTTAAAAAAACAAACAACTTAATGAATGTATCCGATTAACGTCTTCAGTCGCCTCTATAGGTTAGTACCTACCCGTGTTGAGTTACGACAAGTCTCCGATCGCATAGCGTGTAGAGGCTCGCACCTAGCCATCGAAGTCGATTCTTTCAGATTCTTTATGCCTGTTATGGAATGATCCCAGCAAGTCAACGACTTAAACAATTATTGTTATACTCGAATTCAAAAACATTTGTTCACTCGGTAAGAGTTAACAAAATGTTATGTGTTTCCTTAGCTTTCCTTGTTACTGTACAGTCAATTATGTTCCGTTTCATCAATTTTGATCGTCACGACTCCCATGGAACATTTGAACCCTTTCCACGTCCACTCTTCGCCTTAGATGTGCAGACTGCCCTCCCCCTCCCCCCGAAATGGGAAAATTGAAGACAAAATTCACTAATGTGAGTTGTTATAATGCATGTAATTTGCCAGATATTCGGGTCAACAGTGCGTGTTAAGCGGTTTGATTGGTAGAACTCGTCGTTGCGATTTTATTTAAAAAAAAAATTCCCAAATAAAGGTTTAGGGTTACATTGTGGGTAGGGTGTAAGTACCCCAATACTACCTATACAATAATAATAATAATAATTTGTATTTTTCTTCAAGTACAATACAATTACAATTTAATTTAATAAATTTACAATAGTGACAATAGTGGTGGGTCTCTGGCTAATGGGCTGGGAAGACGAGTAACATATCGTATTTCGACTGACATGCCAATTTGTGAAATTTTTATGTAGATCCTATCCCATCATACAAGCAGAACTGTAGGCTAGTGTGCTAGTGATAACAATAATGTACGAGTACGTGCACGTTTTCCATTAGATTAGAATAATTATAAAAATGTCATGCCAAATTCGATAATAAGTGCGTGAGTTCAAATATGATTAAGCAAGCAACATCATCGCTATTTTCATAGCCACTTGACCATTCAATGGTTTCACGCGATTGGTTTGTTTATTCTACGAGGAAACATTTATTCAATTCGTAACTTATGAACCTTGTGATTTGTAAAACTTGAAACCCAACTTGGGCCACAGAAGTAAAGTTGTACTTCTGCGAACATGAAACTAAGTGAGCCAGGAAATAATTTTGTAAGATATAGTCTTACAACTCGCGCACTACACGGTAGAAGTGCTAACAGTAAAAACGCAATTGAATTGATTCATAATTATTGAGACATTCAATTGCCTCTTGTACCTTTTTGCGCATACCATGATTTTGCCGCGTCTCGCGTTATTGTTTTTTTATGGGAACTAGGCTAATTAATGTCAAATATCGTCATAAATCCCTTTAGGGTTTATTTTGTAATACGCTTCATCTCATTCTCACCTAAAAGAGTTTTTTTTTAGCATGTTTGTTCTGTGGCGTTGGGTTTCATGCATTAGTAACTCCTGTGAGTTTTCAGCGAGTAAGCGCTTGGTATAGATCATACTTTTAGACTCTTTCTGTTGTATTCTTATTTTTTGTTCTTCTGGTAAACTATGTACGACGCATGTCCATTTCATCACAAATTTCCACAGCACTGACAGAATTGACTTAAAAACAACATGTACTTAGTACTTTGTACTTGGAGCATTTATAGCAATAAAACTATTTGATGGAGCAATGGCGGTGATTCGTTCTGACAGCTGCCTTGTTAAACAACAATTTACAACTCTATATTTTCGCGGTCTGTGCCCCTCTTTGCATGAACGCCTATGCGTGACTATGCCTTGTAGCTTTACGAAAATGCGTAGGTACCCTAGAAATTTAAATTTTGTTGGAGAATTTTCCAGTACTGCACTATGTAAATTTGGTTGCAGCAAGTCGTGAAGGGGTAATTGATGAAAAGTACACCAGTATATGTATTGCAACTAAGTATCTCCCGTATGTGTGTAGCCATATGCCTAGCCTAACCACTATCTGGCTGCTAACAGCAGTGCTGACCGCCCATTAGAGGGGTATGGGGTAAAATGATTGTATACATACTATACAATGGAAGAGGTTCACTGCAACCCGATTATTTAAAAAAATAATTTATTTTCGAAATTCTAATACTAGTACAAGCTAATATGAAATATATATATAACAAAAGGCTTAAGGGTTCTTCTTGAATTTAAGACAACTTATTGGTAAGTTCTGTACCTATTTGCAAAAGCTGAAAAGTGATAAAACTGAGAAAGCGTTGTTCGATCAAAAGCTAATCAATTGCCCTAGAAGAGATGAGTAAAATACGATATCCCTCGTACAAATGTGCGAGGCTTGAAGGATTTACCTGTGCTCGTTGCCATGATCTCAAGTATGGCAGCGGAGGCCGTCATGTCTGGCATGCATTCAGTTCGGTGTTGGACTTAGTTGAGGCAGGTGTACCTTAGAAAAATAGCGTCGGTGCTGGTGTTTTGCGCGATGTGTACCTTGGTTCAATCCCCGTGCGCCCTAATTATTTTCCTTCCTACCACCCCCTTATAGTAGGTGCTCGCCTGTGATCTTACTTTATGGATGGAAGGAATACCGTGCGGAGTGTTATGGGATTCGGTTGGTGAAAAAGTAATTTTTTATATATTTTTAAGCTACAACTTGTAGAACTAGCCTATAAATTATAATTAATTATTGTAGTTCTTAGTGGTTAGGCGAGGGTTTCAGCGTTGTCATTTAGGCCTGTTCGACGATGTTATAAATTTTTAATCGCACACATACATACACATGTATACCGTATTTATAGTGAGGCAGCGATTGGGTGGTTTAATTTGTTCACCCTTACCGTCCTTATCTTGCCGAGACTCTTAAAAACCAATTGATTATAGCAACAACAAAAATAGTACCTTGAAGAAACAATACGGTATTAGCTTTTCATACCCCCCCCCCACAAGCTCAGAGAAAAAAATGTAATTTCTTAATGTTACAACCCCCCCCCCCCCTCTAAAACTAAACGAGAATGATTTGTTTTGCATTGTTGTCTGCTCAGATTACAGCATACAGTAGATTCTTTCCTCTTGCCTTCGCATGTTCCGCAATTTGCGTGATGAACAGTTCCGACGGTCAATTTTTTCGATGGTACAACACGAACGGCTGCTGTGGCTGTGGTCGTCCTTCTCTGTGAACATTCAATCACAATCACATCATTTTCAGCTATCATTTTATTTGAGCATTAGCTGCGCTATAGGGAAAGCAAAAAATTGGTAATTGTGCAGTGTCATATTTGTAGGCTAAATTAATTAATCATTATCATTTTGTCTTCGCCGTTTCCCCATGACAAAGTTTAGTGATTTAATTATTATTTTAATGTTGTATTTATTGGGTTTAAAATTGGTTATCATTTACGTTAAAGCATATTTAAAAAAAATCGCAAAACCCTTATTAGATACGGTGCTCTCAGACTACTATTTACTGTATGTATTGAGGATTGTACGATAATTTAGTTACTTTCCGTATAATTTGGTAGGTACTTTCAGCGCGAAAACTTTCCTTGCTAACTTACCGCACAGATTTTTTAAAAACAAATTATGGATTTCGAAAAGGAACCTTTTAAATAACTAATCTTTTGATCATGCTCTATTCTGCGTCGTTCAAGGGCTTAAAAAAAGGGTGGGTTCATAAAATAATCAATATCAAGGACGGACATGTACCAGGCTGCAACTACTATGCATTCTTAATGCCTTAATGCGGCATTATTATGCTATGAATTAATTTCGCGGTGGAGCCTAGAAATATACCGATTTTTTATTCCGACCAAAATTTAGTTTCGAAGTAAATAAACGTAACAAATATGTTAGAGACAAAATATTATAAGCTGATCTTAAGGAAAATATTATTATATATTATTAGAGCAGGGGTTCCCAAACTGTGGTCCATGGACCACTGATGGTCCACAAACATATATCAGGTGGTCCATGGAGCAAAGTAAGAAACAAGAAAATAAAACAGCTGAGTTATTGGAAATTATAATTAAAATTACGGTAAGTCTAGGCACTGAACTATAAAATCTAACCGATATCAGTCCTAAACATTTAATCAAATATTGGCACGTACGCTAATTTTAAGCCCAAACTACTTGATCTTGGTTCTAGAATTTGACGATTTTTCCGTCACAGCCATGGCGGTCCACGGAAACTCATAAAATAATCTAGTGGTCCATGGACAAAAAGTTTGGGAACCCCTGATCTAGGCAAATGTACGCTGATTTGCTCAAGTCACCATTGCCCAATCGCAAAATTAGTGATTTTTCCCTATTCCCCTGACAATACTTGCCGGATTGTTTTCCTTCTCTTTAAAACATACGATTGTAATGTTTAACTTGTATGTTTTCTTCAACAACAAATAGTATATTTCTATTTGATTTGATTTTGACCGATACTTAATGCAATGCACATAATTAAGCTGGTACATAAAGAAATTTTACATTTTACCATTTCAATATAATTATCCAATAGCACATAGCCTATTATTATTAAACAAAGGGTTGGTTGGACTTAAATTGCATGTTGTGTTAGTAGTCATTAGAGGCAGTGGCCTCAAAGTCATCGAACAATCCAACCAACCCTTTGTTAAATAATATTCGACCATTGCCATTAACCTTTACATTAATAACGCATGAGGTTGAGTTCTCCCGAGGTGCCAAATAACCCTAAATTTCCTTTAATTTAGATCAATTTAAGCAGAGAGGTTACTGTAAGTCTAATTTGTCAACACAGCTGATTCCTGTTCATTTTTATGTGATAAACAAAGAGAGAAAAAAATTATAACTTATGCCTTTGCTTCGAAGCGGTTTAACACAAAATAAATCAGGGTTAGTTTAGCATTTTAACCCCTGGGTTTCCTAATTTAACCGTTTCTGTCCGCGCTATCAAAGACCCATGTATATCTGAACTGCTTATTCCAATCTAATGCATTTGACAATTTATTTTCATTGCTTTACCCAATTTTGAAGCTCTTAAAAAAGAAAAATATTTTCTTTAACCTACTAAAAAACAAATTTGAATTAAAATTGGAATCATTTTTTGCTATGGCTGACAAGTTATGATGCAAATATTTTGAATCATACATTACGATACACTCACACAGCCGACGGTAAATACTTGATAATGTGCGTCATTTCTCAGTGGAAATGACAAGCTGCGAAGGCCAGATCTAGAACAAAGGTCTCAATTTCCATTATCTCACAATCTGGCTGCGTGTGGATGTGTGCTGATAACAACTTGGAGCAAAAAGTTTTCGTCATAGGCTAGTTTTCACATCTTTTGCAAAAGTTACCAACCGTCAGCAGGATCCGTAGCACGAACAGACAACGCAGAGTTTACGCTAATCCGGAGTTAATTTTTCCTTAAAACGCTTAAAAACAAAGAGATAAGTCAATAGGTTTTTCACGTTGGAGGACGGGAACAATTGTCAAGTTTTCCCTGCATGTTTAGCGCGTGTAACAATGAAGCGCAATCAGTTGAATTGTCAATTTATCCTTAACCCCGATGTTATTGATCTTAATTAACGGCAATTTAGGGTTATTTATCACTTATCCCCTGGGCACTTTAACCTTTTCTGTTCGTGTTCTGGCTACAGGAATAATAACCACTTTTATGAGTAAATTAATTGCTGATAAAAGTGCATTTCCTTTGACGTTTTTCCGTTTTCCATTTAATAGGCATATTAACATTTACTTCTGTAATATTTTCAAAAGAGTGTCATAGAGTAGTGATTCCTAACCTGTTTCGTAACGCGACCCGCCAGAGAGATTCAAAATATTTTTTATCACCCACAGGTTAAAAAAAAATTATTACAAGAAATTATTGATAATTCATGCCCCAATATTGCATTCTCTGGCATTATTACTGGGTTGTAATGTATTGGTCTGCCAGTACTATTATATGCAACTCAGTGCTTAGGGTAGAGAAAGTTGAAGTAACCGAATTTTAACCCTAAGGCAATTATTTACCATGGAACTACTCATACTATATACCTCGGTACCTATACTAATTGATAAATACGAAAGCATGTACTGTTTCACTCGTACCGGTTCTTTAGCCTATTATTTACTTAGGCGGCTATTCCACCGGCAAATTTGCTTCACTAAAATTCACTTATGTTTTGAGATTTTTTGTTTGCTATATTTGCTATATTTATATATTATATATATATTTATATTGCTATATAAAAATTTTGGTAATATTATTTTTAAATACAGGTATAAAGTAAATTTAATTTTATTCTAGAAAATTAAGCACCATGATAAAAATGTCTAGACAGAAAGGTTGCAGGTTGTTTTTGACTTCGTTCGTTGCCTGGATGGCAGCGGCGAGTCAAGGTCACACCACACACCGCTTTTCAGTTTAGAAATCACGCGTTTGACAAAAAAAGACACGTAATATCTTACTATACCCCCCTCCCCCTTGTGATATGTCTTGATTTTTGCCGAACCCCTCCCCCACCCCCCTTTCGAACCTCAGGTGGTTAATGGACAGCCCCTTAGAGTGGTTCTACAAAGTTAACTAGGCACTGTGTACCTCTAATTGTTTTTATAGGATAACATACGATATTAACGCTTGGGGTACGTGTTTAATACGATAATATATTAATACTCTAATCTAGCTTTCTTCCATTTGGATGGTTGGTATTGCATTAATACAGTGCTGCATGTCACACCAACTTTGATGGGAAAGTAAACATGGGCCGCCTTAACAATGCCATCGCAATTGTCTCTCACTCTGTTTAATCTGAACTGTGGGAACACTTTTCTGTCTGTTTTGGGGCACACACTAAGAGAGCAAATTTTAAGAGGATATGTCACGTAGAAAATTGGCACCCCAAAATTTAATACTTTTCATTTTTTATTTAATTAACTCAGCAAGTTATTTAAAGTTTGGCTCATCTAAGTTGTAGAAGACTACTTCGTGCATCATATAATCGGGTATTTTTACTTTTCGGTTTTGTAGTTTTTCCAAAAATCCCAGAATACGCGTAATTTTAGTTCGTTCTGGTATTTATGAAAGAACTAAGGTACCAAAAATTTAATATTTCCTATTACATGATGCATGAAGCAGTCTTCTACAACTTCCATGAGCCAAATCTTTTATGACTTGCTTTGTTAATTAAATAAAAAAATAAAAAGTCAATAAAAACAGCAAATTTTGGGGGTGCTCATTTTCTACGTAATAATAAATGAATTAATGAATAACGGTTACCATACCATTTTCGATTGTATTTTAGAGCTGTCTCCAAAGATATGAACCTGCCCCGGGGCAGTTTGCCAAGTCAATTCAAATAATGGTATGAAAAAAAAATACCCTCAAGCCTACTTATGCATTATCCTCCTCGATTCTCTTAAATAGACAGTGTTTTGTATAAAAATTATTTATTTACTACCGTAATGCTCCAAAAATGTGCACGTGAAAATTGAAAACATGCAGTTAGATGTCACATTATTCCTTTGCACTTCTTCGCGTTAGAATGTGCTGTACATTGAAAATATCACTTGGATTCCTATCATAAGTTCAACAGTGAATGATGTTCCCCAAAATAAACTGGCTGACGCTAATGTGTCAGAGGCGGCGGAAATACTATTTGGCTGGGGGGCAGGTGGCTATCGGGACTGCGTAGTAATTAGATTTTAATATGAGCCAACCACGTACTTAGGTAGCTTTTGACGGAAAAACATTTTGTTTGCAAAACTTCTAGTTTCTTTCAATAGTTTATAAAAACTATAACAATTTTAAAGAAAGTTTTGAAAAATTTACTATTTGTAGACTTTTAAGATTGTATCACGTTGCTACTATATACGCCTCCTATAGTAGATACCAGGCGCGGATCTACGGGGGGCTATAGGGCTATAGCCCCCTCCCATTAGGTTCCTCAAAATGCGTAAAACGCCACTATTTCAGTACTATTTTTCACAAATTTTCTCCCGGGGGGACCCCCGGGTCCCCGTTCATGTTTCCGAACCCTGTGGCTCATGCGCAAAGGACACTAATGTCATTAATTTAAAAGCATGAGAAGGGCTTTCCCCATTTTTTACAGTTTTATAAAAATGGTTGGAGGGGTGCCAAATAATACACCGCCCCCTTCGAAAACCTATCGTTGCGCCACTGTCAAGTGCCTCCCCCTTTTAAGAGGTCTGGGACCAACTCTCATTATATTGACAACTTTTTGCAATTCATGTTTATTTTTATTCGTATTTAAATTTAATCTTAGCCCCCTCCTTGGTCTCATTCTAGATCCGCGCTTGGTAGATACAGTCTTAGAAGCCTGCGTAGTACCACGAAGCAATACTGATGATGTTGATGAAACGTTTGGAAGTACGCTTTTGGAATTTCAGATGACTGCCTCATCATCTGACTTTGGCCATGAAAGCCGTTGTAACTATACTACGCTAGGGTTGAATATGGCGGATCTTAACAACTTGGTATTATAGCCTAGCTAGGTTCCGATGGATATTTACTTTTATGGTAGTCTTAAATCTGGAGATAAAAAGTAACGGCTGTGTTGTTTTTCTACAAAATCGTAGTCACAAAGGCTTCCAATTCTGTATCGCAAAGGGAACATAACTGATAAGCACCTAATTCTTATCGTTTTATCAAAAATATGTTATCAGATTCTCAACTTACTGATCACAATTGGTGGAGGAATAGGAAGAGAATGTGTCTTAACCTATTTTTATTTTTAAAATTACTGCTATCGTACAATAGAATGAGCCAAACCAATAGTTTAGGTCTTCGACTTCGATGGCCAGGTGGTAACGTGCTTGCACTTGTGCGAGTCTTTACACGCCATGCAGTCGGAGACGTGTCGTACTCATCACGGGTATTAACCTACAGAGGCGACTGAAGAGGTCAATCGGATACATTCATTAAATTGTTTGTATGCGATTAATCGTTAAAAAAAAGTGTAATAGTAATAATATTGTTGGACACAGTCCCAGGCTACGGTGGTCGGTGTGGGCCCATAGGACAGTCGACCTCCTGATTATAGTGGATTCCGAACCACTTGGGAAACACAGTGAAGTCACACGATTAGTTCGGAGGTGACCAGGACAAGTCCTACCATGTTTCCCTACCGGCACTGTGCACACGACCAAGTTATCTGCATGTTTAAACTTGCTCTGGTCCGCTGGATTCAACTTGGTAAGGCGGCCGGCTCAGTTTAGGTGTAAGACAGGCTTACAAAATATAATGTACTGTTCGCCCAGAAAAGTTTGCAAATGCACAATAGATTTTCTCGTATTGCCTCTCCATGTAAATTTCCTAAGTTGCATTTTCAAATCAAATAGAACTACTTTACATGTGTTTGTATACACAAAACTTATGGGGGTTCCATTCCAAATTTAATGCATTAAGGTCACAAGTGGACATTGCTAAGGTGCCCATTCCACATACGTACAACGTCAACGAAAAATTGAAAAATGACGTCAAAATGACGTAAATTGACGTGGTAGCAGAATTTTTAGTATGTCTTTAATGTCTGCTAAAACGTCATTTTTCAATTTTTCGTTGACGTTGTACGTATATGGAATACCCCCCTTATTTATTTAGCTAAAATTGTCGATCAGCAGCAGCCTGATCGAGGCGATTATAATACCGGTATTTATTTAATTCCCTGGTATTAAAAATGTAAACAAGATAATTTTATAATAGAAAGTGCTATTCAAAATTTTTTTGTTTACAGTTATAATCCTAGGGTATTTATTTAACTCCGGTATTATAATCGCCTCGATCAGGCTGCTGTTGCACTTTATACGAATTTACTGCTCCAATGTCAAAATTAAAATTAAAATTTTCTGAATGTTAGTTAATTGTCTTCAACTACTGTAGCACCGTTGGTTGAACGGTTATAGGGTCATCATAGAACAAAATCAAAGCAATATTTATTGTCACAAATATCATTAGTGCGTTTCTTGAATTTGTGAAATTTATAAAATTTTCTTCTTACTATACTGTATTATAAAATAGATCAACTTGAAAGTAAACAGTTAACTTCGACGATAAGAGCGTTCAGACCACAGAAAAGAGTGGTAAGTCTTACCAAAGAAAGCAGGCCTAGTAAGAAGAAGATAGAAGGTCAAAGGAGTGAAACTGAACAGTCTTCTTCTTAAGGTTACAATCTGAGCGATTGGTTGGCAGCAACTCCCTGCATATCGTCCTCCAGTTTAGTCGGTCCTCGATCTTCCTCTTCAGTTCTTGATATGATATTGCTCCTGCGTCTTCTTTTACTTGATCCATGAATTCCTTCTTCGGCCGTCCTCTTCGGTTATTTCCCTCTACTGTGCCCTCGATAATAGTGTGTACCAGATTTTCGTGCCTTAGCAAATGCCCCATCCATTTCGCTCTCCTGATTCGTATCTGGGCTACTAACTGTCTTTCTTCCCCGATAGCATCTAGTACTCTTTCATTTGTCACATGGTCCCTCCAGCTGATCCGTAGCATCCTTCTGTAACACCACATTTCGAAAGCTTCGAGTTTCTTTAGTTCCTTATCTGCTATAGTCCAGGTTTCACAGCCGTACAATAAAACACTCCACACACATGTGAAACTGAACAGTAAAAGTGTTTTTTTAGTAACGCTGACTAGCTGCGATACTCTAATAAGGCGCCCATTCCATTGACCGGCTAGGGCTATTTCCAAAAAGAGTGACGTGGTAGCAGACATTCAAGACTTAGGTTGCGTTTCCACCGATCTCGCATTGCCGAATGCAAATGACATTGACGGAAATTAGAATTTTTCTTTTTATAGAAATCTATTAAAATGTTTGTACTTAACATATCCCATGACGCCATTTTTTAATTTTAGTTTGTTTGTTTGTGATTTTACTGTATGATCATTGATCAATTTTAACTATGGCATAGAGGATAATAAACATTTCCGTCAATTCTGCAATGCGAGGTCGTTGGAAACGCCACCTAAGTCTTGAATGTCTGCTACCACGTCACCGTTTTTGGAAATAGCCCTAGCCGGTCAATGGAAAGGGCACCTAAGTAGTATGGTAGTACAGGGTTGAGGCGAATTAGGTAGTAAAGAATGTGGAATTAGTTTTGGAAGGGGCCGAACGCATAACGAAGGGGAATAATAAAAACTCAAAGTCTAATAACGGACGGTCACACCGTGCCATATTGGCCTGCGGTTTGGCTTGGTGGTTTGCATCCTATATTATATTATACAAAGCTCGTAAATTATTATTTATTAATTTATATTTTTTATTTCGTTTATTTACTACTCTATATAAATCTAGAAAGTAGTATAAGTTTCATAAACTACTTTCAACATTTTCCGCTTTTAAATAAGTAATAGTACAGTATAATTGTACCGAGGTAGCTAATATGAGTAGTTCAACGGTAAATAATTGTCCTAGGTTTAAATTTCGGTTGTCTTGACTTTTCTTATCACACAGAAAAAATAATAATAATCTTCTTTCTTTCTTTTCCTTGTCCAGTATTCCCTGGACAAGGAGCATATATTACAAAAATACAATAACTTACAGAATAGTACATCCCGCATCCCCAAGCTAGCGCTTATTTGGGACAAAAGACTCATACAGGCAAACAAGGCTTAATCTTTAATTTTATTTATTTATTTATAATGTTTATTTTATTTTATTTTTACTTGTTATTTTAATGTCAGTTTTTATTATTATTAAAAAACTCCCATTGGCCAACCATCTTATATCTATCTTATATCTATTTTTATATATATTTACATATATTTATATCTAGTTTTTTGAAAATAAAAACCCCCCAAATTGAGTTAGCCCAAAATAAAATAAATGGTCCCGAGGTATGATTTTTGTGAACATACATGCCGAATTTCATCAAACTCGACTAAGTAGTTTGCCCGGAAATCGACGAACAGACAGACAGACAGACAGACAGACATTTCGTAACAACCACTTTTTTGGGTTCCTGGGACCTTAAAACGTGTAAATCCGTTGATATCTCGGAATCGAAAATTTCGACCGTCACAAAGCTTTCCTTATACTACGTATAAAATGGAAAGCAATAATAATGAAAACATAGCACTGAATCGATAGATGGGACGATTGCATAGTCTAGAACAGGCAGACTAATATACTACAACACTGTAATAATGGCAGGGTATGCAATGTATTGGACCATGAATTATCCAAAATTTCTTCCAAAAGTACGTTGCTTGGGAAAGCTACCTGTTCGGTTTTGTTGCTCTATTTAACACCTAAAACATACCTGAAGTTGGAAAGCATCGTTAGAAAGGTTCCACAGAAAAATTATTTTTTAGACATTTTTCGTGAAAATTGAGTACCATATTTTTTTTATTTTTTTCTTGCTTCCAGAACCAAACTAATGAATTAAGGGCAAGCGACCTAGTGGGGTTTGCTTGCATTAATAATAACTACTACATATGCAAATATAATAAAAATAGTTGGAGCCGTTTATGACAAAACGTTACTTTTTTGGAGTTTTTGGAGAGGAAAACCCCCAAAATTGGGTTAGCCCGAAATTTAAAAAAATGGTCTCGAGATATGTTTTTTTTATCCTGCATGTAATTTCATCAGAATCCATCGAGTAGTTTACCCACAAATCGACGAACAGACAGACAGACAGACATTTCGTGAAAACTACTTTTCCTGGTTCCTGGGAACGTAAAACGTGTAAATCCATTGAAATGTCGGAATCGAAATCACAACATCAAAAAGCTTTACTTAGACGGAGTTTCCACATACGTCAATGGTCAATGAGAAATGTGAAATTGACGTTTTAGCAGACATTAAAGACATACTAAAAATTCTGCTACCACGTCAAAACCTTATTTCCCATGGACCATTGACGTATGTGAAAACCCCGCCTGATACTAACGTATAAATAGGAAAGTAAACATGAACTTGTTTCGTATTATTGAAAAAAAGCTCACATGCTATCTAGTGCTTGGTTAAAAACTGTGGGGGGGGGGGGGAGGATCCTTCTGGATCCGACCTTGTAAATAGCAATATAAATTTAAATGAAGTGTGGTGCAATTAACGTATTAACTGGCGTAACAAGTCTGCAGTGCAGGTATGGAATGCGTTTTCCATGACTTTGCTGTAACTGACTTAAAGCCGGGATTTTCAAATATTTTGGAAACAAATAGGGCCCGGGTATTTTTGGACGAAATTAATTAATTCCTCGTTCCACGAGTCCATATGATTCCATGACAAAATTATCAACCAATCACTGGCGTTCGAATCGTCCGTGTGTATCGGGCCTAAAGCGTAAAAATTCGTATAAAAAACAGTACTCTGGGGTAATAGTGAACATTTTAAAAATGCTATGTTTCCCTAAGCATGGCATGTAATTGCCAGATAGTGGAGGATATATTTATTATAGTGACACTATTTGCATATTATCTGATAGCGTGGTAATCAGTAGGCACTTATGCTACCTTTGTGCGATAACGTACCCAGGCGCGTGATGAGCTCCCTGATTAGATATCTCGAGGCACTTGCTCCACGCTCATTGCTTCATATTGTCACAGCTTTTTATTTTAAATAAATTGTTTTGAAACATATTTAAACAAATGAGAATGTTTAATTTGGAGTGGGGGCAACACATTTAGCATAGCACTCATAGACCCTCGGTAGTTGGGGGTTTTGGTTTAGCATGAGACACGACTTGAAAAAGGCAAGGGGTCTTGCTTGACCAAGCCTAGATAGAATGAACATTTTTCGACTAAACATACGAAATAATATATACAAAAAAGTTACTATTTTAAACTTGCGCCCCCCCCCCCAAAAAAAACAATCCTAAATCCGCTTATTAAATATATCGTAAATTATTAAATTGCATGCTGTACTCGTGTATGTAAATCAATGTCATACCCTTAATTTCTCAGCGAGAGGGGGGGGGGGATTCGAAATTCTTATTCCTATAGAATGATCATGTTAAAGATACATTTATTTAGTTACGGTACCATATTATTCTTACCAACTAGCCCCTCTCCCAACCTTTCGGGGGTGATGGGCTCTGTAAAACAACCGATCTTGCACGGCCTTTTCAAAGGCTTAAATTAGGGTGGTTAGGGCACCGCAGCAATTACGCCGTTCGTTATGTATAACATAATCAGTAATCAATCACTATGCAAGGCAACTAATCAGTTATATCAATGCGGTTACGCAGCGGAAGCGCGCGTACTTTGGACAGAATCTAAAACTTATTTTGTTTTAATCTAAAGATTGAAGAACGATAGTACGGTAGAGTGTAGACCGCAAAGCCGCTGGACCGTAGTCGAAAGCCTCCACGTTTCGCTTTGGTTCATTTGGGGTTCGTGCCATTTATGCAGGAAAAACTATCTTGCCACTTTTTCTCAATGTTCTTTTCCATTTTTTCCTTTAGGTCTCTCGAGTTGAGGTTTCAAACTTCTGTTATTAAATTCATGACAATATTCACATTTGAATTAACGCCGCAGCTCTACACCCCCCCCCCCCCTTGATCCCCCAGACATAGTAGTCTCTTGCCTGGGAGCCGCCTCCCTCGGATGCCTAGATGCCTCATGCCATCCTGTGAGCTTACCATTCATAGGCTGGGGGAGATGGGGGCGGGGGGGGGGGGGGAGACTTAAATCCCCAGCCACCTTAAATTATCAATATTAATTTGTTTAATGACTTGTTTTTCTATTTTACCAAAGTCATATATTAAAAATATCCTCCAAAAATTACAGGCCTATTTTTTTATGTATGAAAATATGATGATAAAAATTTAAACTTCAGCAGCCTGATCGAGGCGATTATAATACCGGTATTTATTTAATCCCCTGGTAATAAAAATGTAAACAAGATAATTTTATAATGGAAAGTGCTATTCAAAATTTGTTTGTTTACAGTTATAATCCTAGGGTATTTATTTAATACCAGGGGATTAAATAAATACCGGTATTATAATTAAATATAATAATAAATAAAAAATATATAGTAATAAAAAATAATAAAATAAAATAATTACAATAAAAAAGATTAATTTAGCCAAATTTTCGTGCCTGTAATTTTTAGAAAGATTCATCCGGAGGGGGGGGGGAGATCCCCGGGCCCTCTGTTTTCGAATGCACGCTTAACGAAATTTTCGAATCCGCCCCTAGCAACAGCCGCGATATTCATTCACCATTTTCGTTAAGGTGCATGGCTAGGTGGTGACCCTCCAAGAGGTGGACGGGGGCAAATTTCTTAATCAGTTGCTGCCTTTGGCTAATATACTGTAGGTTGCTCTGCGTAGGCTTAATTCAGATGGGCCAGTAATGTCAACCTACACCACGGAAGAGACCGTAGACTCGTCTGTAGTGGGAGATACTAAGCCTTTTTAAAACTTGATCAGCATTTAGGATTTCACAAAGCACTTTGATAGGGTTGTTGGATCTATGTTCCATCGTACGATCATCTCGTAACTCGTACGATTATTTACTCAGTTTCCGAATTTCCATCGTGAACCTTTGTTCCCAAGTTCTTACATGATTGATCGAGATTAGATAATGGAGGGAAATCCCGTGTGGTGATGTCAAGTTGACTTAACCGTAGATATCATAGTAGGCTCAAAATTTTTGAGGCGAAAACACTGATAACCTGATTATCTCAAGCTACTCCTTCACAATAAAAAAAACATGTATAGTATGACCTAATTAGTATCCAGGCCAGCCATTTGTTATTCAATTCATGTTTCTTCTTCTTCAAATGCCTCTTCAATCGAAGATTGGCGATCATCTTGACAATTGTAGTCATGATGACTATACTTGGGAGTTGTATTGCTGTGGTTCACCGTTGCCTTCTGCATCCTTATGCCGCGGACTCTTCATATTTTCCTCCGCCTTCGGGGCTAGTTTTCCAACCTCAGAACAAAAGAGTGCCCTGCACAGAAAATGCTGTGTTTTTCACTTATCCCGGCTCAAACTCGGTCCTCTATTTGTTCAGTCGCCGTGACGCGATTCCATCTTCACCACGAGGAAGTATAGATCAGTGATTTTTGCATCTTCACCTCCGAGACCATGAGGCAATACTGAGATGCACAACTACTTTGAAGACTTTTAATTCGTTGGAACACAGGCCGTTCCCAGAATTTTCCGAGGGGTAGGGCCTATTGCGTTTTTACACGAAATACAATAACCGCTTTGATTAATCGCTAATATGTATTCGATCTAAGAAATATTAGTGTTTAACAGGGGGGGGGGGGATAGTCAATATGAAAGAGCCTACCTGCGGTACATTTTTTAAATTCCCATGAGTGTATAACAAACTGAGATTTATTGCTGCATTGAACCCTTAATAATAACACATGTGACAATATATTGGACTTCACGTACAACAGTAGCCTACATGTAACTTACAATGTTATCCCCGGGAATGGATGCATTGTTATCCTCACTGTAATATAAGTGTAACGATGCATACTGTACGTAATTATTGTAGAATGTAGTTCTCCGTTCCGAACAGTCCAGTAGAATAAGCAATCCTATACTTCTTGGTTGCGTTTATTCACCAATAATTAGCTTCACGTCTTTGTTTCAGGTGGGATGGAAGAATTATCCCAAGATGGAGGGAGCTTGGGGGCTGGATCTCCAGCGCCAATGTCAGCGTACCCGCAACACATGTACTCCTCACCAAGAGATTATGACATGCAGTCCCGGGGCCCTTACGAACAGAACCAAAGCCCTCGCTCTTACGAGGTGTCCTACGACATAAGTCGCTTCCAAGAAGATGCGTCGGGCCGCATCCAGAGTGATTACGATTATCGATATGATGAGGGGGGTCGGGTTAGTGAAGAATTTTGGCTTGGTGCTCCGAACATGGTCGGAAGTTCGATGGAAGTTCATCCAGCCATGTCCAACGGGAGGATCGGGTATTACGGTCATGTGAATGACGTGAGCCTCGCGAGCTCATCCCTCAAGACGGGTCCCCAGGGAAAGATGCTGAAGGAAGCGAGAATAAGGCGGCCAATGAATGCCTTTATGGTTTGGGCGAAGGTGGAAAGGAAGAAGCTGGCTGACGAAAATCCGGATCTCCATAACGCTGATTTATCCAAGATGTTAGGTAAGTCTCAATTTTCCCTTATACAGTACGACTGTGTGGTTATTTTGTAGTGGTAAAACTGTTTTATGTAATTATTTTGATTATATCTATAGGTATAGCCCAACTATGTGTTGTAATTTGTAAACGCGTTACTTTTTGATCACTATATAGGCCAGGGTGTCTGTGTTTAATGGGTGGATCTAGGATTAAATTTGTCCCAGAGTATACAGAATACTCGGCTCGGCCATTGTTTTCCCTCTTGCTCCGGCGAGTTGTTCAATCCTTTCCTCGAGGGTTGTCCTCGGTCTACCGATGGGTCTTCTTCCTTGTGGCCTTGCTTCAGCCAACCTCCGGGTGGTCCTATTCTCGCCCATCCTTTGGACGTGGCCCAACCATTGCAGCTGCTTGTTCTCCATTCTTCTCTCTATGGAATCCACTTGCAAGTCTTGTCTGATGCGGTCATTTCGGATTCGACCAACAGGAGCAATTTAACCAAATTATTTGTTGTGGCTAGATATATTATAGCGGTTCCGATTATTAGTTGTTGCGATCGTTATTCCGAAGATAGCTGTACAAATATTTACACACGTCTAAATTATTCGCCGAGATTACTGCCATTAGGTTGTTCTCCCTGTGTATATTATTTTAAACCATTAGTATACAAGTTGTAGTAGGTGGGTTGGGAAGGTTCAGGTTGGGATCGGGGTGGACCGGAAAGCATGCTGGGCGTGCTTTGGGTGCGGCCGTTACAGCATTCCCTCAGTGACTCATTACTTCTGCCGGGTAATTGAAAAAAGCTCATCTGCATCCGCAACAGCATGTGGAAATTTAATTGTACAATCATTTATTGGTCCACTGATGATACCTCGCCTTGATATAGTAGCTGCGGCCCTTATCATCTTGGTGTGGGACATTATTTGGGCGCTGCCCGTTTTTGTACTATTACACTATGCTATCAATTTTACTAAATTAAATTTAAAAGCACAGCATTGGGCATACCAAGCACTGTATGCTGAGTAACTTGACTTTATACACAAAATGTGTCTTTTGTCTTATGTCATTCATCACATTATTATCGCCTTGATGATGATTAATATCGTATAATGAATCATCTAAAGTAATTTTTTCATACTATTACAGGAGTAGCCTGTTAAACTGTCTGTCCGTCACCTGTCAATTTTTCAATCAGCTTATTTGTATAATTTAGTGGCGTGAAATTTGGCTAAATGTGGCTAAATTACAAGTGGTAATATGGTCAGTAAGTTTGCGTATGTATGCTTTTTCAGTAAACCCACATTGAAATTATTATTTTATATTTTATAATTTATTATTTAATTCATTACTCATTTGTTATCTATTCTTATTCAAATAGACTAAACAACGCATGAATTATCCCATGCATAGTCGATAACATTACTATCTGGCCCCGGCCATATTCCGAAGATGAAAGCAGCAAGCAGTCAAGACTGAAGTCGTCTGATCGGGCGCGAGCCTCGCCAGGCGAGCAGAGTGGCAAACATGTGCAATTATTATTGGGAGATCATTACTCGAGATGACTAGGGTGTCAGTGGTGAGCGCCTCCAGGTCCAGTCTTACACAAAATAACAAACCGGCAGTAAAATTCAGTTTTATGTCCCGAGGTGAGTTAGGATGAGTTGCCAGTATATTGTGCGGCGTCATAACCGGCGTAATGAACGTGATGGAGCCCTGGTGTGGGGGCTGTCCGTCAAATTCACTCCCTCCGGCGGGGTTATCACTTTGCCCGACTTTTTACTCTGCTCCAACACTGTCAATTTTCTGTCTGGGTGCGCCAATAAAAGGGCTGGCTAGAGTTCTATATAGGAGAGATGAGATATTCGCATCCCGCCAAATATATATTAGAATTTCTGAGACCACTCGCAACAACTCCTATGACCAGCAACTATAACAATGTACCAGTTGGTCCCAGGATTCAATAAATATTTTTGGCGCGCTGGAATGTCCCATCTGTCCTACAGAGAACTTTGTTGGAATTTCATGAGTACAAGGAGCGCTGGTGTGGGGAAGATCTTCTTCAGTACTACAGGAGACATGGGACATTTTAGCGCACCAAAAATATTTTTTGAATCCTAGGGCCACGTGGTACGTTTTTACAATGGCTGACCCAAGAAATTCAACTATAAATTTTTGGCGGATAACCCATGTCCCATCTCTCATATTCCTGTCTAAGGGTTCTGTTTCTTCTGAGCATTGATTGTCAAGAAGGCGTCGCCTTGCCCGAAAACATCCCACATTCCCACTCCTTACCTGCTGGTTTGCCGAACCTTTTTACTCGCGTTCAAGACTGTCATTTCCTTTCTCAGTGCGTAAGTAATAAACGAAGAACTGATAGTTTTGTTTGTATTTGATGGCTATTGTGGTATGCTGTGGAGTCGCCTCCATTATTCCATTTGTTAAATAGGCGCCCATTCCATTGACCGGCTAGGGCTCTTTCCAAAAACAGTGACGTGGTAGCAGACATTCAAACTTAGGTTGCGTTTCCACCGATCTCGCATTGCAGAATGCAAATGACATTGATGGAAATTAGAATTTTTCTTTTTATAGAAATCTATTAAAATGTTTGTACTTAACAGATCCCATGACGCCATTTTTTAATTTTAGTTTGTTTGTTTGTGATTTTACTGTATGATCATTGATCAATTTTAACTATGGCATAGAGGAAAATAAACATTTCCGTCAATTGAGCAATTCGAGATCGGTGGAAACGCCACCTAAGTCTTGAATGTCTGCTACCACGTCACCGTTTTTGGAAATAGCCCTAGCCGGTCAATGGAATGGGCACCATAGGTTTACGCGAGAGTCAGTAATATTCAAGATCTCTAATATGGTACCTTAAGGAGATATGCCTATCCTTAAGCCGACACTGGGAGACAGCCTTGCCCCACGAGCCATAACTGCTCACTTCTTCATCAGCGGGCTGTCTTCTTCTTGCGCTTCGGATATGATTGATTGTTTTAACTGATGATCAGAGCCTGGGCTTCTAGCCTCGCCGCCATAGTCCACACGTTAAACAACTACATTCTTCCTCAATACAATTCAACCTGTGCCGGAGTCAATTTTAGCTCTCATTTGGTGGTGTGCCAAATAAGTCCAATTTATTGCTGGCACTGCATCATAGTCAAACTTCGCGGGGCCTTCTGCTGGGGCTTCGTGGTGCACGCTATTAGATGAAAAAATTGCTCCAGGCCGTGACTCGAACCTTGTACGCGTTCGCCGTGATGTGTCCTGGTTTAGAGTAGTTTCTTAGAGTGAAATTTTAGAATGCTCCATACGTATTAATTGTATAAGGTATAACACTACGTTGGTACGCATTAACGGATCCGATATTTTTACCCATGCCAAATTTCCAATTTGACCAACTATCTTGTAAATTCCAAGCTATATTGTATAGATAAAAATGCTTAAAACCTAACTATATACTGTATTCCTTCTTTAATTCCTTCATACAAGATGCTGGAAATGTTTGATTCTGAAATTTTTTCGGGAGGGTACCTCAATGGTGCTATACTTGCGATTTTTAGCTCTGAATTGTACTGTTTTTAAGGGTTCATTTACTACTGAAACACATGGCTATAATACATAATAATATAATAATTAAAATAAATAATTAAAATAAATATATAATACATAATACATACTATTTAACCTATTGACCATCCAGCCCAAAAAATTCCTTAAAAAAATGGCCTGTACAATAGTGAGTACTGAACACTGTGACACGATCCGATCCGTCTGGCACACTTAGGCTTAGCAAAAAGCTGTTCCTAATCCATTTACATATTTAGAAACGCTTATTGCGCTATGATTCTCCCTTTCCGTTCCTCTCTAAAGGAGGCAGAAATAATATCTCCTACTCCAATGAACCATATAACACACACCAATCAAAATAGAAGTCTTAAGGTCTGTTTCCATTGTAATTATGAATATACTATATAGACGTAAGAGCTTAAATACCTATGCGTCAATGTTCAAGTCCTAAATGGTGAGAATCACCATTTCCTAATTTTAGTAAAATTTTAAAAAACTTTTCCAAACAATCACGGTGAACCTCTCACTTTTGCAATTTCCAATTTGCAACCTTTTGACTAAAATCTATTTCGGAGTATTATAAATGAGATTACTTTTATGGGTTACTTACCCATTTGTGCTGACGGTAGGTTAGCCTGATTTTTTTCTAATAAATAATAAAAATGTATTTAACAAAAAACATGAGCTCAGCTATATATATAGGAAGATCGTTGCTGTTTTTTTAAAGTATCATCACTTACAATCTAATTACATGTGTTGCAACTTTAGCCTAGTAATCATTAGATAGCACGCGTTGCAGTAGTTTTTCCTTAACCCGTCTTTTCTAATGACATTAATATTCTTATTCTTATATCATTCTCATCCTTAGGGCCAACCGGAGACGTTCATATTCTATTTTCTGTTCAAACTTCAATTTCTCATGAAAGATAATATGGAGCGCAGAACAATGAAAAAAAATGCTGAGTCGCTAGAAGAATTTTTTCTCCTAATTTTGATACATAGTATGTATGTATGTACTAACCCCAATTCGCTACAGTTGATAAACTCCTTCAACTTGAACTCCTGAGTGACCGTTATTTTTTGCGTAACAAGCTCACTAACTATATAGTCCGGGAGCCAGGGGGGGTCTCACTTGACGAAGTTCCGGAGAAGGTTTGAACTGACGAGGCGCTTAGGATGTGTCTCTAGTCTGTAAAAAACCTTTTCTTACGAGCCGGCTCTGGGGCTTTTGGGTGCTACAAATTTTTTAAAGTGCCTAATTTTTGGAAAAACTTGACGAACTGGTGGGTCAAAAATTTTCAAAGAAAACTACGCTGAACTATGTACAGTAGACGAAATCTTGAAATCAGAGGATTCCCTGGGGACTTTCACCTCATAAGAAGCAATCCAAAAAGGGTGGGAACGGGAAAAATTTGACAAAGAGGTGGGCTTATAATTTCCCTATATATGATTCCCATCGTTCTCCTGAACACAAAAACAAAAAAATAAGAAGTTTCTGTTGGGACATTCATCCCTTAAGAAGGGGACAAATTTTCGTCAAATTAAACTTGACAAACGAGATTTAGAGAAATCTCAATTTGGAACAGTGCATAGTAGTTTCTAGTATGTCAAAACGTAATTATAAGAAAATTCCGTTAGGGCTTTCAACCCTTAAGAAGCAATCCAAAAAAGGAGGGAACGGGAAAAATTTGTCGAAGAGGAGGGCTCATAATTTCCCCCTATCTGAAAACCATGTTTTACCCAAGTCTGAAAACTGAAAATAAGAATTTTTCGTTGGGGCTTTCATCCCTTAAGAGTGGTTCAAATTTTCGTCAAATTTTTCTTGACGAACGAGATAATGAAATTTCTCAATTTTAAATAATGCCTAGTAGTTTTTAGTATGTGAAAACGTAATTATCAGAAAATTCCGTTGGGGCTTTCACCCCTTAAGAAGCAATCCAAAAGGGGTGGGATCGGGAAAAATTTGACAAAGAGGTGGGCTTATAATTTCCCTATGTATGATTCCCACCATTCTCCTGAGCACGAAAACGAAAAATAAGAAGTTTCTGTTGGGACATTCATCCCTTAAGAGGGGGATAAATTTTCGTCAAATTAAACTTGACGAACGTTATTTTGAGAAATCTGAATTTGGAACAATGCATAGTAGTTTCTAGTATGTCAAAACGTAATTATAAGAAAATTCCATTGGGGCTTTCATCCCTTAAGAAGCAATCCAAAAAGGGAGGGAACGGGAAAAATTTGTCGAAGAAGAGGGTTTATAATTTCCCCTTATCTGAAAACCATAGTTCACCCAAATCTGAAAACTGAAAATAAGAATTTTTCGTTGGGGCTTTCATCCCTTAAGAGTGGTTCAAATTTTCGTCAAATTTTTCTTGACGAACGAGATAATGGCATTTCCCAATTTTAAATAATACCTAGTAGTTTTTAGTATGTGAAAACGTAATTATCAGAAAATTCCGTTGGGGCTTTCACCCCTTAAGAAGCAATCCAAAAGGGGTGGGACCGGGAAAAATTTGACGAAGAGGTGGGCTTATAATTTCCCTATATATGATTCCCACCGTTCACCTGAGCTCGAAAAAGAAAAATAAGAAGTTTCTGTTGGGACATTCATCCCTTAAGAAGGGGACAAATTTTCGTCAAATTAAACTTGACGAACGAGGTGTTGACAAATCTCAATTTTTTACAATGCATAGTAGTTTCCAGTATGACAAAACGTAATTATAAGAAAATTCCATTGGGGCTTTCACCCCTTAAGAAGCAATCCAAAACAGGACGGAACGGGAAAAATTTGTCGAAGAGGTGGGCTAATAATTTCCCCTTATCTGAAAACCATGGTTCACCCAAGTCTGAAAACTGAAAATAAGAATTTTTCGTTGGGGCTTTCATCCCTTAAGACTGGTTCAAATTTTTGTATAATTTTACTTGACGAATGAGAGGATGACAAATATCAAATTGAAACTATGCGTAATAGTGTCTAGTATGTGTAAACTTAAATATAAGAAAATTCCGTCGGGGCTTTCACGCTTTAAGACGCTATTCATAAGGGATGTCATGGGGTGGTACCGGCCAAGAGTATCGGTGATGAAGTAAAGGAAAGCACATGTGGGCGGGGCTATATGTCAGCAATATAACCCAAGAACAAAATAACACATACGACATTGATTTTGGGACGGCTGTCCATATACGAACTATTAAGAAATTTCATCTGAGACTTGCTCTCCTGAGCCTATAGCAATAATTGAGGACATGAACTCTCTATTTTACGGTATTATTGAAAAAGACCGCATTTTCCCTTTGCCTCGAAAACACGATATGAAGTTATTGCTTTATAAGCATGCATTCCAATCATGGTTTTAGAGACATCGGGTCCCATTCTCTTAGCCAAGAGGGTGGCGTCAATAGCTCGCCTAATGAACACTCGTCCCAAAATCAATGTAGTAGGTGTTATTTTGTTCTTGGGTTATATTGCTGACAAAAAAAAAATTGGTTGTCTGTAAGTCGGTTGTAAAGTCGGTTTACGGACGATAGTTTTACGTGACAACCCCTAAATCAACTTAAACATAATTAACTAACTTAAACAATATATGGCTGGAAAGAGTACCGTAGTTTGCATTTTTTAAATAGATAATAATGGGGCCGAAAGAGTCCTATTTTGGTTGAAAATCGTGTGCACCCCCTGACGCTTCACACCCCCAAAGCGAAACCCCTTGCTTGATCACCACAAATATAGCATGGCCTGAAAGAGGAGAAATAGACGAAGACATGGGTATAATTTAAATTAAGGTAGGCCTTCCTCGTCAGCCTAAAAAAATTGCTTTAAACCCCCCATGCAATTCAAATGGGATTGCTGCTAATGCGTCATTTTGTGTTCCTCTCGTGTTGAAGGGGTGAAGGGGTGAATTTGAAAATATTTATTTATACTCGTTTGAAACCATAATTTGTACTGCTTCTAATGAAATTTAAAAATTAAAAATTAATTTCGGTTGAAAATTGCAGGCTGTGGATTTTTTTTTACTCTATAGATGCATATAAATTGTAAAATACAGTACCCTTTAAAACAGTTGTCCGCCGATACAGTGATGGCTTACCCTAAATATATGTCTGGAAAGAGTAGCTGGACATCACCTATTAAACCCATTTAAGAAAGGGCAAAATATCCAAAAAGTTTGGGAACCACTGGTCTAGACCCTCTGGCCCCGGCGTTTTTAAGTGTTTTTTTCACATCTCGGTTCGGTCGCATTTAACTGAACAGCCAATAGTGTGCTGAGTTGAATATTTTGCATGCTGAATCAATTCTCAATACTCTTACTACGAAGTAAACCTCCTAATGGTTGCCATGTCTAATGACTAACTCATAGCTACTGTACGACCCTAGCCATGAGAGGCTTACTGGGCTGCAGCCCCTCTCGCGAAATGAAAAATTAGCAACTAACTAAAAATAGTAGCCTACCGCCACTAGATAAACAAATATTTAACAACAAATTAAGGAATTACAACTCCCTTGAGTACACACTCTATAATATTGTTTCAATAAATATGGACACAAGAAAAATTGGAACGAGATGTGATACTACATAAATTCATATGGTATATGTTGTATATTGAAGAAAGCAATCAACAATCAAAGAATTGGTCCGAGTTTACTCGAACATGTTTTCCAATTTATCAAGTAGTAGATAGAGAAAATGAGTAATTTCAAGGTAAATAATTTTCCTATGTTTAAATTTTGGATATATCAGGTGGCGGAGGGGTTGTCCACCTGGCGTCACTGGATGTGAGGTAAATTCTAGATACCTCACAGTAATAATGGCAGGGCACGCATTGGATTTGAGCGTGAATTTTCAAAATGTTTGAAAAAGAAATGTTTTTGCACAAAACCAAATAGTTTCTTGGTAAAGAAACCTGTCCGGTTTCGTTACTCAATTTAACACCTAAAACATGCCTGAAGGTACAAATCATCGATAGAAAGGTTTCGCAGATAAATTATTTTTTAACCATTTTTAATGAAAATTTAGTTATTTTTATTTTTTACTCTCCGAAGCAAACTATCAAGGGGCAAGTGCCCCACCGCATTTTGTTAACGTTAATAACGACTACAATATATGTGAATTTAAAAGAAATCGTTGGAGCCGTATTTGATAAATAAATTTTTTAGACGGATTTGGAGTTTTTTGAGAATAAAACCCCTCAAATTGAGATAGCCCAATATAAATTGACGCGAGGTATGATTTTTATGAACCTACATGCCAAATTTCATCTAAATCGACTGAGTAGTTTGTCTGGAAATCAATGAACAGACAGACAGATTGAGTGACAGAGCGACAGACTTTTCGTAAAAAACACTTTTTTGGGCTCCTGGGACCACACAACCAGTGACGTAAATAAGACCCCGCAACCCCGCGGGGGGGGGGGGGGGGGGGCACAGAATTGTGGGGGCGCACTTCGATTTCCAAAAATAATAAGATAATCTATATAATTAATAAAAATATTAAATATCAATTTGTTTTCGAGGTTGACTATAATTATTATGAAGTTAGGAACTTCATCTCATTTAAAACTAAAAATTATATTTTTCGTCAGTACTGCGGTACACCAGGGGCAGCAGAATGCACTGGGTACCGGAAAAACCAGACAGGGACTGGGACGTTTTCCATTAGACCTACTATTTTATTATTTATTCTACAAACTTTTTCTTCCCATTCCACCAAGACCTTAAGCAAGGGGGCATATTGGGCTGCAGCCTCCCCCCTCCCCATAAATAACATAAGTACCGTGAATATGTCTTCCTCTGTAAATTATAAGCTTTGCTGCTGTTATAATCGTAAAACCCCACTATTTCGGGCCTATTTTTTTTAAAAAACTTCCGGGGGAGACCCCCGTGCCCCCCTGTTTGCTGCAATATGAATAAGGATTCCTTTGTCAGTTTTGTAAAAATCTATACGTTACTGCTGTTAAAATGCGTAACACTCCACTATATTCATTGGCGTAGATAGGGGGGGGGGGGGGGTCCTGGCGGGGGGTTTTGGTGACAAAGACGTTATGGAGGCGAAAGGCATAGCATCTACAATAACGAAAGGGAAATTAATTCTTGGTATGCCTATTTTACATGCAAGACATCATAAAAAAATCGTCATATTGATCAAGTACTTTCACAAAAACTTGTTACTCAAAATGCTTAAAATTCCAATATTTCAGACTTATTTTGTCAAACTTTTCTAAGTAGGAGACCCCCGGGCCCCCCTCCGTGGTAGTTTTATTGGTCGGTAAAAACTCAACTTTACTGCTTGGAAAATGCGATAAACCTCACTAATTTGGGCCTATTTGTCGATTTTTTTTCCGGGGGAGAGCCCCGGGCCCCCCTTTTTCTAGGGTATAACATGCGCAAAACCTCACTAATTTGGGCCTATTTATCAATTGTTTTTCTCCAGGGAGACCCCCGGGCCCCCCTTTCTTCTTTCTCACTTCAGAAGTGAATAAGTAATGATTCCCGGTTTTGGGGTCCTAAAGCCCCCCCCCCCCCAGAAATGTTGGGAATTTACGCCAATGACTATATTACACTTATATTATCAATTTTTTTCCCCGGGGGAGACTCCCGGGCCCCCCTCTTTGGATTACGTGCAATATTGTTTCTATAAGATCTAGTCCGCATATCTACAAAATGTTGTCTGGCTGTGTCCCCACTAATTTAGCTTTTTATATGTACCTATGGTAACATAAATAGCCTACGAGTAACACCATAACCTGCATAACCTGGGATAGGATCACAGCCACCCCCGAAAAAAATCGTGGCTAAGGCTTGCATTCCACTAATGACAATCACTAGTAACAAAGATGAAATAATAAGACAAGGTAGGGCGCACCATAGGTCTTGCGGGGGGGAGGGGGGGCGCAGCAAAAGTTATTTACGCTACTGCTCAAAGCGGGTAAATCCGGTGAAATCTCGGGGCTCCTTATAGTACTGCGTATAAATTGGAAAGCAAAAATTTCTACAATTTATGCTACATAGGACTGTTACTGGCCGGAAAACTGGCCAAGGGCCGAGAAATTACCCAACATTAAAATTTTTGGTTTTCTCTAACTTCGCCCCTAATTATACAATTCGAAAATTTTCTTCAATTTATGCTTCAGAGTCCTGTCATTGGTCGGAAAAATTGCCCAAGGGCCAAGAAATAGCCCAAAGTTAAATTTTTTGTTTTCTCTAACATAGCCCCTTATTACACAATTCGTAAACATTTCTTCAATTTATGCTTCAAAGATCTCTTATTGGTCGGAAAAGTGGCCAAGGGCCGAGAAATTACCCAAAGTTAAACTATTCGGTTTTCTTTAACTTCCCCCTAATTCGAAAAATTTCTTCAATTTATGCTAAGCAGTAATAATTTATTTTCTGACACCGTTTTCATCATTCGTTCTAATATGTATGTTATATTATGGCACAGTTGCATGACTTGATTTACGAAAAACAGCTCAAAAATGGTTATTTTCTGTAAAATTTGATTTTGTCACATAAAATGGCCATTGGGGATGTCCGAGTTGCTCTCCATGCATGCTCATTCTGCGGGAACTACACATTCCTGGTACGATACATTGTATCATTATTCCCTTACATCTAATCTTACCTTTCAAGTATGGAGTGAGGGCACAACCTTCACAATTACAATTTTTTGAATAATAGGCCCGATGAGGTGGGTTTACGTATTGTGATAGCATTAACACTGAGAACTTACGGACGATGATTTCATTTTTCCTACATGGCTACATGTCACCTGGAGATTTCATGTGTGAAAAATAGGACTGAAATAATGAGGGTTTTAAAACGCATTTTTATTGCATTAAAGTTTTGAATTTACAGACGAGCCCGAGTTGGGCTAGCTGTGACTAATTATTTAAGTAACTATATATTAATTGAATTAAATAATATTGGCAAACAAAATACAGGCAAAACTGTTGTAACAAATAGTGAAGTGTGAAAAAAATCATGATTATTAGCCTACGAAGGTATTTAAATTGAAAAAAAATGCATTAACAGAATACATAATATGCTAGGCCTATAATGAATGCGAAAATTGAAATAAATAAATAATGACTTTATTCTGTTATTATGCCAACCTAGTGGAGTTAGGGCTATAAAGCCTTCTCTCATACTCAACTAGAAAAGCCCAGGCCTGCCTGCTTTACATGCCCTCCGAAGCATGATCAGAAAATTTATCATATGTGGGACTCAAACCAACAACAGACATGAATCGGCAAGGAAGGAAAAAAAAAGAGGGTTTTTAACGAAACTACGATGCTTAGGGGCCGCTCTTGGTGTTGAATGGGGCTAATCTGCTTGCACTAGAAATTGAAAAAATGTTCAAATACTGTAATTAAGACCAAAATTATCTCGTTCTTGGCAACATTTCTAACCAATAATAGCGATATCGATTATGATATTTAATTATTTAATTTGTCGAATTGTGCATTTAGGGGTGAAATTACTAAAATAAAAATTAAACTTGAAATTTGGCAATTGTTCCGCTCTCGCCATATTTTTCCGTCCATAACAGTATTCTGAACCAGAAATTTAAGAAAATTTTCGAATAATGTAATTTAGAGCGAAGTTAGTGAAAACCAAAATTTTGGGTAATCTCTTTACTCTTGGCCACTTTTCCGACTAATAGCTCAATTCTTTTAAGCATAAATTCAAAATTTATGTTAAGTGACTTAACCAAGTTCGGTAGTCCTGATTTCGTGCAATTATTTGATTCTTCCCATACATCATTTCTAAATTTTTTAAAAACCGCGCTAAAATTGAGTTTGCTCTATTGTGGCCAGCAATACAGCCAATTTGTTGTTAATAATTGAAGCACAGGCCGGCCACGCGGGTCGCTCACGCGGGTCGCTACCACGGGTCGCCAAGGCGGGTCAGTAACGCTGGTTTAAAGGCTGGTTTAATCATTTCAATTGAAATTATACCCATGTGTTCGTCTATTCTTCCTCTTTCAGGCCATGCTATATCTGTTGTGATAGGGCAAGGGGTTCGACTTTGGTGGAAACGTGAGGAGGTACGCCAAAATTTGCCGATTTTAATCAAAAATATGTCCTTTCGGGGGTGTTAATATCAATTTGAAAACTTCAAACTACGTTAGTTCTTTTCCACCTTTCTTACTCTTTCCAGGCATATATTTAGGGTAAGCCATCACTGTACCGGTGGAAAACGGGTTCAACGGGTAGGTACTTTTCAATTTATATGCATAAAGTAAAATAAAATCCACAGCCTGCAATTTTCAACCGAAATTAATTTTTAATTTTTAAATTTCATTAGAAGCAGTACAAATTATGGTTTCAAACGAGTATAAATAAATATTTTCAAATTCACCCCTTCACCACGAGTGGAACACAAAATGACGCATTAGCAGCAATCCCATTTGAATTGCATGGGGGGTTTAAAGCAATTTTTTTAGGCTGACGAGGAAGGCCTACCTTAATTTAAATTATACCCATGTCTTCGTCTATTTCTCCTCTTTCAGGCCATGCTATATTTGTGGTGATCAAGCAAGGGGTTTCGCTTTGGGGGTGTGAAACGTCAGGGGGTGCACACGATTTTCAACCAAAATAGGACTCTTTCGGCCCCATTATTATCTATTTAAAAAATGCAAACTACGGCACTCTTTCCAGCCATATATTGTTTAAGTTAGTTAATTATGTTTAAGTTGATTTAGGGGTTGTCACGTAAAACTATCGTCCGTAAACCGACTTTACAACCGACTTACAGACAACCATTTTTTTTTTGTCAGCAATATAACCCAAGAACAAAATAACACCTACTACATTGAATTTGGGACGAGTGTTCATTAGGCGAGCTATTGACGCCACCCTCTTGGCTAAGAGAATGGGACCCGATGTCTCTAAAGCCATGATTGGAATGCATGCTTATAAAGCAATAACTTCATATCGTGTTTTCGAGGCAAAGGGAAAATGCGGTCTTTTTCAATAATACCGTAAAATAGAGAGTTCATGTCCTCAATTATTGCCATAGGCTCAGGAGAGCAAGTTTCAGATGAAATTGCTTAATAGTTCGTATATGGGCAGCCGTCCCAAAATCAATGTCGTATGTATTATTTTGTTCTTGCTTTATATATTGCTGGCAAAAATAGGAAGCACAACAGTGTCATTGATTTTAATTCAAAACCAATCGTTTATTTGGGGCATGAATCAATATATTTTTACAGTGGAAAAGTGTCGGATTCCTCCTGATGACATACCATAGGCTATCTGTGGCTTCTTTAGCTGTTCCTCCGAGTCTTGAGATAAATAAACAATAAACAATGCTTTCAGTGAAATAGAAACCTTTCCCTCTGGTTACAGCAGTATAAGATTTTGTTCCATTATTCGGCTAAAAGTTCTGGAAATGCACCTTTAAATTTTCAATTCCAATGTGCTCATGTCACAGGGCAGCTCCTATGAATCAAAGAGGGGGGGGGGGGGCGTGCCTAAATGTACATGGGAGCTGCAGCTCCTATGAACCAGAAGTTAGCTCTTGTGCTCATGTAACTTTCTGCTTAGGGCCAAAAATACGGATGTCAATTAGCCCCCCTTCTTTCCCTTTCACATTGTTTCATTGATGGTGTGACATAGATTTCTATTATAACGTCTACACGGAATGCTTCAAATGAACTAACTTCTTTAACGAAAACTTCAAAATTCTTCTGTGTTCAAGTGAGCATAAGCAGATATTTAATGTTGATTAAAATTGCCAAAATCCAGCTTCAGCCTTGAACTTACGCCCAATTTAAGTGCGCTTCCACGCGTTTTAAGTAATTTGCTACTAATGTAACAGTTTCTTTTAACGACAAACTCAACCCTCCCACTCAGGCAAGGCAAGGGCAGTTCATGGAGAAATAAAAAACTAGGTCCGTGCACAGTGCACAGTTCCGAAATCGTAACTTCTGCGCATACTAAGTGACGTGCGTAGGGTAAGTAGCGACGTGATGTCCCCTTACTAAAGCCTGTGTCTTGAGTCCAACTGACGTCATGACATTAGCCCCGCCCACATGTGCTTTCCTTTACTTCATCACCGATACTCTTGGCCGGTACCACACCATGACATCCCTTATGAATAGCGTCTTAAAGCGTGAAAGCCCCGACGGGATTTTCTTATATTTAAGTTTACACATACTAGACACTATTACGCATAGTTTCAATTTGATATTTGTCATCCTCTCATTCGTCAAGTAAAATTATACAAAAATTTGAACCAGTCTTAAGGGATGAAAGCCCCAACGAAAAATTCTTATTTTCAGTTTTCAGACTTGGGTGAACCATGGTTTTCAGATAAGGGGAAATTATTAGCCCACCTCTTCGACAAATTTTTCCCGTTCCCTCCTTTTTTGGATTGCTTCTTAAGGGGTGAAAGCCCCAATGGAATTTTCTTATAATTACGTTTTGTCATACTAGAAACTACTATGCATTGTTAAAAATTGAGATTTGTCAACACCTCGTTCGTCAAGTTTAATTTGACGAAAATTTGTCCCCTTCTTAAGGGATGAATGTCCCAACAGAAACTTCTTATTTTTCTTTTTCGAGCTCAGGAGAACGGGGGGAATCATGTATAGGGAAATTATAAGCCCACCTCTTCGTCAAATTTTTCCCGGTCCCACCCCTTTTGGATTGCTTCTTAAGGGGTGAAAGCCCAAACGGAATTTTCTGATAATTACGTTTTCACATACTAAAAACTACTAGGTATTATTTAAAATTGGGAAATGCCACTATCTCGTTCGTCAAGAAAAATTTGACGAAAATTTGAACCACTCTTAAGGGATGAAAGCCCCAACGAAAAATTCTTATTTTCAGTTTTCAGATTTGGGTGAACTATGGTTTTCAGATAAGGGGAAATTATGAACCCTCCTCTTCGACAAATTTTTCCCGTTCCCTCCCTTTTTGGATTGCTTCTTAAGTGATGAAAGCCCCAACGGAATTTTCTTATAATTACGTTTTGACATACTAGAAACTACTATGCATTGTTCCAAATTCAGATTTCTCAAAATAACGTTCGTCAAGTTTAATTTGACGAAAATTTATCCCCCTCTTAAGGGATGAATGTCCCAACAGAAACTTCTTATTTTTCGTTTTCGTGCTCAGGAGAACGGTGGGAATCATACATAGGGAAATTATAAGCCCACCTCTTTGTCAAATTTTTCCCGATCCCACCCCTTTTGGATTGCTTCTTAAGGGGTGAAAGCCCCAACGGAATTTTCTGATAATTACGTTTTCACATACTAAAAACTACTAGGTATTATTTAAAATTGAGAAATTTCATTATCTCGTTCGTCAAGAAAAATGTGACGAAAATTTGAACCACTCTTAAGGGATGAAAGCCCCAACGAAAAATTCTTATTTTCAGTTTTCAGACTTGGGTAAAACATGGTTTTCAGATAGGGGGAAATTATAAGCCCTCCTCTTCGACAAATTTTTCCCGTTCCCTCCTTTTTTGGATTGCTTCTTAAGGGTTGAAAGCCCTAACGGAATTTTCTTATAATTACGTTTTGACATACTAGAAACTACTATGCACTGTTCCAAATTGAGATTTCTCAAAATCTCGTTTGTCAAGTTTAATTTGACGAAAATTTGTCCCCTTCTTAAGGGATGAATGTCCCAACAGAAACTTCTTATTTTTTTGTTTTTGTGTTCAGGAGAACGATGGGAATCATATATAGGGAAATTATAAGCCCACCTCTTTGTCAAATTTTTCCCGTTCCCACCCTTTTTGGATTGCTTCTTATGAGGTGAAAGTCCCCAGGTAATCCTCTGATTTCAAGATTTCGTCTACTGTACATAGTTCAGCGTAGTTTTCTTTGAAAATTTTTGACCCACCAGTTCGTCAAGTTTTTCCAAAAATTAGGCACTTTAAAAAATTTGTAGCACCCAAAAGCCCCAGAGCCGGCTCGTAAGAAAAGGTTTTTTACAGACTAGAGACACATCCTAAGCGCCTCGTGAGCTCAAACCTTCTCCGGAACTTCGTCAAGTGAGACCCCCCCTGGCTCCCGGACTAATAGGTATTGATGATTGCAACATACTGTATATCAAAATTAGGATAAAAATTCTTCTTGCGACTCTGCATTTTTCATTGTTCTACGTTCGATATTTCATGAAAAATTGAAGTTTGCACAGAAGGGAATATCGGCGACTCCGGTTTGCCCTTAAGCATTTCAGACAGGACTCCAGCCTTGCCTGAACATTAAAGTCAATCAGTTTTTTTCTACTGCCCGCATGGCTTATTATTGACAGTTGGGACCATCCACTGCTAATTGTAGTGCACCATGTTTTACTAATCGTTCGGGAGAAAAAAACACAACTAAAAAATGGTTGATTCAGACTTAATAACGCTAAAATATTTTTTTTTAATCTGTATTTTGCTGTAAAACGGCGCGTTAATGTATTGTGTATATTTGCCACGCAAGGGCAGTCGTATTTGGCGGGAACTGTCAGGTAAATTCATTATTTAAAAACATTAAATTGTGTTGTGTCCTTTTTCTTCCGAAGTAGCGATATATTACTTCAGGATGGGGGATGGGAATGTGATAGTCTTTGGAGGCAAACGAGGTTTACTTCGAAATTTAATTTCTCCACCTGTTAAGCTTAAGAATAAAATAATTTATTATTAATTAATTAATACATATTTGTCATGCCCAGGATAATAAATCTTATCTTATGTACACTGTAAATTATTGTGATAAGAGTATCCTTATCCTTACACACCGTGCTGCATGATTTTTGTGACTATGTGACGTACGTATGTATGAATGGTGAGTTGTTTAAATTTCGTACAATTGCTTGTATGGTTGTATGCAATGTACAAGTAAACAATAAGTCACTGAAATGTTATTGTGATGTCTCGTAGTTGGGCCTATTCTAGGCCGTTTCTTTTCGTTAAAAATGATGGCGAATATATTACAATGCGAATAAAACAATACTAACTTAGGCCTATTTTACTGCAAAGTAATTAAATACGGTACTTATTATAAATACATGTATGTTGCGATAATAGCCCCACCGATACACGATACCAATTATTTACTTCAAGGTTGGTTTATAAACTTGCACAAGTTTGCCTTAAAAAGTATACATTATGTATTTACCTAGATCTTGCAACTGTGTGGTGACTTCGCCTATGGGAAGTTTGTATTGTATACTTGGCATGGGACAGTTCACCAGACTTGGAGAGGGCGTACACTGTACGTCTGTAGGGGATAGTACATTCAATTCAACTAACTGAAGCCTTACTTAGAAAAATTAGAAAACATATCGTCTATATTGCACAATACAGTCATAGACCTACTGCACTTTCACAGTAGGAAAATCCCTGATTTTAGGCGGGGTTTCCACCGACCGGCTAGGGCTAAATACAAAAACGGTGACGTGGTAGCAGACATTCAAGACTTAGGCGGGGTTTCCACCGACCTCGCATTGCAGAATGCAAATGATATTGACTGAAATGTTTGTTTTCCTCTATGCCATAGTTAAAATTGATCAATGATCATACAGTAAAATCACAAACAAACTAAAATTAAAAAATGGCGTCATGGGATATGTTAAGTACAAACATTTTAATAGATTTCTATAAAAAGAAAAATTCTAATTTCCGTCAATGTCATTTGCATTCTGCAATGCGAGGTCGGTGGAAACCCCGTCTAAGTCTTGAATGTCTGCTACCACGTCACCGTTTTTGTATTTAGCCCTAGCCGGTCGGTGGAATCCCCGCCTTATGGAGATTCATCTACCTATTGAGATCGCGACCAATGTTCGATTTTCGGAAAAATTCTTCGCAACTTTTCATTTCATGACTTTTCATTTCATAACCCCCAAAATGTTATATGTATATTTTTATGTATATCGATTTAAAGAAACACTCTAACTTCCGTAAATATTATCCGATTTTGATGAAACTTGGCACAAAAATTGATCACACAAATGTCTTGATCGAGTTCGTTAACCAGTTAGATCCACTGTTTAATTACAAGATGGCGGCCGATTAAAACTTTGTATAATTCATATCTCAATTAATATTGGTCGCAGAGGAATGAATTAAAATTTGACTGAAAGCCCGTATTATTATCTACGTTAATGGTGATCAACACTTTTTACGACAAATCAACCATTTTCAGATGGCGTCCAGTCGAAGTGAAAATAATTTGATAAGTAAAGTTCATAGTCGGCATTCTGGTTCAAAATTTGGAACACAAAAGTATTTTGTGTTGATGTTGTGGTCGGGGAAATAATGATGTATTTTTTAAATTTTTTATTACATACTAGCGTAGGTAGCGTAGAGGAAAAGCAGGGTCTGCGGAATCTCCCTACACCTGATCCGCCAGAGGCGCGAAAGGGATTTTTTTTATATTTACTGATCCTTTTTGTGGTGGGTATACTGTTAGTGCGAATCGCATAGACATCAATAGCATGAGGAGTATTCAGCTACCTGCTATATTATAAAATGTACTTGTGTGTGCTGCAGCAATATCCAACAAAACGTAAATAATTTCTAAGTCTTGAAATCCCGAGACAACTACGAATACTTCCATATGTACCGAAGGTTGAATTTGAAAAATGCGGCAAATATATTTTTATAAAAAAAAGAGTTGCCCCTGCAGCCCATAGTTAATACTGTCAATCTCTGTGACAGTTTTCGCTGACATGGCATAAATTCCGACTGCACATGCGCAACAGATTTGTTCTGAATTAGCATAATTTATTCAGGTTCATGTTTGCATAATTTCCTTTCGAGTTTTTGTCCAGTTCTCCCCAGTGTAATGTACTGGGCATGCGGCACTTTAATCCGCCGCGTGGGTTTCTAATGATGGTTCTAACGTCGTCGACGTTCCCTTCTTAGAACATCTGGATGCCCCTTCCATTGAAATCCTGTCGACATTCTGCTTTACTGCCTGTATTTTCTCGTCATCGATTTATATCGGAAGCCGCTTTGAATCAGCTCTTTGCACCTGAATACCACCGGTAGCGCTCACTGCTCTCGTGAACATTCCAGGTTTACAAGCACAAACTTGGAACTTTGCACCAAAAAATACTTTCGTTAAAATGTGTGAAATTTAAAACCAAAGCAGAGTATGAAAAGGGAGCATAGCCATAAAGAAGTACTATATGAGTGAAGTTTGACTTGCATTCTGAACAAAGTCTTCTAATTTTGTGCGCCCAAGACCGGCTGGTTCGAGGTTTTTCACTTATTACTCTCTCTTAGACACTTCCACACTTTGGCTAGAAACGCTTGAGGAGCTGTCTTTTCTTTTCAAAATGTATGGGAGTACCCGCAAACTCCCCGTTCGTTTGCGTTATTTCATACTAGGTATTGATGATTGTACTAACTTAAAAGGCAGGCTACATAAGCTAGAAATGCTGAAAAACATTTATTTCGCATCTTTAAATACATTTTTCTTTCGGGTGAGTGCCTCCGTGTTCGGACTCACGGACAACTCATGAGCCCTTCCAAGTTTATATGGAGGCGTACCCCAAAATGAGCGTATAAATGTGCATATAGTAATAGTGAAACAAATGCAGTGGCTCTTAAAGACTGGAAAATATAGTCAAATTATAACCTTCGGCCCTTGCGTCGTAAAATTCTAAAAATACGATTGTTCTCTATGGTCTTCTATGTGGCAGTGTCGTAACTTATAGCCCGTATGCTTCAATTGTTATGCATACGGAATATGGATGTGGAAGGAAAATTTCTCTGTGGAGGTTGTACAGCTCGTATAGAAAAAGCATAATGGAAATGAGCCAATCATTTATGTCAGCTGTTAGACAGCTAAGCATATGTACATACGTACATGTTATACTGGCATACTGCATAGCATTTGGGTTATAAATTTTTGAAAAGGAATGACAGGCTCTATATACTGTAGGTCTGTTTGAGAATTAGGACAAGTTGTGTAGCCTATCTGTTATACCGTACAGTACAATAGTAGGTAAATTACGGGCGTATATCAGTCTTAGTAGACACTTTATTTGCCTTTTAACATTAAACAAACTATAGTAGATGTCGACATATACAATATTTAGATCTAAATAATTGCCAATAAACATTGGTTTCCAAGAATTCGAGTTTATTGCCTACTATATCAATATTGTAAATACTATACTTATTATATGCAGCAATCTTTTGTGTATTTTATCAGTGAACCACATTTTATAAGTAATCGAACTATTTTATACTTAATAAAACCTTAATCTCTCGCACATGTCGTGTGTATATCTTTATACACGTATATTGTACAAGGTATAGGGTTGGAGTTGACTGCGCCTAGAGAAAAAAATCCCCGTAAATCCTCAGATCCCGAAACGGGATTGGGTTTTATTAAAATAACCTTCCTAGATTTACCAATACAATTGAAATGATAATGAAGGAATAATCCTACTATTAAAATTCGTTATTGATCCAAAACTGGGGTGTTCTATATTTAATTAACTACAATGAGTTCTGGGGTTTTTTAACTTTATGTAAGCGCCTTTTTTCTGACTAAGGGACGGGGGTTCTTAGCTAGTCTAAGGACTACCAATGGACATAGAAAATCCCCAAGGGAAAGGAGGTTCAACTTCAAGAAGTATAGCAGTATGATACTAGTGCAATGTATATTGTCTTATATATAGTGTCTTATAAATATGCTAAATATCAAGCAGAAATTTCTATTGTATAAATATTACGACCAATAACCGTTCTAAAGAGTCTATCACAAGTTCCTCTCTTTAGCAACTTAACAAGCGAGTTTTGTAAAACAGGAATGAACAATCATCATTATTATCATTCATTAGAGACTATATATACATTGGTTCTTTATTGTTTTCACTTATTTATTATTATTGCTTTCCAATTTATACGTAGTATAAGGAAAGCTTTGTGTTGGTCGAACCCAAAAACGACGTGGTTTTTACGAAATGTCTGTCGCTCTGTCTGTCTGTTCATCGATTTCCCGACAAACTACTCGGTCGATTTTGATGAAATTTGGCATGTAGGTTCACAAATCTCATGCCTCGAGACTTTTATTTTTATTTTGGACTAACTCAATTTGGGGGGGTTTTATTTTCAAAAAACTCCAAAAAAAAAAACTCCTAAAAAAATCATTTCCCCAAAACGGCTCCAAAGATTTCTTTTGAAATCACATATATTGTAGTCGTTATTAATGTTGACAAAATGCGGGGGGTCACTTGCCTCTTGATAGTTTGCTTCAGGGGGTCGAAAAATAAAAATAACTAAATTTTAATGAAAAATGACTAAAAAATAATTTTTCTGGGAAACCTTTCTATCGATGATTTCTACCTTCAGGCATGTTTTAGGTGTTAAATTGAGTAACGAAACCGGACAGGTTGCTTTCCCAAAAAACTATTTAGTTTTGTGCAAAAAAGTTTTTTTTGAAAAAAATGATAGAAAATTCAGGCTTAAATGCCTTGCGTGCCCTGCCATAATTGCTGTGTGGTAATGTGTTGTTCTGACATATCTAGAATACACCTCACCTCCAGTGACGTCAGGCAAGTGGACAACCCCCCCCCCCCCCCCACGAGATATCCGAAATTTAACCATAGGAAAATTATCTACCACGAAAATACTCATTTTCACTATCTACTAATTTTGATAAATTGGAAAGCATGTTCGAGTAAACTCGGACCGTTTCTTTTATTATTATAATTATTAATTATGTTATTGTCTGTTCTTTATTTATTGTTTAGACTTGCTTTAGACCAGGGGTTCCCAAACGTTTTTGTCCGCGGACCACTAGAAAATATTTTTTGACTTTCCGTGGACCCCCATGGCTGTGATAGGAAAATCGTTAAATTCTAGGACCAAGATTAAGTAGCTTGTGCCAAAAATTACGCTAATATTTGGTTAAATGTTTAGAACTGGTATATCGGGCGGATTTTGCAGTTCAGTGCCACTGCCAATTGACTTACGAGTACTGTATTTTATTTCAAATTTCCAATAACTCGGCTGTTTTATTTTCTTATTTCTTACTTTGGACCGTGGACCACCTGATGTATGTATGGTACCGGTGGTCCATGAACCACAGTTTGGGAACCCCTGCTTTAGACTGCGCACCTACTTCCTGTTGAAGCGAATACAGTTAAAAATGCTTAAAGCCTATTTTACACGAGGGCCAACGGCCATATGAAGTTGAATCTACTAGTACAGAGCCTGTTAAAACTTCGGCAAACTTGGCAAGCGTTGGCAGGGGTAGCTTACCTTACATTATGGGACATGATAACACCCTTATGCAGTCTAAGTGCGTTTTTAAGTGCGTAATTAAAAAAAGATCCTGGGGGTGCTATTGGACGCCTGTTTCGGTCTCAATAATAATTGTCTGCAAAATGGCCTGCTATGATTCTAGGAACACAGCCCTACCCACTCGTGCATAATTCTACTTCAGTAATGCAGGTGCTAAGGTAACGTAGTTGGCATGTCCGCTGAAGTGTATTATGGGTTGGATACTTCAACCTTGATGTCGGCAAGTTTAGCACAGGTGGAAAGCTCCAATACCGTGCTTCTTGGACGGCAAGGCAGGCTATACTCCCATATCAATCTAAGATGAGCCCTCCAATATCATCGCTAATGTTGAGCGCCGCTTTTACTTAGATTGCTCAGAATCAGGTCCATTCCACGCCTTCTTTTATAGGAAAAGTCAGGCGAACTTATAGAAACCAATGGACCAGATGCACTTCTTGCGGTGGGAGGCCGTGAGATTTGCTATGTGTAAGAGATGCTGGGGTATTTAATGTATTCATGATCTCATTATTTAAATTAGCATGAAACCATCCAATAACACAACATCTAGCTTGAATCTTAGCCAATCAGGGGGCAGGAGCTGATGGGTCATGTCAAGTTGTGGTAGCTGTAAAAGCAGTGTACCATACTCCATTTTCTCGGTAAATTTTCACGCGTTTCTTACTTAAATTTTGAGGTGCAATTGGAGTTATAATTTGAAATAATTAAAAAGATTTGATCAATATTTCAGTTTAAAAAAAAAACATCTGTTGAGCTAAGTGGAAATTTTCGGTGCGATAAGGCAATAAGAGTACATAATATACTATATATTATATTTCATCAGTCCTCAATTCTCATAAGTGGTAATACATATAATAGCCTATACCAGGGTCCATGGACCACCGCAGGACCGTAGCGCTGAGAAAAGCATTAGGGGGGCTGGGTAACCTTTTGGGGGGGGGGGGGCTAGGTTTTTTGGGTTGTCATAATCAGATCTAAGCTATTATCCGTGAATCCAAGCCATTATGTTATGGTAAACATGAGATAGGTCTCACCATTAATATCTGACTATGTACCCATTGGCGTAAATTAGCAAAATTTCTGGGGGGGGGGGGCTGGAGGACCCCAAGCCTTCCATCCTCTGGAGAGAAAAAAAGGGACGAATGGGTTCAAATTAGTGAGGTTTTCCGCATTTTACACTCTGGAGAAAGGGAGGTCGGGGGGTCTCCCCCGGTGAAAAAATGGAGAAATAGGCCCAAATTAGTCAGGTTTTACGCAAATTAAACCCCGGAGAAAGGGGGGCCGGGGGTCTCCCCCGGAGAAGGAAAATTGATAGGCTAAATAGGCCCAAATTAGTGAGGTTTTACGCTTTTTTCAAGCAGTACAGTTGAGATTGTACCATCGATTAAAGGTATCACTGACTATCAACGTCAAAAAAAATTGTCCCTTCATTTTTTCCATAACAAATTGACAATGGGCTAGGTAGGCCTATAAATCAACAATTACAAATAATCATTGTCCAAAAATCAGTACAATTGCAGCCGCCGTGTTTTGGTTTTGCTATAAAATTTCTACAAAACTCTTCGGGGTCTAAAATGTTCACCCTTTTCTTTTCGAAGGCCAATAGTGTTCACTGTTAAGTGTCCTTTACTTTAATCCTTCTTGGGGGGGGGGGGCGTGACAGATCGTTTGGGGGGCTGAGCCCCCCATGCTCCCCAGGCTACGGCCCTGGACCACCGGTGGTCCTCTGACATATCAGGTGGTCCACAGGCCATAGTAAGAAATAAGAAAATAAGTCAGCTGAGTTATTGGAAATATTAAATAAAATACAGTAAGTCTTGGCACAATGTAAGAAACCAGTCCTAAACATTTAATTAAATATTAACACATTATTGTAGGCACCTACTTCATCTTGGTCCTAGAATTTAGCGATTTCCTGCCATATGGTGGTCCATGGAAAATCATAAAATAATCTAGTTGTCCACGGACAAAAAAGGTTTGGAACCCCTGGCCTATACGGATATAGGCTGGCAGAGCCCGCGAAGTCAAAGCGCAAAGGAAATGAACTGCTAGAAGTGGTACATACATTTATGTGTACTCAATCTGCATAAATGCAGTATACAGGGGCGGGCACAGCGATATTTTTTAGGGGGGGGGGGTCATCACTAGGGCCACCAGAACCAGATCTTAATAAAATCATGTTTAAGATGTTATGGGTATTTTTTTTATAAATTTCCAATAAAATTATGGGGGTTCATGACCCCTTGTGCCCGCTCCTGGCAGTAGATAATAAATTCTGAGGGATAATGACTGCTACGAATTAGGCTATCAGCTGCAGGTTGAGCAAATATCTCGAGACATTTTAATTTACGTTGTAAAATTAATTATATCTTTCGAAAATTCACACAATATGAACAAGACATCTTTCTTATAAAAATTGTTTCCCATGTGACGACACTTCTTCCGTTGACTTCTGTAGCACGAGCTATCATGTACATGAAAAAACAATTGGGTACCGATATTTTGTTTTTCCTTTACATCCTATATTAGCTTCATATAGAAGAATATTTTTTTTTTTTTTTTTTTTGTACATTGAAATAGAAAGCTATAGAGCAAATCGGACACCCTCCAATATCGGTTTTTGAGTTACAAAATCAAATGTTTCGGGAAATATCGTTTCAAAAATGTCACATCCCTTAGAGCAAATGCGAGTCTCTACACATCATGCCATTGGTGACCTGTCGTAACTCAATACAGGTATTACCTACAGAGGCGGCTGAAGGGTTATTCGGATACATTCATTGTATGCGAATAATCCTTTTTAAGTAAAAAAACAAACAAGAAAATGTGGAAAATAAAGACAATATTCTTTCTTTCTTCTTTCTTTCTTCTTTCTTTCTTCATTTTGATACATGACATGTGACCATTATTACCACAGATTCAAAACTGATTGTTGAACTCCTTCCTCCGTTAATATTTTACAAATCTATCTTAATATTATTGTGACCGATCTAGGTTATGGACGGGCCAAAATGCCAAAGTGATACAATATACCGTATGTGAATTTAAAAGAAATCGTCGGAGCCATTTTTGAGGAAACATTTTTTTAGTTGCCTTTGGGGGGTGTTAGGGGTATAGCCCCCGCAAAAGGAAATTATACAAAAAATGAAAAAAAATTACAACGAGCAATATTTTTCTCAACCGCAATTTCATCAAATTCCATCGAGTAGTCCCAAATCGAGCTACCAACACACAGACCGAACGACAGAGAGACATTTCGTGTCAACAATTTTTTTGTTCCTGGTACCTCAAAACGTGTAAATCCGTACCAATCTCGAAATCGGTAATTCCTTATACTAACTTATAAATAGGAAAGCAAAAAGTGGATATAATTTTTTCCAGATAGATACCGCGGGTCAAGATCTATTGTGCAATAACAGCAGTGGGAAAAGCGCGTGAACTGGACAGATAGATTTTTATGACTCCTGTTCTTAGAATAAACGCAAATATTTCAGTAGCACAGCAGACAGTAAGTTGCATGCAACATTTTCTATTACTTTTCCCGCTCAAACTCCTTCCAAGTTCCAACTCATTAAATTGTTTCCATTGTGCAAAGGCATGCGGCAACAAGGCTTTTATTCTGGCCATATTACAATAGATATCAATTAAAAATTAATAGTTATGTTCACACTTCATAGACTAGCTCTATATCCTTGTACTGTATAATGTATAACATTATAACATTGATGATAATTTGATTATCCCCACCTAATCGTTCGACTGTTCTCAAAGGATCCAGCGCCCTTTAAAAAAAACATACTGTGTGTATCATGCATACCCTGCTAGTATGGGAATAATTTTTATGGAATTATTTATATATTTATCAATTTTTGTGAAGTCTCTACAATAGTATTTATAGGTTGTAGTAAAAGACTAAAAGACATCGAATATTTTCTTACAAACGAATGAAATATCCTACTTATATGCGTATGCAATTGTGCTGACTTACTGTATAAATGTATGTAGTATATACCTTTCCCTGGTTTCGATGAAATAATTTTGGATCTCTTGAAATCTACATACCACCGGTTCAATGTAAATATAAACAATATGTACAGTAAATTTATACATACAGTATATTAACTAATGGGGCGGTTTCACAGGTTTGTTCAAAGTTTTTAAGTTGAACTTAGTTGCTATGAATCCAATAACTTATCGTAAATCGGTCATGACAAATGAGCAAATCCAAACTACGTTCTCTACCTCGGGGCAAAATGGGTTGATGGTATAATATTTCGATGCCATTATCCCTCAAGTACTATAAGCTATCAACAATACCTCATACCATGCAACCAAACATATTCTTGAATAGGATCTCAATACTGCCCAGCACCATATCGATTTATCACCCTCATTATAAGAAACTAACTATAATCCATTCTCCGCCAATCCAGCATGCCAATAAATTAATTTGATTCACGGCGCTTGAGGCTGAGAAAATAGCATTTGATAGGTTGCTGGGGGTTTGAACGGGAGCGCGGCCCTAATATGATGACCCGCAATCTACGGGTACGGGAGTCAAAGACGTGCCGAAAACAAGGAAGGCATTCCCTTGTCCATCACTGTACAATTATTGGTAGGGCACGGAGGCCATCGTGATGTGGTTATGGAGCAAGTGACCGATAGTAAATAACGTGCCACAATTCGGATTTGCTACAAGTCAATAGTTGCTGCAGATCCTCAGAATGCAGACAGAATTGACAGCAGAAATTGACAACAAAGATATATAGAAAATGCTTAAAAAAAAGTACTAGCTTTCTAAAAAACTGCCCATTTGCTTAATTTACTACTAGTCTATAAGTAGTACTAGTAACATTCCATACTATCTGTTTTATGCACATTATGAGGAAGAAGGGGGGGGGGGGTGTTGAAGTAATAATATTGATTCAATAATGCTGTTGGTGAGGAAATTAAAATACTTTAAGGTGAAAGCTTTTATTTTTTGTGAAATTTTCATCTGACTATTTCCAATCTATGAGGCTGAATCATATGAGGCTGTGGGTTTAATTTATAATTTATGATTATAATATCATAATTAATAATTCAATTGACTCGGTCATTCTTTGTTTACAAATTGTTTTGAAATCTCCCCTTCTATATGAAAGAAATTAGGAAATTCTTCTGATGTCAAAGCATAACCACAATGCAGTAAGTTGTTTTTAATGTAGGCGTATCTTAAAATATTATTACGATGTGCGGGTAATACGTACAATTACAGTACTATTGTAAGTATAGTATAAATTTTACCTTGTCCATATACGATAAACAAAGTGAGAAATGAGCTTGAAGTGTGAAGACATGCCAATTTACATGAGCGACATTTACAAGCATCTCGTTAAAAAAGATGTAGGTACCGTACTTATTACAGATATGGAAACAGGATTATTGGCACAAGAATTGGCGTCAAAGAGGAAAACGCCTTGGTTGGACATTTAGAACCCATGATATTTTACAGAGAAATTTTTTCTTTATTTTTTCACTGTATAAAGCATAAAAAGGTTTAACAGAGATACGTAATTTATTATTTTGACCTACAGTACATAGAACGGCGTGAATTTCTTCAGATTACCAGCAGTGTTTATGAAAAATTTTGTGATCTTTATGTCAATCAAGGAGTTAAGCTATAAGTTAAGTAATATTTGTCATGTTTCAACATGTTTCCATGCATAGACCATAATTTTAAAATAACACATTAAGGAGATACTGTACCGTATTTAGATTTGGTTTGCAGCTATATTATTATAGAAACTTATAAGTGGATTTATAGGTAGAAGATGTCTCTTGTACCTTTCAAAACTAAACTCCTACTATTACGATATCAGTGGTGGATCCACAGGGGGGGTCAGGGGGGTCATGACCCCCCCCGCAAATGAGTAAATTCATAGTAAATTCATATAAGATACCTAGTAAAATTTTTTGTTGTTGATAAAACTAAACTTTTCAACAACAAAATTGCCTTTTTAAACTTACAAAAGAACTTGTGACCCCCCTAAATTTTCCGCTTGATCCGCCCTTGTACGATATATCAATATTGTATATGCTTCACACCACACATTAATTTTGCACGAAATAACTAATAATTACCTAATATTATAACAATGGCGATGTTCGATCAGAAAGTAAAAAGGAAACAATAAGGTTTTTAGGTACACTAGACTATATTTGAATGAAAATAAAATGTATAATAGGTACACTTATATCGTATATCATATGTATATCGTAGGTAAATGCAAACTAACAACAACACAACACTAATTGCCTCCTCCAAATTTAACTATGCTTAAATATCGTGCATAGGCTACGGTAGTTCATTTATATTTCAAACTTTTCCATGGGCTATCATTTAAAACCTGCAGGTATAATACGTTAAATAGAATATATTGAAGAATTAAATGGTATATTGCTTGTAATACTGACATTAAACTTACTTATGTTGAAGAGGCAACCTCCGCGTTAAAACAGATATTAATTAATTAATTTAAAAAAATCTGGACTGGAGCGGGATTCGAACCCACATTCTATGCCTATCCGGGGCATCGTCTTAACCTCTGGACGTTATATACAGAACCCTCATTGCCTGGAGAAAAAGCAAATGCGCTGATCTCCAGTATACTTTGTATAAAGAAAAACTAAAAACTATAAAGCATAAAACCCGAGCAGGTACACATTGTCGAACATTAAAATTGAATGGTTTAATTTTTATGGGCGCAAACTTGGTAGTTTGCCCATTTAACGAGTTGTAAAAGGCTTAGGAGGTCAGAACCTGGGGATATAATGCTGATTGCGAACCATCCAACTTAACAGGCATAAATTAAAAAAGCTATTTTCGCAATGGTGGTCATCTGCTCAACTGAATTTATGGGACTGCACTTTAATGATAGACAATTTTATGCGACTCGGCATAAAATTTTGTGCAATGAGCCTGACGTGTATCTATGACATTGCCGCTCTGGGCTAGGACCGGTGGATCGCTGACAAACCCCCAAACGCTGGGAAATTTCCTATCAGTGGCTCAATAATCGAAGCCTGATTACGTGATTATTGATACGAGCGCAACCGTGCTTAATATACAGGTGGTAGAGACAATTTTATGCGACAGAATATAACAGAATTATAAATTTATTTTTAATTATTTATATTCGATTTTCCCTATCCCTAAAGCACTATGGTTTGTTGGATGGGGTATGATGAGCATAGTCTATAATCAATTGCCAGGCCAATATACTCGTAAAACTATACAAAACTAGTAATAATGTCATGAAAGCTTTGGGGCACGGATTATCCATATTTTTTTAAAGCAATTTTTTCTTCAAAACCAAAATTTTCCTCATGAAAGCAACCTATTTGCATTTGTCACTCTATTTAGCACCTAAAACATGCCTGAAGTTAGAAAGAGTTGATAGGATTTTGTTACCATGGAAAGATGCTTTGCTAACTTAACTTACTGTGATACTACACCACCATTAAATTGAGGAACTTAATTACAAACGTGCTCAATTCAATTTTTTAGAAAATGGGGTGTTGATCCGACCTTGCAGAAATTTTTAATGTCCACCTACCTGTACGATGTAAAATAAAGTGACAAAAGCAGACAGATTGCGCACAGAAACGCTGAGAAGTCTAGGGTTAGCTATTAGCTTAATGCAATTTTCATCAGAAAATCCGCTCTCCTGAAAAATTCTACAACTTGGAGTTGGCCATGTTTGTAAACAGCCTCCTCAATTGACTTTTTTAGGCCATGTTATGTTATGAGAAGTTATGTCATAAAAGCTGGGTTCCAGCTGGGTTCCAGCTGGCATTCCTTCCTTCCAAATGGCAGTTATAGCCTACATTTCAATGGCTGAAATAAGAATCCGTAAGGTATTCCATTTAAGTATCTCGCAATCGCGACAAATTTGGCGTAGTAATGGTATCTGAATTGAACTGCCTGGGAGGTGAGACGTCTCTGTGGGTTTACATTTGGACACAGATAATCATAATACCACACTACTGTTTTTACCACTAATGCCATTTTAATAGCACGCGGGCACAAGCTTAATGAAAATAACACTGCTGCTATGCTATAGGTAGTATATCGAAATGAGATAGTGTTTTTTTCGTGTAAAATACAAAAAAATTTAACCAATTTAAAATATTTAATTGGAATTTAATGGCGTACGTCATGGTGCCCGGTTGGGTAAGTTCTCCGCGTGCCGAAGTGAGATGGCCCGTGGTTCCTGGAGGTCGCTTATAGGTTTTCTTCTGACGATCGCTATAGGAAGAATGAACATCGGTCATTCGCCTTTGTTACGACAATTAAGGAATAGGATTTGTCACTTTGGGAAATGGGGCAAGTTCTGAGGAGAAAATTAAAAGTTAGGATAGGCATTATACCTACTGTGTGTAAGTTTTCAGCTTTTGCTAAGTTTACCATATTGTTAGGTACCACGAAATCCAAGCAAATCCAAAAATTCTATTTACTTAGCCATTTAGTTTGTCGTTGCTACCTCACATACATTATTGTAGCCTATCCATTATAAGTCACATACATACGGTATATATATATTGTATGTATAGACTGAAATTGTAACTTCTTTGGCGGGGTGGTACCGTGTCTCTACACACCTTTCGATCGGAGACGTGTCGTAACTCGACACATGTACCTATTAGGTTACTTAGTGAGGCGATTGAAGAGGTTAATCGGATACATTCATTAAATTGTTTGTCGATTAGCCTTTTTAAAACGAAACAAAAAAGTAATATCATATCTCCATCGACAAATTAACAAAATTTCTGTAAGCTGTAACTTAACCAAATTTTTTAAAGAATGTAACTTATTAATTTATAAAACTCTGAAAGATGGAAAGAAACCCTCTTTTTTTAAAATAAAATCTGACAGCCTTAATCCTAGGTCGATAATTTTTTGAAATTCGAGATGGCCTTGAACTTGCCTCCAGTTCTGCCTAATAAAGGGGTTATTTGGTCCAGTGGCCTACTCATTGTTTGACTGAGCCATCATTGGCACCGTTAATTTAACTACTTTTCTTGTACAACAATGGCCTCTAACTTTTCATACGATGATTGTCTTACTCTTAATCTTTACATCATCAAAAAGGTCTTCATAGCTATGAAATGACTCCATTGTTTTTAGCCAGCTGTTGCAATATTGTTTTCATTATTATATCGTATTACCTGTATAATGTAATGGACGAATAGAGGATTTAGAATCTTGTACATTTTGAATACTTGAGGAATTGAAATTGAACGTACTTATATGTAGTACAATACAGTAGGTAACGAAACACCGAGTTTCTTCTATTTCATAAATGGATGTTTATTCATGTATTGCAAGAAACAATGTGTTGGTTAAATTGTATTCAATTAAAAAAATGGTCCGATACATAAAAAGCAAAAAAAGTAAAAAACCAATTTATTTCCTTCATAGATTTGGAGTTTAATTATAAGCTGCTAGTGCCATCCATGCTTATTTATACAATAGTAGTAGACCGGGTGCCACCAATCCTTTGGTTCTCTAAAAGGGTGGCAAATTTTCACACTATGTCCGTAATAGTCCATGGGCTGGATATGCCGAAAAGGGATTTCTGGCTGGCGAGAGCGGTAGCATTTGGACAGGGGATTTTTTTTTCGAAAATGTTTTTTGACGAAAATTCACTAAACGAGTGGCACGTTGAGATGCTACCAAAATAACTAGTGGCACTCGAATATAAGTGGAAACTTCATGCCAGAAGATTTTCCCAATGGGAACCCCTTCCCAGAGGGTGGTTAAATCAGTTGTGGGTACCCAAAATTCGCTGAAGAGGTGGCAAATCAAATTTACCTCTATGTGTAAGCTTGTCGCCTGACAATCATAAAAAACAGTATGCCAGACGTTTTTAGCAACAGCAACCCCTTGCCAGAAGGGTCGGAAATTTATCCTAGGGTGCTTTTTGTTAAAAGGGTGGCAGTGGAAAAACCATTATACCGTATAGTACTCATGAATGTAATGTTAGAAATCTTAGTCACAGACATTTTAAGTGCAGTGGGGGTTGATACAGAAGGGTGGAAGTCACCAGCCAAAGTGAAAAATTAGCTGAAAAGGTGGCAACTTAATTTCTCCGTATACATCTTTAGATACTTCGTATTCATATTACAAATTTTTGTCCCAGAAGTTTTCTCATACTTTTTCCCCAACAAGAAGGGGTAGTAATTTATCTGGGGTGGGTTCTCAATGTAAGGGTGGCATGGAAAATCCAACATAAAATGGTTCATTTGTGCTAATTTATGGCAGGAAACAACCCCACAGAATATTTTAGGGTAGTTAGGGGTGATCCAGAGGGGTGGAAAGTCCAATACAGAGGGGTAAAATTGGCTGAAGAGGTGGCAATCTGAATCGTAGCTTAAATGTCTTAAATTGGTGTCTGTGTTACTATGTTATTGGTCACAGACGTTATATTCGGTGTCTACCCCTCCCCAGAAGGGGTAGAAATCTACCTGGGGTGGGATTTCACTATAAAGGTGGCATGAAAAATTCAACGCGAAATAGCTGCTTCTTGCCCATATATGGCGGGTAACCATATGCCAGAATATTGTAATGTGATTAGGGGTGATCCAGAGGGGTAGTAAACCATAAACTCAGGGATAAAATTCTTTAAAGAGGTGGCACCTTGAAATTTTGCTATGTGTTTGTATATTTAAATACAAGTACGAAAAAATTGGTCCCAGAAATTTTATGCGGTGCCAACCCCTCCCCAGAGGGGGTAGAAATTTATCTGGGGTGGGTTTTCACTGAAAGGGTGGCATGAAAAATCCAACATAAAAAGTTCCTTTGTGCTAATTTATGGCAGGAAACAAACCCACAGAATATTTTAGTGTAGTTAGGGGTGATCCAGAGGGGTGGCAAACCAAAAACTGAAAATTGCGTGAAGAGGTGGCGCCTTGAAATTTTACTGTATGTTAGTATATTTGAATATATGTATAAAATACTTGGTCCCAGAAATTTTATGCGGTGCCAACCCCTCCCCAGACGGGGTAAAAGGAGGAGAGACAATTTTATTAGCTAAACAGGTATTTGTGCCAGTCTCTAATATTGATCCATTCATATTACCAATACCATTGGCCTACATTTGAAACGCACTTATCCCCAGTGGCGAAATACAAAATATCCCCAGTGCGGGGGGGGGGGGGGGCTATCAACCAACCAACTCTACGTTCAATTTGACGGAAAGAAATTGTTAACCCCGTAGCCTCTCCCGACCCTCGGAAAATGCCTTGAACCATCGATAAACCTGTGCCCTTGACAAAGAAGTCTCCCGATAAGCCTGTTGAATTTTTGCAAAATTTTCACTCGCACTATACCGAAGTTCCACACAAAGCCACATTCTGCCCTCTCATTTTCGTGACATACTTTAAAAACCTTTCGAACCTGGGTAGCTAGAGGCTGCAGCAACACGCAGTTAGTTCTTTTCACTAGAAGAAAGAAGCTGAAGAACACAAGTTTGTTTGTTAATGATCAAGAAGTTCTATCCACAAAATGTGTTAAGTTCTTGGGAGTTCATCTTGATTTGAAGCTTCTATGGAACAGACAATGAGATTCAGCAATAGTAACGGCATGCTCGGTTCATAGGAGCCTACAGGTTGGTTTTGCAAGTACCTGGGGTCTTTCAAAAAAAGTGATGAGGTGGCTTTATGTGGCTGTTGTGGCTGCGTGTGTGATGGAAAAGGGCGTCGCTGAAGACATCCAAGCAGAAGCTGGTGAAAATAAAAAGACTGGCTTGCATTTCAATATCTGGGGCAATGCCATCAACTCCTCCATCTGCGCTTGAGGCATTATTGGGCTTGCCACCACTGTATGCGTATCTGGAATACAGAGCATGTCACTGGCTGCATCGATTGAGAATTACCGGGTTGCTTGACCGAAGAGCTCCACACAACGGCCACCCTGAAACGTTTCTTCGGGAGATAGGTACCCAATGATCGCATGGGTGTGCAGATTCCCTCGAAGGACTCCGGCCGATCGGCGCCGAGACCGGGTGGCACGTGGCTAGGACGTCTTACCTCGGTTAGTTTCGCTAAGGGAGGATTCGAGGCAGGAAAACAGCTTCGCTGCCGCAATTGAGTTGTCTGAGTGATCAAGATGGGGAGTGTCCTGCGAGCCCTCACCATGGCATGGGACTTTGCCAAATTTATTACTACTACTACTACTACTGCGGTCCCTCGACACTCATTTTCGTTCCTCCACTAAAAGCGCAATAATTTAATCGGCCGTAGACACTTTATGTCTTCTTCTGTCCGCTCTCAGATGTAGTTCTGTTGTATTCTTAATCATATTCTTTATGCCTCCCAATTGCTCTTTGACACCGTACCAGCGGCTTTCTAAATTAGCTTTTACAGTTGCATTCTCGGTTTTGCTTACATAATATGTCAACCAAACGACCTCTTCTTTGTTTCCCAATATTCTAAAGTCGTAATATAAGTTCGCCTATACACATAAGCCTACGAGCCGAGAGAAAAGTACAAGCTGTGAGCATGAATTGAGGCCCAAATATATTGGCGAAGCGCTTATTGTACTTTCACCGGTTAAGCAAAAATCACCCTGTCCTAGCACTATGGGTTAGGATCGATGGAATATATAACATGTTGCATGTAATATTAAGTAACGACCTTGTTAAGCGTAAAGAATACGTTTTTAGAATAAGTCTATCAGTAGAATAGGCAGAATCATAAAAAATTAAATTACCAATTTGTATCACTGGCACCACTGTCTGAAAATAATATAAATGCAAGTTTCGACTAAATTGCATAAACAAGACATGGAAGCTATGTTAAAAATTGGCACCAATTAAAAAAAATGAAGCAATTTAATTCCAAAGATTCGAAATTAGGCTACGGGGTTAACAATTTCTTTCCGTCAAATTGAACGTAGAGTTGGTTGGTTGATAGCCCCCCCCCCCCCCCCCCCGCACTGGGGATATTTTGTATTTCGCCACTGGGGATAAGTGCGTTTCAAATGTAGGCCAATGGTATTGGTAATATGAATGGATCAATATTAGAGACTGGCACAAATACCTGTTTAGCTAATAAAATTGTCTCTCCTCCTTTTACCCCGTCTGGGGAGGGGTTGGCACCGCATAAAATTTCTGGGACCAAGTATTTTATACATATATTCAAATATACTAACATACAGTAAAATTTCAAGGCGCCACCTCTTCACGCAATTTTCAGTTTTTGGTTTGCCACCCCTCTGGATCACCCCTAACTACACTAAAATATTCTGTGGGTTTGTTTCCTGCCATAAATTAGCACAAAGGAACTTTTTATGTTGGATTTTTCATGCCACCCTTTCAGTGAAAACCCACCCCAGATAAATTTCTACCCCCTCTGGGGAGGGGTTGGCACCGCATAAAATTTCTGGGACCAATTTTTTCGTACTTGTATTTAAATATACAAACACATAGCAAAATTTCAAGGTGCCACCTCTTTAAAGAATTTTATCCCTGAGTTTATGGTTTACTACCCCTCTGGATCACCCCTAATCACATTACAATATTCTGGCATATGGTTACCCGCCATATATGGGCAAGAAGCAGCTATTTCGCGTTGAATTTTTCATGCCACCTTTATAGTGAAATCCCACCCCAGGTAGATTTCTACCCCTTCTGGGGAGGGGTAGACACCGAATATAACGTCTGTGACCAATAACATAGTAACACAGACACCAATTTAAGACATTTAAGCTACGATTCAGATTGCCACCTCTTCAGCCAATTTTACCCCTCTGTATTGGACTTTCCACCCCTCTGGATCACCCCTAACTACCCTAAAATATTCTGTGGGGTTGTTTCCTGCCATAAATTAGCACAAATGAACCATTTTATGTTGGATTTTCCATGCCACCCTTACATTGAGAACCCACCCCAGATAAATTACTACCCCTTCTTGTTGGGGAAAAAGTATGAGAAAACTTCTGGGACAAAAATTTGTAATATGAATACGAAGTATCTAAAGATGTATACGGAGAAATTAAGTTGCCACCTTTTCAGCTAATTTTTCACTTTGGCTGGTGACTTCCACCCTTCTGTATCAACCCCCACTGCACTTAAAATGTCTGTGACTAAGATTTCTAACATTACATTCATGAGTACTATACGGTATAATGGTTTTTCCACTGCCACCCTTTTAACAAAAAGCACCCTAGGATAAATTTCCGACCCTTCTGGCAAGGGGTTGCTGTTGCTAAAAACGTCTGGCATACTGTTTTTTATGATTGTCAGGCGACAAGCTTACACATAGAGGTAAATTTGATTTGCCACCTCTTCAGCGAATTTTTGGTACCCACAACTGATTTAACCACCCTCTGGGAAGGGGTTCCCATTGGGAAAATCTTCTGGCATGAAGTTTCCACTTATATTCGAGTGCCACTAGTTATTTTGGTAGCATCTCAACGTGCCACTCGTTTAGTGAATTTTCGTCAAAAAACATTTTCGAAAAAAAAATCCCCTGTCCAAATGCTACCGCTCTTGCCAGCCAGAAATCCCTTTTCGGCATATCCAGCCCATGGACTATTACGGACATAGTGTGAAAATTTGCCACCCTTTTAGAGAACCAAAGGATTGGTGGCACCCGGTCTATAGGTACTACTGAATCCGTGACGGGGCTCTGATTGCGGTTGATTTCTTTTCTCTGGTATGTTTTGATTGTTTATTGTAGCAAAAACGTTTGAAAGTTGTCAACTTTGGGCCATGGATAAAATTTATTGTCACAGCAACATACGTTTATCGTTCGTTTTCGACTTTTGCTTACTTATTTCTAATTTTAAATCCAATTAAATTTCTAAAATATGATTTTGTTACAAGTATACGATATAAAGAAAAAATAAACAAAAAGTAAAAAATTTTTTTTGGATGAGTAACTTATATTTTTACGTTTGCTATTTTTAGTTTGTAAATCTCAGCCTCTCCCTCGTCTGGGAGCTAGATTAGGATACTGACGCCAAATTGGACCGATCACGCACCATATCTGTCCATATGCAGTCTATAATATGTCGTCCGACAGTACTAGTACATACTTACTAGTGTAGTGTACAGTGGCGGATTTACCAGTAGCCAACTGAGGCAAATGCCTAAGTTATATCCGCACGGGCGGAGTGTCCGCGCGCGCGTACTTAAAATGTTTTTTTGGTGCATGTTATATTTAAAAAATAATAATAATTATGTATAACATTTTATTTAAGGAAGAGAAAGTAGGTTATTTTGATTATAAACATTTAAAAAATATATATTATTAGTGGCTTCTCCCCCACTATACATATAATAATTATTAATGTCCACGACAAGGGCAGTGCCTATATCCTCACAAAAGCCAAATCCGCCCCTGCAGGCTGATCACGGCGATTATAATACCGGGGTTAATATAAAACCCTGGTATTAAAAATGTAAACAAGATAATTTTATAATAGAAAGTGCTATTCAAAATTTGTTTGTTTACAGTTTTAATCCCAGGAGTAAGTTAATACTAAGGCACTATATGCCCGGGTATTGTCATCCGCCATCTTTTATCCTATATTTCCTATATGCTAAGTATTGTAATTATTTTTAACAAAAGTAAAATATTGAAAAAACGAAAACACGTTTTAATATTTTTTTATGAAACACTTCCCTAATTGGTAGAACGTTTTTTATATAAAAAATAAATAAACAACGATAAAGTTCTAATAATAAATAGGTAAACGCCCAATGCTTGGCTTATACAACAGATTTATAATGGATAAAAAATGGCGGATGACAATACCTGTCTAATATAGAGCCCTAGTTAATACCAATCGCCATGATCAGCCTGCAGGTAGTGTAGTACAATTATACTAAAATGCATACAGTCAAAATGCATAATTATGTATGCAGTACCAACACCAACTATACTTTATAGTAAAGTATAATGTGCAGAATTTTGGATTGTCTTATAACGAGCTTTCGTATAGTAGCTTTCAATACATCTAATTTTTAATGGGAAGGAGCCCAAATCGTGTTGATATTGTCTAGTTGAACAACCTCATATCGTACAATATGTCTTGAACTTGGTTTAAATATCTGTCTTATGATATCCTATGTAGTCAGATCATTCGTATATGTATAACCTGACGCACAATGCAAAGGCACGTAGAAAAACGGAAGCATGGAAGGGAGCGTGCATAGCGGCGTGATGGTGGTTGCATACGATTATAGGCCAGGCACATGCCTTGAATCTTACTGCTGCCGAGTGCTGCCTGTTCTTTTTTTAGTTTCCTCGTACGTTACAGTGTATCTACCTACTATGTTCTCTTCACGTCCTCGTTGCTCCTCGTCCCGTAACACCAGCACGATGGGTTGGCTATGTATATTGGCTACCACTTTCTGTTTGGGTGTAAATTACGGTCCCCTCCGTGTCTCCGTTTTAAGTATAGTCCACGCAAAATGAGAAAATTATGGACATGGAATGTTTTGATCCTGTGCAACACTGTAAAAATATTCTTTGCACAATTTTTGTTATGCCTTATATCCAATGCAACAAGGTAACATAAAATGGTGCAAAGAATATTTTTACAGTGTTGCACAGGATCAAAACATTCCATGTCCATACTTTTCTCATTTTGCGTGGACTATACCAATAATAATAAATTAAAATAATAAACCTGTAATAGATACACCTATACCGTGTATTTAATTATAAGTCTTATTAGCCTAGTGCAGTGGTCCCCAACTAGTGACGGTCTGCACGGACCACCGCACCGGTTGGGTACCACTGGCTTAGTGCTTCTGTTTTAGCTGTACGAGGCTCAAACTCAAAGTGTGAATTCCTTCTGTATCCTTGATCTACCCTTGAATTATCTACTTCAAAAGTTCGTATTTGCGTGTTCCTCCAAGTCCCAACTATGCCAATAGACTTTTCCTAGTGCCTACTGTCTAGTGAGGATGAAAGAGCTGCCTAGGATGTGTCTATGCCTTGAGCAGTTGGCAAAATCTGAACGGCTTTGCCTGTCGCCACAGTGTGCCCATAACTCGCGGCTGAGTTAGTTTCAACATTTTCATTCCATGTTTTCGCCCACTTGCATATTGTATTGTACACACATGAGGGACGGGGAAAGTCGGGTCCCAACATTCCGAGGGCGAGAGGTGTCTGTGCGTCGCGTCAGAAACCTTGCTGTTCGGGACGTCTTGGAGCGTCAAAAGTATGTCCGGCTTGGTAACCGTGTATAAAGCTGGGATGTGAGTTATAAAATGATAGATCGTATGCCTGTGACTTGTGAGACCTCCCACTAATAGGAGGATAATGACTTGACGATTTTTATATCATCAACTGGCCAGAGGTATAGCGCGATGCAGGAGATTAAACTAGGTTTTGGGTGTGGGGAGACGTACAATGCAACCTATTCCTCTATTTGAATGAAAAAGGATAATTTAAAACACTATTATCTTGGGGAGGGTGTAGACCTAATGCCAGCGAAGGGGGTCGTTGAATAGATTCTTAGGGTGGCTGTATATACTCACTAAAAATATCTTCATATATGTAGCTGATGCTTGCTAACTAATGGTGTTGGACATCAGATAATGTAAGAAGAGGCTGTTGCTGTTGCCGCATGCTCATTGTTCCAGGCGTAGCACCAACAAGAATCAGTTATCCGAAAATTTCGTGGGGATAGTGCTAAATATACCAATCACCAATAACGATAAATGTAAACACTAGAGATAAGAATAAATGGTTAAAGGTGTTCGTAGTTGCATATGCTAGACATAAGCGGAACTTTTGGAATTATTTGCATGACCCGGCTGCATTCGTAATCAAGCGTGTGTTTCCGTCTGTTGGCATGGCAGCCATTTTAAGAAATTCAGAATTGAGTCATGTTTACATTTCAAGAGGTAAATCCGAGCCCCTACACCTCCGCATATGATTTGCTTGCGGAAGCAGGGACAAATAGAAAGCCCACCATATTTTGGCCTCACGTTTTCGCGCCAAATGAAACTCTATAGTTATCTTATGGTACCTAACCCAAGATTTTTAAAACTAAACAAAATGTGTCTTTATTAAATATTTAGGCTGTCTAACTTCACTGTTATGATAAATATGCTTTCCAAAAATAGCTGAAAATTATGTGGATTAAAAATAAACAATAGCATCAAATAAGTTCAATAATCCAAAACAGTAACTGTACCCTATGAAATTTGAAATGTAGCAAATACAAAATTAAATTAGGCCTATAGGCAATAAATAATAAGGGCAACAAAAAGGCATTTTCTCTTAGTTTTTAATTAAAATACAGAATACCCCCTGCTGTGAGCCCAAAAATGGCGGAAATCAAATTAACATGCGACACTAGCGCCAATGGTACTTCTAGTATATTATATTAGAAGTTCTTTGGGTAAATCTAATGATAACATATTGAACTGTGACATATTTGCAAATAATTGATGATCAATGGTGTACAAAACTATGTCTCTAGTAAAGAAGAAAGTTGTAAGCTCGGGAAATCATTTTCAATGTGTATAATTATTTTACAAAGGAAGGTGAATTAATTGAACATTATGTGCTTGAAGTTTGATTTGTGAAATTATTTAAATGAGATTGAAATACGAAATTATGTTTTTTTTCAAATTGAATTTAGGTCACGACTTGCCATAATACACGACTGATTCCGAAAGTAACCGAGAAGAGCCGGGTCCGAATAAATGAAATTACCTACATTTGGGTAGAGTAGAGATAACATAATATGCCATATAATTTGTTCTACGCTTCGATAATTGCTAACCATGTTATGAAATTCGGATCCGAGAATAATGATAATTCCTTTCGAATACAAATGAGTACTAGGACGGATTTTAAGGGGGGGGTCAGAGGGCCCCCCCCCCCAAAAAAATAACTTACACTAGATAACAATGGGTTTAAAGTGGGAATTAAAATAATTATGTTTTTTAAAGTTATAATCCGCTGAACCTGCCCGCTGACCCCCCCCCCCTTCCACCCCTAAATTGGAGGCAAAATCCGCCCTTGAATGAGTAGCAGTACTTCAAGAGTTTCGACGCATGATGGAAATTGTTGAGAAGCCAGCCGCGCGACAGGAACCGGGCATCACCTGTCTAAATGCAAGCCGGCGTGGGCCTGCATAATGCATATCAACCCCGTCATGTGGCTCCCCGGCCTACAACAGGTGGTCCATGCGGCCCAAAATCCATATGCTACTGCACAAGCACAGGTGAATATCATAACTCATGCGCCCTTTATTTTCATTATTGTATCGTCCCAAGTATGTTTTGGCACGTTCACTCCATTTTCATTTCATCCAAAAATATTCATCAATACCCTAGGCCAGGGGCTCCCAAACTTTTTAGTTCGTGGACCACTAGATTATTTTATGATTTTTTGTGAACCCCCAAGGCTGTGATAGGAAAATCCTTATATTATTCTGTCAAATAGCTTGTGCCTACAATTACGTGATGCTAATATTTAGAACTGGTATCGGGTGGATTTTGTAGCTCAGTGCCAAGACTTACTGAATTTTATATCAAATTTCCAATAACTCAGCTGTTTTAATTTTTTATTTCTTACTTTGGCCCGTGGACCACCTAATATATAGGTATCTGGATGTGGACCACAGTCTGGGAAACCCTGCCCTAGGCAGTGAGCTGGATGAATCTTTTTCCGTAGCAATAAATTCTTTTATTTGCAAAATATATACTTATTTTTAGTAGGCGCATTAAAAGAATGATGGACTCAGCTTTACATGCAGAACTGTATCTACCAAGTAACCTGTGTAAGTTATTATGCTAAGAACTGGGGTTGCCCGTATCAAAACCAGTCCAATCCAATTCATTAATTGCTTGCTGCAACTAAGTGGTTAATTTAGGCATAACTGAGCGACTTTTCCTCGAAGGATATGTACTTGTTCGGGGTCACCCTCAGATCACATCGCTATGGGTTGGGCGCTAAGTGGCAGTTGCCCGTGCAGCGGTGACAGTATTCTGCGCTATCAAATAGGTTCTAATGAAGGGGTACAGGCCTAGGATTGCCTTTATTATCCACGCCACATTACGGACCTCAGCACTCAGCTTAAACAGTCGATCATGCGTAAACGTTCAAATTATTTAATTCAATGGATGTCTTTATAGCAACTTTCTAATATTCCATAAAAATGGCCATGATTTTTGGAAACTGAATGTTGACGACGGGAAACACACCAGCCATAAAGAATTAATAAATGTCCCTTCTGCATACCCAGTACCAACTTAAAATAAATAAGTCAATTACAGTATTAAACTAACCCGCTCCAAAGCAAACGACATGCAACTGTTTTTGCCAATTTGAGCCCAATAGAAACTAGAAAAAAATGTTCCACCAACAACTGTATATAACAATGAACAGAGATATAGTATACTACAGAGATGATGTATGCCGTATGCTTAGTATTTGTGGAACAGCTACTTCGCTGTGTTTGAAGTTCTTACTTAAAACAGATGACAGGCGTGCTTAAATTTTAATTGCACGCCAAAACGCCAATAGACATGGGCAGCATGAAAATGATGTAACAGTCCAATCTTCGTTATTTGCTGCATGGGTGACCACTAGCCGCCCTCGCGGCCTCACAAGTGACGTCACAATCCAATATCATGTGACCCGCCTTTTTTACCAAAAAACCAAACGTTATTTAAAAGTAATTTTAAGGGGTTTAAAAGAAATCCACTATGGTTTCCTGCCCCCTTCTGGAAAATATACGTTGTTGCGTCCCTGAGGGCAACCTCTGTTTATGTAATAAGACACTCCACTATTTTTCACCTTCGTGGCGCCTTTACATCACGTTAATTCTGCTTTCCACTTCCCTCATAAACCTTTTCCAGCCTGAGACACAGCCAGGAAACGCTCTTCACCGACATCCTCGAAGGATAGCTTTTTTTGGCTGCGGAAAGTAGCTTCCCAGGTAATTTCACTAATTTGGATAGCATATGCAGCAGAAATTTGTACTGTACAAAATAATACATACTATACAGTGCAACATGCGAAGATTTCACCGCAGTAGCCTCCAACCAATTTGGGTAGATACATACATCTGATAGCTTATGACAGTTATGAGCGGCAAAAAGTCGTTGTCTAGTCTAAGTGGTTGGTTCTCGCCATAACCCCATTTTATCAAAATCAAGGTATTTAGATTGAAACGGACCCAAGGTCAAGTGCGCAGAACTTACTGCTCCTGTATTCTGTTGGCAACTCTGTCTGTTGAATTTTTCATTTTTCATTTTTCATTTGTCAATATTTGCCTTTGTGAATTTACAACATTGCAACCTGAAAATGCTTCCTTTGCCACATTTCTCCGTACGTTATAATTAGGTTAGCTTATGACGAAGTGCCATCTATTCTATTTTAATACCCTTGGCATAGTATACAACCCAAAATAAAAATGACGCCGCCACCGTTGACGTGTTACTGTTCCCAGTCTCCTATTGTCCTACGGAGCTCGAAAAGGTAGATGAGCAGTATGTAGGCATGTGTGATGCGGTGACAAGGGGTGTTAGGACTGGTACATTTCGTAGCAAGATAATTACAGAGATTACGGGGAATGGGCAGCCACATACCGTGGCAGCAAACAGGCGACGCATGAAACGTTTTTCACTCGTCCAGCTAAAGCTAAAACGTAGTAGTAGGAGTTGTAGTTCTTGTAATTCCTGCATGGCCACCCATAGAGTTCTATACACATATAAATAAAGACTTTTTATTGTTTCTATTACTAAGCCAACCTAGCGGAGTTAGGGCTATAAAGCCCTCTCTTACACTAAACTAGGAAAGCCTGGGACCACCTGCTTTTTACATGCCCTCCGAAGCATGGCCAGAAAATGTAGGTAGTGTGGGACTCAAACCAACAACCTTTCGGGTGAAAGTCAGAGTCCCTACCACTACGCTACATGTATTGACTGACTATGTCTTGTCTGACTATATAGGAGAGATGGGATATTCAATAGCGCCAATGTAATTTTTTTTTTTTTAATTCTGGGGCCACCTGGTACATTTTCTTTCAGTAGCTGGGTATAGAAAACATAGCATCCAGGATTCAAAATATATCGAATGTCTCATCTATCCTATTTAGAACTAAAAAATACACTTACTGAACATTTAAACTAAATTCATAAAAGGTAGTAAAAGCCTTTAATATCACAAATGGCGCAAATTCTTCAAAAGGAGAAGAATTTGCTTCGAGAGTAAAACGTGCTTTTTTAAAAATTGTTTTAAGGGTGTACAGCCCGTCGGAAATAGGCAGCCCAAAATTTAGTACTTTTTATTTTTTATTTAATTAACTAAGCAAGTTATTAAATATTTGGCTCATTTAAGTTGTAGAAGACTACTTCATAATAAGGTATTTTTAATTTTTAAAATTGAATTTCTTTCATAAACACGATAATAGTTTATAAATTACCGAGTATAAATTATTATCGTGTTTATGAAAAAGCTACAATTTCAAAAATTAAAAATACCTTATTAAATGATGCATGAAGTAGTCTTCTACAACTTAAATGGGCCAAATCTCTAATAACTTGCTTAGTAGCTTAGTTAATTAAATAAAAAACAAAAAGTATTAAATTTCGGGATGCCTATTTCCTACGGGCTGTACACTCTTAAGGGTGACTGCAAGCTTGCGCTTATTTTTACGCCCACCGAGTTATTTCTGTTGTGATGGTATATTGAAGTAGGCTACTTAAATTTGAAAGCTGATTTGTTTTTAATAAAAAAAAATTGCAACTATAGGCTACATAAAATTCTGGTCGACTAACCTTATATTTCTGTGTCAAATTTGGTTCTAATTTTCAATCTAAGCTTCATCCCAAATACAACTTTAACCTACATTTTAAATCAATATGGGTTTTTGGTCGTCTAGAGAGGATTTTTAAAAATTAAAAAAATAAAAATACAGCCCGTAATCTCATAATTGCCGCCTATTCATATTTCATTCATATTTGAGTACTGTGTAAGCTATATTTGCTGAAATAATGGGTGACTCTCGCGAATTTATTAAAAATAAATCAACTGAAAACATCCAAAGTATGGTAATTGGACGAAATTAAATTCATAGTTCAAATTAGAAAGCAGGTTCACTTCCATTTTTGGTCACTAAGATGAGTGATCAGCCATTTAAAAAGGGCAGGTCTTGGTGAAAATTTATTATGCCCATGTGGGTGCTAGCTGTGTTTTGGGTGGCTTGAGAATTACATGAGTAGGCGGTAGTGTATCGTCTGAGTCATAGGAGGGGTGCGTCCCTCATTTTCATTAATTTTCAAAATGAACAAGGAGACAGCCTAGCATGTATGCAGGATTTTTATTTTTTTATTTAAGAGAGATAAATATGCAAAATAACAAGATTGAAGTCGTTGTATTTTAAAATCTTATCAACAAATACGATAGGCCTATATGCCCAGCATCAAAGTGGACTCGTATCTGTACTTGGTTAAGTCATGCTTTTGCCTGTTTCATTGCGTCATTGCGTCAATTGTCTATTATCGCTTGTAGTCGGTGTAGGTTGACATCGAGAACTGATACCAGTTTGCTAATGGTGATTTTGGTTTAAATTTGTTAAGTTTGGGACGGGAAATAGGCCTACAGGTGCCCTTTCCCTAGATAGCCCGGTGTGACTTATTAGTGCATTCATTAACAATTTTCATTTGCTTGCTGTCAAATTAAGCAGCATTGGATTGAACCTGTTGAGTGTTGAATAGAAGGTTCCTATTTTATCCGACCACGACGCCATCCTTTGAACAGCTTGCACAGTTGCACCATGCTTGAAAATTCTCCATTTACTATCAAACATACACGATTCAATCACTGATATATTTAGAGAAATACTTCCCTCATAAAGATTATTCACGATGACGACAGTTTACACCTGCGAATGGCCAACATGTGTTGTTACGGCATTGCTGGTTACCAATTGCGAAATGATTAATTGATTTACTATTGTATCTCGTTCATTGCTCGACTCGACTTTAATAAACCTTTTACTAGCATTACGTATAGGAAGTGAGAGTTTCCTAGTGATTATTTTGTTGAAAGGTAGCATTATACTGTATACAGTACAACTTGGTTTGTAGACTCAGTTAATTAAGAAATTCAATTTATAAAGAATATTTCTGAATTGAAACTTCTTAAATAAATAAATAAATAAGGACTATTTGCTCTATTAATAAGTCAACTTAGCGGAGTTAGGGCTATAAAGTCCTCTCTTACACTCAACTAGGAAGGCCCGGGACCGCCTGCTTTACTTTATTTTCGTAAGACGAAAATATAAATATCTTATTTGTTGGGAAACAATATAGTGTTGCGATTGTCGGCTAGATGTCTCCAGTCTTGCTTGCCTTCCGGGTTGGGAGAAGGGTTAGACAAATGCTCTTCTTAGCTCTTTCAGCTCGCTTTTTCCCGTTGCCCGTGGTTGGTATTAAAAAATAAATGGGTGACTAATCAATCCCTGGCATATGCAAAAGTTTCGCTGCTTTTTAGCCCCCCTGAGCTCCATAATTTACTATTGAAATATACCCCAAGTATGGTAAAGCAATGATCACAGCATCGGTTATAAGAGAACTTTTGGAAATGTCAGTGGTAAAATTGACCAAAGTTGGAAAGAAAATACGTGACTCATGTCTCATGTCTATATCGGCTTCGATGGCAAGGTGGTTGCGTGCTTGTACTTGTGTAAGTCTCTGCGCGCCATGCGATCGGAGACGTGTCGTAACTCAGCACAAGTATTAATTTACTCATTGAGGCGACTGAAGAGGTCAATCGGATACATTCATTAAATTGTTTGTATGCTATTAACCCTTTTTAAAAATAAAAATAAATAAAAAATAAAAATAAAAAATGTGGGAAAATCCCTGACTTTTGATTTACCTCGTTTAGTGGAGAACTTCAGCTTGGCACGACTATGCCTTTACTAACCGAGATGGACTGCATTAGCCTACAATAGGTTTTATAAAACTTCGACTGCAAACCATGTAAATATCAACTCTGGCATAATAAATAAAATAAATAAATAAAATAAACGTGTATTTACAAGATCTAATATACAGTTTTTGTAATAATAGTTGCGCTCCCTCGTACCGTGAGGCGTGTGGGGGTCACGCATTATCTTGAAAGAAAGAAAGCTCCCGATATGCTATTTATTTATTTACTTAAATCCAGTAACTTATATTTATTACAATTATTCTCAAGGTGCACAGATAAAGGAATTGTGAGGGCAGGAGTTAGTACCGGCCACAAAGGGTATATCGTATCGTATAATACTGAATATAGCCTACATTGTGACGAAATCCATTACAAACTTGGTGTTAGCTGCTACCTACGCATTTAGTTGCATATGTTAACATTTTTAAAAAGTCTCTGATCGCATTAATATTATCAATTATTAGACTTATAAGGTGTTTAAACTCTTAAAGGAGGTAGGCTGGTAGGTAAAGCGCTGAAGAGTGGGCCGCCTTGTAAGAGTACGTATATGTATTTGCCATTCATCCTTGTCACTCCATAAGCTTCTGTGCATCTATCCTCACCGCAAACCATACCCCCAGGATCGCATACTTTAAAATAACTATGGTTTTAACCATATCAAGGTGCTTCCTTTATGTATTAAAATATATTTATTACCTGTAGAGTTTCGTCCTAATAATTATATTACTGAATTCTGACTTGTTTTGTTTAGTTTTTTTTCTTTTGTTACAGCTGTGTGTTTTTTATTAATATTTTATTTATAACAGCATTATTATATTGAATGCATAATAACTATTAAGTTATTATATGTTTTGACTGTACTTAAAAATTTTAATTATGCAAGTGCTATCGTTATGGACCTTATATAGCGGTTAATGGCACAAATAAAAAAATATTTTTTATTATTACTGTTTTTGCGTTTAATTGTAAGGTCTCGTTTAAGGGAGAGATTTCAAAATATTTTGTTGACAAGGTATATTTTTGCCGAAAATTTATTAATTACAGGCCCGAAGATATGAAAATGGACAGGTGAAAAATTCATAAATCATTCATGCTTTCTCAAAAATTAGTCTATTTCCCCGGCTTATTTACAACTATTCTATATTATTATTTCGGTTTAATACACATTATCGGGATTTTCAGTGCTAATAATATTTCAGTTGAGAAAATGTAGAAGTCCTTGCATTTTTTATGAATTTTTCACCTGACCACTTTCATTACTTTGCGGCTGTGAAACGAGAAATTAATTAATTTCGTCAAAAATCCACGGCAATTTCCTGGTTACAAAATATTTTTAAATCTCTCCCTCAAATAACCTGCATACTTTGTGCATCATGTTTCTTAACACAGCCGAGGCCTGTATTGCTTTGGCCGATATTTTTTTTTATAACTGTATGTTTTTATGGCCAAAAGTATACCCGTCGTTATCAAAAACACATTTATGAACCCATGCACAAGAATATTTAGACTGCCACAGTACCTAGTTCACCAGGTGTTTTACTTGGTGGGGCGGAATTATTTGTTTCTCTTCCAGAAGTGAAGCCATCTGAGTATTTATGGCCACTATTTTTTCAAGAGAGGGGGTGTCCCCAATAGCCCCCAGCCAAAATTGGCTGATTTTGCCGAGAAATTAATTGGATTTGCTCATTAGCAGCAAAATAGATATTTTCCAGGCTTTTCTTTTTCCGCTGAATTTTGAAATAAGTGACCTCCCCACCCCATGCGCCCAAATAGCCATCACGTAGGAAATTTCCTGATTTGGCCTCCTTGGTATACGCCGGATTTCAAGGTCACCAGTAGCTGTTGACCTCGTCTCTGGGTTTTGAGTAGCCATTCTCTGCATATTTATTCCATCTGTGGGTCTACAAAAATATCCGAATGGTGAAATAGTGGTTCACGATTAAGTACAGCAGTACAGTAATGACAAAGACCAACCAAAAATTATAGCTGGGCAACGGGTTCTGTCAGAAAACCGACCATGCGACGTAAAGAAGAGCCTGTTATTATACACTACCGTTGAGTGGTTAGTACTCCACATCATTTTTTCACACTTGGCTGGGTGTGAAATTTTTTTTATGATAAACATTTGGCGATACTCATCGCAGAGCAACATTATTATTAATCCAAGAATTTATTGCGGGTCTGTGCGTATAGTCGTTTCCTTTCTTCGTGTGCGAGAGTTTCCGGTCGCTATTACGACGAGAAATATTTTGCTACTCGATTAGGATTAACATATTGGAATAGTGCACAAGATGTAACTAGTACGCACATATCTTTAAATAAATAAAAGTCATAACTAATTCACAGCCTATATTCGTTGTGTTACTGTTATAAGTATACCATATAGGGTATTTTCCTCCCGGATATGTTATTTTGTCGGCAGATAGGTCTGATCAAGGCCGTAGCCAAGGGGGGGTTCATGGGGGTTCATTCAACCCCCCCCCCCCCCCCGAATGAAATGGCTTGATTTTACTATAGATAGAATCGGATTTTGAGAGGAAAAATAAAAACTACTATGTAATATGCAATGAAATTTCTGAAACCCCCTCCCCCCGAAAGAAATCCTGGCTACGGCCTTGGGTCTGATAATGCAATAGTTGACAACTGTGTGAAGCGCGGTTGTTGAGTTGTTTCGCTATGTCAGGAATACCTGAACCACTGCGAAGCCAAAATAATAAGGACTTAGTTCAACATATACCTGAACTAAAGAATATTTAACCGAACATAAAAAGCACAAAAACTCCTTCAAGAAAATTCCCTCTGCGGAATGATAGTAATAATAATACGTCTATGAGCTATACTCTGCAGGGGGCAAAATAGGCTTTAGGTTCTTTAGGTACAGTAAGTAAACCAAAATAGAATGAAGACTGGCACTGAATTTTCGATTTTCAATGTACACAAACTCATTAGAGAAAGTCAGATTTGTTGCAGTTGTCAGTATACCACCCAGGCAAGGTAAAGACTTGGGTTTAAATCCAGTTTCCGTCCATTTTTCCATGTCTTCCTTTCTTTAATTCTCCTGCCTATAGTGGCGTTCTACATTAAAAAAGTTAAGTATGTACTCTGTACCTCTAATAATTGTTGTTATACGATAAAGTTGCAAGTACACGATCCAACTTGGTTTTACAATTTTGTCTTCCGCTGACAATTTAAGTCCATGATCCAGACTGTTGCTCCTACGCAGGCTACGTCTACCTACTTGAGCATTTATGCCAAATATCTACTAGTTAAAAGTTACAAAATGTTTTCATGATAGTTATGCTTTAGAAGCATTTTCGGAAACTCGCGAAAATCGTTGATGGAGATTGGTTCTAATTTATTCTCCCATAGATTGTCATTTATAGGTTCACTGATTTGTTGACTTCAGTAAGTGCTTAAAATTTGCAAAGGGTACTGACCCAGGACAACTATCAAACCTCCTTGGGTTTATGAAAAGCTAATGGTCGACATGGCAACTGATGGTAGGTTCGTCCGGTCGGCTCGTGGGACTTTTCCTGTGGGACCGCTGCGACACTCGACCCTCGACCTCTTGCGCGGGTGCCATTTACCGTCCCGAGGCATCCGCCCGACAATTTACGCGGGCAATGATGGTACTTAAATCTGTGACGGAACCAGGCTGACTCACTCAGCACGAAGGAGGCCGACTGTTGACAGTCATTTCACATTTGTTTCTGAACATTAAGGGATCACCGGCGCGGCGGAAAAAATACTGATAGGTGTTTAAAATCAAATTCCACAGGAAATATCGATAGTAGAGCTATATCTTTGAGGAATTTACCATTAAAAAAGACCATACCAGGGCTGCCCCTCGGCAAAAACAAATCCATCCAGACATTTTGTAAAAATTATCCGGAAATATCCGAAATCTACATTTTGTGATTTTAAAAAACCGCATAAATAGATATAGGTTACATTATAATGAGAGTTAACTTTGTAAAATATTTTACAAAGTTACAAAGGAGACGATTTTATATATTAGATATACAGTAGGTTATATAATTATGTGTAAATCAATATTTAGTTTAAATAAATTATATCATTTAATTATTAGAATTAGAAAACTCAAATACATATTATTAGCCAAGGAAAATATTTTGATTTTTCTCAGTAAAATGACACGTCCTCGGTTCTTCAAAATGTAATGAAAGACGGAAATACTAAAAATGTGGAAAAAAAATCAAATATTTAATATACGGATATTATCATATGAAAACTGGGAAAACGGAAAATTAACCGAAACACATTGGTTTTATCCGGAATTGGGGTAATGTCGCATACAAAGGATATTTCAGAATAACCTCCAAATTCGCCTCTGCAGATAACTTGATATTTGTTGAGTTACGACAGGTCTCCGATCGCATGGTGTGTGGGTGTGTATCGAAACTCGCACAAGTATACACAAGCTGCTAACTAATATGCCATCGTGCAGCTAATATAATTCGTCATGTGACAAATCATCCCGTTTTTAACCTGTATGTCCCTGAGTCCCCAAGAAGAGGCCCGCGACGCTAGAATCTCCCGTTTTCCCGATAATGCCAAACGAATTGGATGGAGAGAATACGATGTGAAAATAAAGAAATAAAGAAATAATGCATTTAATAAAACGAACATCTTGTCACACAATTTTCTTCTTCTTCTTCGCATGCCTCTTCTATTGAATATTGGCAATCATCATGGGAATTATAAACACGTAGATACTGTACCTACGGGGGGGGGGGGGGTGCTATAGCCTCAAAAGGTTCCTCAAAATGCGTAAAACCCCACTATTTCAGTCCTATTTTAAACAAATTTTCTGAGACCCCCGGGCCCCCCTTGTGCTCGATTGTATTAATTACCTATATTATAGAATCCTTATTGCTCTGAAAATGTGTAAAACCCCAATATTTCAGCCCTGTTTAAAAAAAAAAATCGTATATAATCTTAGCCCCCTCCTTGGTTTAATTCTTGATCCGCGCCTGCTTCGGACTCCCCGAAAGGAAGTCAAGTATGTAGAGTACCGAATGTACTTAGTCATGATGACTGTATAAGAGAATTTTGCATTTTCAATGATGGGATGGTCGAAGTGACCCCGAAACCAGTGTCCCGTTTTGAAACACATTATAATGGTCCCATTGCATTTACTACTACTGCAGTATACGGTCCCATATTGGGTCCATTTTTTCCAACTAATTAAAAATAAGAATCATGAGTGCTTTGAATCGATTCTCAAACTTCGGCCCACTAGACCCGCAGTAAGTTGTTAAGTATGAGTGTTAGTAACTTAGTAAGGCTTGTTTGAAGGACTTTTTATGGACCTAGGCCTAATTATTGGTCCCTTGTTCAATGCCAACGACCCCATGAATTTCGGACATTATTTGTATTGTTTCCGTATGCATTTTTGGCCATTGGGAAACTGGTATACGTCCTCGATGTCAACCTACACCGGCTCTAAGCGATAATGGACAAGCTGAGACAAGCTTACTATTGACGCAATGAAACAGGCAAAAGCATGACTTAACCAAGGACATAGATAAGAGTCATTAATAGGCTTGGGTTTCGCTGAAACCAAATCACCCTGATTTGAGATGAAAAGGAGGTATTGTGTAGATAAAGTTGGCAAAGTTCGATTTCGCTAGGTTACTAATACACTAGAGTCTTTTTAAGCTAAGAGAAATCGTTATTTAATAGCTTTTAATCAAATCGCAATTAACCCCTAATGTACTGTATGGAAGGATTTGCACATTTATTAGCATTGGATTTAATAAAATTTTCGTAAAACGAAAAGAGACGTTCCTTCATTTCGTTGGACATCTTTCCCAGTTTTGTCGACCAAATCGATCAATTGAGCTTGCTGCAACACCTCGTGTAAAATAGGTACCACGTACATCCACGATATGATAAAGTGTTGCACTCATTGGCTAAATGCGTAGCTGAGGAAGGGCAATATTTGAGTACCTATTTGTTACGTGTATGTTGAACAAGCTTTAAAGTACTTATGTCAAACTGCAAGGCTTCGATCTCATCTGGCCACTTTTCGAAACTTTCTTCTTGAAATTGTACAAGTTTTCTCCATAATGATTTGCCCCAGATTCAAAATGGTATTCATTACCCTGAACTACTCAGGCCAAAGACCCGTATTGTCTGTCTGGGAATATCCTGCCATTTAGAAACTTGGCCGTGTGAAAATTTTTGCAAGTTATTCCGAACGTGTTTTTAATTGTTGTGTAGTAATAATTACTGTAGTTACTCCCCATCCGTTCTAGTAGTATCTTTAACCTAGATCATGCGGCTCCCAAATGTTGTCCTTGTTCATTAGCAAATCTTTCCAAGGGAGAAAACGCTGTTCAACTAGTAGTGGTAGTAGGGATGAATATCGTGTCCACTGGCCGCCATATTTCAGCTGTAGATAAGGTATGTCTACAGCTGGGCTTTCTCTTTGTCCCACGTGGGGTCGTATCCAACATTTTTCACTTGAGATTCGTTCTAATATCGTACATGGTTATTGAGAATTCTTCGACTTGATGATAACATTGTCAACATAGTTTGAGCTGGATTTAAAGAATTTTGGGTGGTTTAGATGAAAATAAAATTATGGTGAATGAGAGAACGTTGTGAAAGATGCGAAATAGTATACATAAGTAGGTTAATACAGCATACAATGTGTAATTTCATAAGAGACAATGTAGTTATTTCAACTAAGGTTTAAGGTTAATTTCTATTTTCTTCCCATGAATGGGACTATTTTATTATTATGTCGTTGAGAAAGGTGTAAGGGATGAAACAATAACCCTGTTATTAAAAGAATGGAGGCATCGTGTGTCCCAACGAGGGTGGCCTCACCCCGCCTTCCATAATTACAGGGAACGGTCTTCCGTGTCACGTTGTCATCAAAATCATGACAAACCCCTTTTCTACCACGATTGTTCATATAAATAACTTCATTTAGTTCCATCACAATCTTTACATATTTTTAATTACTGCATTTTCAAGTAGCCTAAATGTCTAATTTTTTTTGCTAATAAAAAAAATTGAGTTCCTTATACATTGGCCACGTTGTGCTCGCTTGGTCTTAGGGCCAATGCTTACACCTAGATAATAATCTTTATTCTTCACTTATCTATCATTGATATAACTTTAAGAACCTGCATCACAGTACACTTTTGCCTTCAGGTTGAATTACAGTTTAATCCGAAGAAGTGTGCCCCGTGTGGACAAATTATTTAAATGAAGATGCCCACTTTCACCACAAACGGCCGTGCATTGATGTAGATGGTGGTATTCCTTTCCGATAATTTTTAAGCGATGGTGGGACTGAACCAAAATAACGTGCCCTTTCGCCTGTTGTATAATATGTCAAATAATTGTATAATATGTCAAAACAAGCTTTTCGAAATAGTTGTGGTGCGAAAAGTGTCTCTTGACTTGGGCTAATTTAAACAGGTAATAATATGGCCATCGGAGATAAAAGGAACGCGTCTTTCAAATAACAAACTGGGGTCACAATGGCAGTTGGCAAAACAAAACTGTCGACACTTGACCCAGCGTCAGTTTATGGCTTGTTTATTTTGACACTTCTTATGAAGGCTGTCTCACCCTGATTTAGAGAACGATGAGGGTTGAGGGCGGCATATGCGTCAATAGCGTTGAGCCAATGCCGACTTTACCCACACATGCTGCTGATAGAGTTCTATATCGGAGAGATAGACATTCGAGTGCGCCGAAAATATTTTTGAATCCCGGGGCCACTCGTTATGATTTTTCAATGGTTGGTCGGAGACGTAGCACCAGGTGGATTTGCAAAAATATTTTTGGCGCGCTCTTGCTGCTGCCCTCTAGACCCGCCACCATAATATATAATACACTATTTTTCGGGACCTCGATTTCCATCATCGCTTGAAAAGGCTCGGTGAGGAATACTTCACGGTAGCGCTATGCATTGGAAGATGTGAATGCCGTCCATATTCCCTACCGATTCTTTCCACGCGATTATGGTACGCTTAGACATTAAATTTTATGCAGCATTTGACGACCCTCCAACCAGTCTAATCAAACAAGATATCAGGTTTCATCCGTAACCGTCCAAGCTGCTCGATTTTGGACAATCCATTCAATGCGCGTGTCTCCCTGAATACGTGATGTAAGTAAGTATATTCGAAATGTGTGTGATAACTGTTTGTTTGTTTTCCAAAGCCTGTTTTCAGAATTTCAGATTTTAAGCAACCCTGTAAGCCTGGTGGGGAATGAGTCTGTTTCTTGATTTGAGGAATCCTAAGGGCAGAATCCTTCACCCCAGGAAGAAGTGGAGTTGACTGACATGGGTGTAAAAATTATGAGTCTTAGAATGCAATTTTTCACAAACGTTGAAGTGTAATTACATGAGTACCTACCTCTAAAATCTTTCAATTCTGTGTATCATTTGCCCGCTAACAAAGCCTTATGTTGTTGTTCTACCTTAAGCAAACGTCTCGTTACATTCACGATGCATAGTATCATGGGATCTGTCGTTTTCTGATTAGATGTCTGACATTCTTAAAGGTGGTTCCCTCCCCTTTCAAAACAGGAACTGACAGCTGATGCCCACACCTACTTATCCACTCCTTCCACCATGACAAATCTACCGGTATTTAACTGTCACATGTATTGTAATACTGCTGCTATAATACACACTGTAGGTACTAAGTAGGCATTTGTTTCTACTCTTATTTAGATCGTATCCCAGCTGTGCCAGCGGTCACAACCAAATAGCTAATAAAATTACTAAATTTATCTTCGTGACCATAAGCAGAGACACAAAATGGACCATGTTGTGCTTACTAATTACAAACGGCAAATATTTACGCATAAAAAAATTAATATTATCACTGTAGGCTGCTGATGTAAACAATGATGGTTTATTGACATTGCTGGCTTTGAGCAACACACCACCCTGCAATAAGCCAAGCCGATTCCAATGGAAGTGAATATCTGGCGGGTGAGTCTACTCTGGTTAAAGGCGGCTATTCCACCTACTAATTTGCTTCACTTATCGTTATCGTGGTGCCGACGTGGTAGCAAACATCATTAATAAGTCTCTACCATATTATAACTTAATTTATAATAGATAAGTTAAGTATCTACATAATGGCCTCCTTAAAATATAGCAGAGACTTATTAATGATGTCTGCTACCACGTCGGCACCACGATTAGTGAAGCAAATTAGTCGGTAGAATAGCCGCCTTGAGCCGGGCCATGATTTTGAACATTTTCCGCCGATTTCATTTAGCTGGTGTTCCTGGCTTTGAGCAAAACACCACCCTGCAATAAGTCAAGTCGGTTCCAATGGAAGTGAATATCAGGCGGGTGAGTCTACTCTGGTTAAAGGCGGCTATTCCACCTACTAATTTGCTTCACTTATCGTGGTGCCGACGTGGTAGCAAACATCATTAATAAGTCTCTACCATATTATAACTTAATTTATAATAGATAAGTTAAGTATCTACATAATAGCCTCCTTAAAATATGGCAGAGACTTATTAATGATGTCTGCTACCACGTCGGCACCACGATTAGTGAAGCAAATTAGTCGGTAGAATAGCCGCCTTAAGCCGGGCCATGATTTTGAACATTTTCCGCCGATTTCATTTAGCTGGTGTTCCTGGCTTTGAGCAAAACACCAGCCTGCAATAAGCCAAGTCGGTTCCAATGGAAGTGAATATCAGGCGGGTGAGTCTACTCTGGTTAAAGGCGGCTATTCCACCGACTAATTTGCTTCACTTTTCGTGGTGCCGACGTGGTAGCAAACATCATTAATAAGTCTCTACCATATTATAACTTAATTTATAATAGATAAGTTAAGTATCTACATAATAGCCTCCTTAAAATATGGCAGAGACTTATTAATGATGTCTGCTACCACGTCGGCACCACGATTAGTGAAGCAAATTAGTCGGTGGAATAGCCGCCTTGAGCCGGGCCATGATTTTGAACATTTTCCGCCGATTTCATTTAGCTGGTGTTCCTGGCTTCGAGCAAAACACCAGCCTGCAATAAGCCAAGTCGGTTCCAATGGAAGTGAATATCAGGCGGGTGAGTCTACTCTGGCTTAAGCCGGGCCATGATTTTGAGTATTTTCCGCCGATGTCCTTTAGATGGTGTTGCTGTCTTTGAGAACCGTAGTGTGGGAAGTGGCGGCTGTCCCTCGGTGGTTAGGCGGTTAGAATTCCGTTGTCGGGACGTACGTGACCATAGCGCACGCTAATCCTCTAATGATAGCTTGGGATTCGGCACTTAGATAAATACGCCCATTCACACAACCCGTTGGACGTTCTGTGGCTCTCTTCCAAAAATTTAAACTCATTCAAAGTCATATCAATATAATTTCCATAACATGAATCTAAAGGTATATATAGGCTCCTATATAAACGTGGGGAAGAAGGATCGAGGCAATAGGAGCTAAATTAAAAAAGAAAACATAATATTTATTTGTAGCGTTTACATTACTTGTAAGTAGACTTACAAACTGTAATTTTTTTCAAGCCTGTCGTGTACATTTTTTATTGAAATTAGGTACCCACCAAGAATATGCTGTTCAGTAGACAGTATGATCCCGTGGCACAGACTATTGTGGGGCTCAGATACTCTAGTACTCTAGTACCCCTAACTTTATAGAGAAGAGAGCTGAGCAACCCCCTCACTATGTTACTGGCTAAATTTAATAAATTCTTACCACGATGGACCGATGGCTCCAAAATTTCCCCACAGCAATTGTATATACAAAAACAACTAATGACGATGATTATAATGATGATGATGGTTATGATGACGATGTAGGTAGATGATAATGAGGGAAGCGTGATGAAAATGTTAAAATGTTAAAATTTTGTATGTGTGACACTATCTAACAGATTATATTGTATATAGACTATAACTAATATTCGCATGGAAAAGGGTATGCAAATGTAACCATCATAACAGACTCATGAAAATATGTCGACGCATTGTATAGGACAGACCCTAAAATAGTTTAATGTCCCGGCTCCCCAAAAAATTTGCCGGGTCAGCGCCAATGGTAATATCGGAGGCAATTTGCAACTTTTTAACAAATAGCACTTGGACTAAGAAATTAGCAGTATTGTGACTTCTTATTAACAATATTAATCGTTCTAATACTAAATCGAATAGGGTCGATACAATGGGGGTGGATTTGGCGGAAAGGCTTATTACCAATTTTCTCCTACATAGAGCTCTAAAAGAAATATAATCTGATAGTGTTGAAAGTGGTAGAATGTTGGAGGGTAGCCAATGTCATGGCTTGGAGTAAAAACATGAAGATAGCCCTGCTAAGATGACTCCCATCTAACATACAACATTCGATTTCGGCTCGGTCTTCAGCATGTCGCATTTTTCCTTTTATGGAAACTGACCTGACTTCAGAAAAAATACATTGGAGTTATTATAGGAGACGTGAACGTATCCCTATTGCAGAAGTGTTTGACTTGTCCCTTGGTTAGGACTCTCAGTGAATGCTTTTGCTATAGGCATTCCCTTAAATCATTATTTTTTCATCAGGGAACTGGAAAACCTTTAACGATGTTCGTGTGGAAATTTACAGAAGCTACATTGCCTACTACTCGTATTGTACTACTACTACTCTTCTGCAGCAACATGACAATGCGAGTGAGAACTCTGTCTGTACAATGTTCATCATGCTGTTATGGTCAGTGGTTGTAATTGAGATTGCCGAAGACGTTTCAGCATTTTTGGTTTCATGGGAGTTAGCAAGTCGGTGAGACGGTTGTTAAGTGGATACGCTGTAAGACAGCTTATTACTATCTCAGAAAACATAAGAATTACGGTCTACAAGAGGAAGGTGCAGCAAAACCCCTCCTCCCGCTCCCAGTCCTATATAATAATAATAATTGTGTATTGACCAGAAATTTGACAACTACATTTAAGATAAAATAAATACATTTCTGACAATACATCATTGACGGCGATGAGCGTAAGCCCATAGAATTTATAGCCCAAATATAAACCAAGGTTTCCTCTCCCTATTCACATTTGCATCTTCTCCTCGAGGTGAGTAAGCCCACATCACTGATAGTTCAACAGGCACGGCTGACAACAGAATGACTGACTCGCCTACAACGACCAGCTTCCTCTTAAATAAAGCGATTTTTGCAGTCGAGAAAATATGGAAGCTGGCTTGCATAGATATGCATAGGTCTACAACTACAATTTACAAAATACAAGTTCTGGGCCTGAACAGTTTATTTTTATTTTTATTGTATTTATTTATTTTATACAGGTTTTTTAATATAATTATAGAATTACATAACATTGCGACACATAACCTTGAATAAAAAATTTGACGACTTTTGAAGATATTTGTATATAGGCTAATTGTGCTCGCAGCATTCATACCCTTTTTCAGCTACACGAGAATTTATTTTTCTTGACCGGAGTATTATGATAATTTCGATTCAAATAATAATAATAATAATTATTTTTACAGGCTATTATTGACTAGTTAAGCTTTTAAAAGGAAATCTTTGAGTGTTCACTCAATCAGTGCACGTTTGTCATCGGTCAATCCTTCAAACGTGTGTAAAATGATTCATGTTGATATCACTATAAAAGGCGGTTCCAAGGTCAAAATTACAAAAGCAGCATTCTGCATTTTTTCTGTTATTTCCCATGGACTTGTGTGGGATGTTGCAATCTTGCTATACTGTGTTTTGATGAACATTTTTTTCTCATCATAGAATTTTTCCTAATCAGACTTGTTTATAAACATTCACAAATAAGACAAATCAATTTTTCGTAAAATAACGGGGTTTTAACTGGTCTATTTTGTATTGCTCTCACATGCTTGAACAATACCTTTCTTTTTCTGCTTCTTCTTCTGGCTCTACAGCCTTAGATGGACTCAACGACACTTCTCCAGTCATCTCGGTTTCGTACGACGCTTCCCGATCCACGTACTCCGAACTCTTTTAATTTGTCCAGTGGTTTTGTTGACGTACCTGTCGTCGTCTTCTTCCCGTCATGCTTGCTGTGTACAATTGGTTCGACATGAGGTCTTCTAAAGTCTTAGGCGCTGCGCTTTTATAAAACGTACTACGTATGTCTTCTCCATTTATTGCTTCTATTTCGGAATATACACTATACAATTGAATAATATACTTTATAATATGTACTGTGCATACAATAGTACTCATGCTGTGTGTCGTTTTACGTGTATCCTGAGATTTTATGGTGGTTAAAGTCGTATACTTAAATTAGGGACACTATATATGCAAGAAATTGGTGCTATGTTCCTTACCAAATTATCTTCACAAAATCTCTTGTAGCTCAAAAAATTCATAATTTTAAAGGAATACTGCAATTATCCCTCCAGTGGGTCTCCAAAACCCAGGCATTAGAGCAGATCCAGCCTTGATTACGAATTAAAATTTTGGACTGAGTAAATTGAATGGTTTTGTATTATTGGAAAATATAGAGACATCAATTTTTTGTTTCTGGTCCTGTGACGTAGCCGAAATTTTGTCTCTGCCTGCCTTTTTGATGGCCCTGATCATACCTTATTAGAAGAGATACAAAATAACAATTTTTCTTTGTTATTTCCTCATCTGTTCTTCAATGCAGTACCATAAACCTTTATTTAATTCTTCAACCAGTAAGCATCTCGTTGCAGTTTTTGTGATGCTTTTAAATTCTTGGAAAGCTGACGGTGGTATCTTGAGTTGGTAATTGGTCGGTACCTTAGGCAGTGTGTGTGAACAGAGATGCAACATACCTGTACAGAGAACACGACTGTCAAGGCTGTAAGCCCTAAGGATTTAATTGCATACGTAATATCGATAATGAACAGTACCTGAGACGAGTCCGTACGCGACCTGTATGACAATGCACGCGGACATAACTAACGCCATCCATGCTTGCGTTCTCAACTCCATTCTTTATTAGAGGCCTGTCTTTGCCCATCAACTTGGAAATTGAATGTTGGAAATGAAAAAATATAAGTTGCAGAATAATTTCCAGCTCTTTATTGCGGGGACTTCCCAAATGATAAATAACCTTGGTCATCGAACGGTGAGGTTAGTCCTCGGGGGAAAAAAAAATACAAAATACACGTCGAGTATTATAAGACAAACATGGCCAAAACCCAAATTTCAAAATTCCACACTTCTTTAGTCTCCCCACTAAATGTCAGAATCCCGATGAGTCTTCTTAACGGTGCAGGAGTGATTGATTTCACTATCACAATAATCAAGCTATGCTTTACCAACGGGTTTTTATAACTACATTTATTTCGCCTGCATGTTTTCATTGATTGTAAAAACCAGAAATGGTTCCTTAAAACCACCTCCACATGGATTTGTCGCAGTCTCGCACAGTTTTTGTTGTTACTTTCAGAATTAGTTTGGAAATTACTTTGATTAGGAGCACTGCAAACATCAGATAAATATTCGGAATGCAAATTAATGAATGGGATTCGAGATTCAGTATTCAGAATGTGTTGATTTTCTTCTTTAATGACGAAATGTTAATATGAAATCAACAAATTTAGTTAATAAAAGCGGCAGACATTCTTCTTCTTCCTCTTTTTTACATGACTCTTTTAGCGAACATTGGCGATCATCGTGGCAACTTGAAGACTGCTGCTCTGAAACGGGAAGTCTTGCCAAACCACTTTTTTCAATCAGGATAATCTCCTTCTGCCTAGAGCCCTCTGCTCTTTCAACTTCTCTTGGATTATAACACGCAGAATGCGATATTTTATTATTATTGTATCCATTCACCTCAGGATCTCAACATTAGGGACACGATCTCTCCAAGTTATGCGCGGAAGACATTACCCAGGTTAAATTAAACAGCTGCGACTTGCTGTAATCGAATAGCTCTAGGATTAGCGGAGAATCAGATTAAAAGCGAGACAAATCTCGAGACTACCTGCATTATCTCCTCCTGGATTGATTTTGACGGACAAGTGCAAGCTCCGTAACTCACTTAGTATATCGACATTCCCTCCTATTCAATTGCTATTCAAGAATTACCGGCAGGCATTGCCATAGTAGGCGTGACGGAATTAGTTTGCTCTAACAGTCAGCTCTATAGAAAATCACGGTTTGATCTGACTTATTCTTAGATTTTGTATGCCTGCGAGCTGCAATCTGCAATCTGAAATATTTTTTGTATTTTATTACGACGTTTATATACAATATTTCAAGTATAATATTTTATACTTTTTAGCCTGGGTGGGATGTACCACGAATGAATATTATATCATATTATACAAATGATAAAATAAAATATCGTAGTTGTACAATAAAATATTGATGGCGGCAGACAGTTTCAGTAGCACTGAATATGACGCTGTACTGTGACCTAAAGAGTTTATAAATGCGGATACCCGAGAACCAAAAATTTCCTAGGTTTGTAGTGTCTTCGTAAAGAAATCTATCGCATTGTAATATTTTATGCATTTATACAGTACCTGTATAACCTGTATTCCATGTCTGTCCTTTTTTCATTGTGTTTAGATGTTTGTTGGACTTAGAGAGCATTATTATAATTTTTTTAAATTTTTTTTTATTAAAAACTATTATTGGCATACAAACAATTCAATGAATGTATACGAATAGCCTCTTCAGTCGCCTCTGTAGGGAATAGTAATACCCGTGTTGAGTTACGACAGGTCACCCATTGCATGATTTGTAGAGACTCGCACAAGTACGAACAAGTTACCACTACGCCATATTAGATTTTACATCTAAGTTGGGGGAGTTGTTAGTAATACCCAGAAGTTTACGCTCTCTTGAGGGCTGGAGCCTACAATATATGAGGAGGTGGAACTGTCTCCTCAAATATTCATGCAGTTGTATAATGGGACCTAGATTAAGATCTGAAGTCAGCACATCACTATGCCAACTAAAATATCACTCATCAGTCACCCCCTGCATGTTAATTGTTCACTGTACTTGAGAAGTTTTTATTTGGAGGGATTATTATTAACGTGATCAGGACAGATCATCCTAAAACCCACCATCAGAGGTGTGGTAGTTCTTACGAATCGTCCTCGTGCGGAAGTGAGCCAAATTGACCAGAGAAAGCACCGTTTATGATAGTTTTAGCTGCTTTGCTTATGATGCATAGGCACAGGAGGAAGTTGTGCGATGAGTTGCATTGCAGCTCTACACGGGCGCGGTCCAGCCGCTGAAGTGGAACTACAGGTTAAGGCCCTAACTCTGATGCCATCGATCGAACCAACGACCCTACATCGATGAACCCATTCAGCGTTTACTCCGTGGTATAGAAACCTGTTATCCGGCTCTCTATTATTTACCCATGGGCTACTATACCTATTCAAAGACGAGGAATGACCAGACACAATGGAATCAGCAGAATATCCTCAGTACTAAATAAAATGTTAATATTCATTTGGATACACCCGGAGGCAAAGAAGAGGTACAAGTAGTTGAAGACTGAAACTTCCTTGCACATCCTTTGATCTCCATTCTCAAACCGAATCTGGTCAGGTTTTGGTCTGTTATTTTGCTATGCCAATATTCGTAACTATACTACTAGAGAACATTTGCATGGCCCTTGGCAAAATTTCAAAAAATTGGCAAAACCCCTTATTAGCGGAATTGTCAATCAGACTTTTCCAGTGTACTCCCAATCATCGAGTCCAATACATTCGCAAAATACCTAAAGCAAGTAGGTAGCCTTCCTACTGAGAAATTGGCCATGTGGGTCCCGTATTATCGACTCATTATCGAAGCAACTAAGGTACTAGTATACGGTATATAAAATCAAAATATGTGAAATTTTAACCTTCGGTCTGTGCATACATCTGTGTATTGTGTATCCTTTGCCAATTTCTTGTATACTATACTGTACTACGAAATTGTGACACTATGGAATCAGCATTACAAATGAAATGTAGAGTAGGCGTACCCGTACGGACTCTGACTTTCACCAGAAAGGTTCTTGGTTGGAGTTTTTTCTGGCCAACCTTCGGAGGACATGTAAAGCAGGCATTTGCTGAGTGTAAGAGAGGGCTTTGTAGCCTTCACTCCACTAGGTTGGCTTAGTAATAGAACAAAAAGTCATTGTTTATTTATTTATTTAAACCTCCGAGCCCGACCCTGAAGATATCGACGGGGTGCCTCAAGGCAGACTGTTGATACCTCCCCCGCAACCATACCCCTTTACGTCCAATTAGTGTATGGAACACACACCTCGATTTATACGCTGCGAGGTAATTGCTTCAAGAGTCCGCTCACCAACTAAATTTATGGACTTTAGAGAAACATTAAATTATAAAAGAAGAAGCAGGCTGTCCCCGGCACGCTAACGTTGTCGCAGCGCCTTCTTCGGGCACAAGACCATAATGAAGAGGGATTATTTTTGTTGAATGTTGCCCAGATTGAATAATGGTGGTTAGGCGGAGAGGACCCAGCCCATCATTGTCACAAAATTATTATGAATATTAAAATTACTAGTATGGTCTAGACTGAGAATCATCCGGAGCTGATGACATATCTTGTAGGGTGGTTTCTATGCTTGGCTTGCGGTCCATTCATTGCATCCTATCTCTTCTCCATCGAATGTGTTGGAACGCAATAGGAAATTATTGATTGTTTTGATTATTACAGAGCACTTCTCGAAGCGCAGCGAATGTTGAGACAGATTGGTGCCTTGCTAGATGTCCCGATGAAAACACTTTTTGAATAGCAATGACATAGCCTAAGTACCTGTGAAGTCTAGTTGTATAACTACGGTCATGGTTACTATACCTGTTAGAGTTGATCAATTTGAACTATTTGAGGCATGTAACATTGGTTTATTATATTCAGCCTTTGTTTTTTAATTAATTTACAAGAGTTCTATAAAGTATCCAGTTAATGTAATCAGACACGCGTCTCACACCCCTTTGCTATTTTATTCTTTTTACGGTACTTTACTTTTACACTTAGTGTGCACAAAGCGGTTTCTGGTCTTGCCCCTTCGTGACCCGCTTCGCGGATCAGTATCATCTTCATTATAATGCTAACGATTCTGTCTCCTTAGCACTTATAGTAGGGATAGCATTACTTACTTAAACTGCACTACACGAATCTTTCCGAATCCAATGACTAGGCTATCCAGGCCGCAACATTTTGGAGCAATCGGCCCGGACACGTTAAGTAAATAGGGATGGCATTCATTCAATGTATGCATTATACAGAATGCTGTAAGTTGCAGGTACTGTGCATAATTATTATTACCATATTACAAATTACAATTTTCAAGCCTCTAGCCTGGCCACAAATTACTGCATCCTAATAGAAAACCTGTTTTGACACAAAAGTCGCTTATTTGTAGATATAAAGCTGATCAACAGCCATATATCAGGGGAAGGAAACTGTGGAAAGGTGCGGGAGTCGTAATAAATCTAGCCTATATTCTATTACGATTTGATAAGGTGTTTAATTGAAATCTATGAGGCCACAAATAGTCGGCTTGTCGCTACCTTACTATCGTGTTCTATCATTTTTTATCCCGTATCCCGTATGGTTTACACATACGTGTTTCATTCAACTTTTAGATTATAAATGGCCATCTTCATTCGCAATTTGAATCCTGAGTACAATTTTATTTGTCTTATTTGATCCTACCTGAAAGCATGTAGTCTATAGAGTACAAGGCAATTAACGGGAATTTGACTCGGTTTTCCCGCAAGTAGGCTATTCAAGGCTTTACGAGCGAATTTTTCACATGCCAGTGGCCTTTTACGTGTAAGTAATTACCTACCAAGCCAGATCCCGAACTCAATCACGACCAGCCTATCAAAACATTGGTGTTCGACGTCCATACTCTATGGATTTCTATTAAAAAGTACAAAATAGTGCATTTTTAAAGATAGTTTAATGAATCATTAATCATTTATGGGTGACAATTGTATAGGTATAAGCGTAAATCCGAGGCAACACTTGTCACCCCATCTTTGTCCGACTCTGTATTTTACCATCTTCAAATTTTGAGTCCTAACCCTAAATATTTTGAGTCCTAACCCTAAATATTTTCTGAAATCTTCCCCGGTTTACCTCAATTAGAGGGCTAGAATAACACCCGTGCCAGGGGTTCGGACTGGCGATCAATAATGTTATGTTAGTTTTGCAAGACATTCCACATTAAGTGGCCTATTACAGGCCAATACCAGGATTTTTTTTGGGGGGGGGGGCAACAGCAAAATATTTTTTTTATAAATGATACATCCGTAGTAATTCACCTATGAGGTTGTAAATACAATGACCATCCGATCAGATTTAGGGGGGCCATGGCCCCCTTGCCCCCCCCCCCCCCTTGGGTACGGGCCTGGCCTATTATAGTTTCTAATCACTAGTATAATGCTAGTTACTTCATTAATACTCTCTGTCCTATATTTCCCAATTGCACACAATCTTTTGTATTTTCCTAGCTGGGATTGCATTGTGTTAAAATGTTAAATGAACCTTTCTTGGCGAGACTTTCGCCATAGCGTTCGTAGGTGGATAGCGGGTGCGCGTTTGCCGCTGCCGCTCTATTGTGTGATCATTATCTGTGTGGGGAGCTACCAGGCCGCCTCCCTGAGCGTACCGCACTCATTGTCGCCTCCATAACCGTACAAAATATACGCTATCTACTGATAACCCTAAACTTATGAGTTATGTCTTTAACTGTTCCATTAGCCGCCATTACGATTTCACTATGGACTACTATGACTGACAGGACCGTAGGTTTATTTTTGTGGGGTGGGGGTGAAGAGCCTACAGACCTGACCTCAGCCAGACCATGCCTACATGGGGAGGCGACTCCTCCCACCCTCAGAATACTTTAAGAATTATTTGACACCAAATGCCCTGTAAAAGAACCGGTACTAGCGAACCCGGACATGCTTTCCTATTAATCTATGGGTGCCTTAATGGATAGAACAGTTCTAAGGAGGTGTATCATTGTACTAGGGTTAAAGTTCGGATGTTTTTCCCTACTCTAATGCACTAGATTGATCGATGACACAATTAATTGCAAATTTGGGCAGACACATAACAATACACACCAATTTAGACATGGTATGCAATGTATTGAGCCATGTATTATCAATAGTTTTTTTTTATTAGTCTAAATCAAAGCCTTGCTTGGGAAGCAACCTGTTCAGTTTTTTTACTCTATTTATCACCTAAAACTTACCTACAGTTGAAAGGTTCCACAGATAATTATTTATTAGGTAGTCACTTTCATGAAAATTGTGTCTTTTTATGGTCTATTTCATCATATAGACCATAAGAGTCTTTTTACATTTTTACCCCCAGAATCGAACTATCATGGGTGAGCAACTTAGTGGAATGTGTTCACAATGATAAGGACTACAATATAATGTGATTTAAAAAAAAAGTTGGAACCATTTTTGAGAAATAATTTTTTTGTTTTTGGGGGTAAAGCCCCCAAAAATGTGATAGCCCAAAACTGAAAAAAATTATCTCCTCGAGATATGATTTTTGTGAACCTACATGCCAAATTTTGGCGAAATCCATGGGGAAATTGACCGCAAATCGACCTGACATTTCGTAAAAAGAAAAAACACTTTTTTGGTTCTTAGGGCCTCAAAACGTGTAAATCTGTTGAAGTCTTGAAATCGAAAATTTCGACCATCACAAAGCTATCCGAATACTAACGTTTAAATAGGAAAGCAATTGAGATCATACTTCGGTAACTAGCCGGTAACGTCACCTCCTGATATACCGTACAATATAAAATTATTATTTTTTAACCCGATTTGCAAAATTCAGATTTGCCACCGTTGTTGTTAATTTGTTACCTGTTGAGTTCAAATCAGAAGTACGCTATGAATTCAACTAGTATGATTGTGTCATCATTTTTGAAGTGGCGATTCTCTACCTCTACAGGACTTTACTGATGTGCATAAACTAGACGGCTCGCGACTCTTTTAAACAAGCTTCAATAACGCCCTCTGCCCTATATTTCACTTAACCTGTAGCCTAATGACCGCTGATGAAGAGTGTCCCGTTGTGATGAAAGGAAAGCATGAAATGAGGAGTCTGATGAGTTTTTAAAATGATTTTGCACGGCTTTGCCCCGCCAATAAGGCAACGGGGGCAGCTCAAAGATTACGCCGAGGTATGCTGGCAGGCGTGCCGCGCCGAATCTCTTTTTTTATTGCCACTTGAATGGCTCATATTTTTAAAGATGCTGTAACATATTTTAGCCAGTCTCATATTATTACAATATTACCGTTTGTACAACCATGCCTTTATAGTAGTAGGTTACACTGTAATGCCATATACTGTCTGTCACTGGTACTCAGCAATCAGCATATATACCTTATATTATATTACAGTATAATGCGCACTAGTCAGCCACAGATTTAGGTTTTACACGCTTCTTGTGGTGGGGGCCCCCAAACTATGACATATTTTTTACTTTTCAACTTTTGTCGGTTAACGAATTTGGGGATATCAGATTTAAATAATGTAATAGGTAGGCCTATAGTAACCTATAAGTCCATTCTTTGGCCACCTGTTTGGCTGTTTATAAGTATTTGTGCAAGAAGAGCTTATTATTGCATAGATTCTAATTTCATTTTGTATTGCAAAACACTAAATTTAAACTTGTAAGTGGTAAAACTTATATGTACGCTTTATTGCAAAAATAGCGTAAGCATATATTAACATATCCGTAAACTGGGGGGTTATTGTCAAGTTTCTAAAGGATTAGCCTATACGTCAACAAGCTATCGAAGATAGATAAGCGTTTCCTCAGACATTTTCATCGGCACCCAACCGAGAACAAAACTACACCTTTTTCGTATCAAAGAATTGAATATTGGGAAAGTCGTGACCATCCGCAGCAACCGTGTTAAAGGTACCGAAGGAGCTGTGTAAACATGGTTAGGGCCGATAGATGATCGACAGTTGATCCTGGAGAGATGAGTCATGTATTCTCCAAATAGGTCACTGGAGCCTCCTATTCACATTCACTCACTCATTCATTGACTGTTTGTCACGGGGATAGCGAGGCGAGGGTGTCCTCCCCCGTAGCTTTGTGGGCCGCCCGCAGCCACCCACGGCTGAAGATGCTCCTTGCCCTCGGGGTCACCAACTTGTGGAGGTGAGCAGAAGAGGTTTTCCAATTAATTAATTAACAAAGTTTGTTTATTGTAGTTTGAAGATTATGCCTACGAACGCTCTATCGAGCTGAGAGATCTGTCCGCCACCTCCGCGCTTGTGTTTCTCCGTGTTAGCGGCTTGTTGTCTAATTATCCAAGTTCCCACTAACACTGTTTTTGCATTGGCATTAATTATATTGCCATCCTTTGGAAAAGTGTAGAATTTTTATTAAGGCATACCTACCCACTGTGCAACTAGTATTTACTTAATTAATGTGATGGCTCCGACTACAGTTCCACCTGACTAATGACAATTTAAATCCGTAGGGCTATTGAAAATGCCCATAATGCATGGACTGTTTGTATTTTCTGTAGTACAGTCTGTACCTATAGCAATAGTCATGATAGACTAAGTACTGAAATTGAAATAGGTCTAAGGTTAATGTTTTGAAATAAACCTGTGAATGTTAAATATCATCAAAATTTCCTATTTCGAAAGTTAGAATGGATAGTACTATTACCTATCAAGGCCGTAGCCAGGATTTTTTTTCGGGGGGGGGGGGGGTTTCAGAAATTTCATTGGATATTACATAGTAGTTTCTATTTTCCCTCTCAAAACTCAATTCTATCTAGTGTCAAACCATTTCATTTCGGGGGGGGGAGGGGGTTTGAACCCCCATGAACCCCCCCCCCCCTTGTTTACGGCCATGTTACCTATAGGCAAATATATCCTCTTTTACATCTTAAGCAATCTAATAACACCCGTTTTGGGGCTTAGGCTATATTTTTAAAGCGCCAGACTAGAAGTCAGTCGCCCATTAATAAACCTTCGCAGATTTCAAAAGAAAAGTAGTATTTATAATAGAGCATGATGGTTGCTGTATTTAAAAAATGTGCAGGTACTCGATAGCCTAGTTCTATCAGTTGTTGTTGGTGGAGAGTGTGGTGAAGGAAGGTCGTCATGATCATGGATGGTCAAGGAACGTCCAGCAATATTTGACGAAAAAACATGACTTGTAGAGAGCCACGGCGAGGCCGTGATTGGACTGCCGATTGCTAATTAGCGATCTGTAACAACTTTGTCAGGCGGCTCCGCCGGTAGACTAATCGCAAAAACCAACTTGCTGAGCTAAACTTTACCAGATACAGGGGGAGAGACATACAAGGACAAGACCGGTATACATGGTTTATGCTTTTAAAGGTTTAGTTACGCATGTAACGGTAACGTAGAAAACTGGGAAAATTGATAGAAACTTCTTATGAGCGTTGTATTAATTCCACTGAACCTCATTGAGGTACGTTGTTAGCCGGAAAATTTTCCGATCTGAGTATGGCAATCCTGCCTAAGAAAATCTGAGGGAGTACCGATTTAAGAGTATGCTCGACAATTTGTTTCTTAATCTACAGCACAACTAAATATGCAAATTTAATATGGATTGTTACGATTTAAGATTATCTACGAGGCTGCTACATTTGCCCGTTTTATCATATTTGATGTGTACTAATCAATGTCAGAAGTAAAATCCATCATCTTGCTCGTTAGTTTTAGCCATAGCCTTAAGGCGGGGTTTCCACCGACCTCTCATTGCAGAATGCAAATGACAGTGACGTGGTGGCAGATATCATTAATAAGTCTTGAATGTCTGCTACCACGTCAATGTCATTTGCATTCTGCAATGAGAGGTCGGTGGAAACCATGCCTTCGAGTATATACAGTATGTCACGTAGAAAATTGGCACCCCAAAATTAAATCCTTTTCATTTTTTAATTAAATAACTCAGCGAGTCATTAAAAATTTGGCTCGTGTAAGTTGTAGAAGACTACTTCGTGCATCAATGCATCATATAATCAGGTATTTTTACTTTTCGGATTTGCAGTTCTTCCAAAAATCCCAGAATATGCGAAATTTTAGTCCTGCCTTGTCTGTTCTGGTATTTATGGAAGAACTAAGGTACCAAAAATTTAATATTCCCTCTTATATGATACATGAAGTAGTCTTCTACAACTTCCATTAGCCAAATCTTTAAAGACTTGCTTTGTTAATTAAATAAAAATAAATAAAAAGTCAATAAAAGCAACAAATTTTGGAGTGCTCATTTTCTACGTCTTAAGTCTCAAAACTTTCCTAGGTAGAATTTTCACAGATTGATTGCAGTGAGGTTGCATAGGTGAGAGCTGGACAGATTACGGAGTCAGAGGGAGCTGTATTTGAGGGATAAAAAAAATTAAAGAATACTGTCCAGCAACCTAGTTACTTGTTAGTACATTATGGTATAGTAGGTCGGATCGTTGGTAATTTTTCAGATGGTTTTTTATAGAAGCTAGATAACGGGAGAGTTTAGAAATAAGAAGCTTGCTTCATTTAGAAATTGTTTCTGAAGCTCACAAATAATATTCAACAGTCAGGTGACGATACATCGATAGAAGTTTAATTGATGCCACCAATAACCCAGAAGTGCGAAAGCAACAGGGTTGGACACAAAAGTATCAAAATTTGGTACAGTGGAAGGACGTCGGGTTGGCGAATCGGTACTAGATGGACGAGAATTTGGGGATTGCTGGGAGGTAAATGGAAGTTGATGTTGATAAGAAGGCAACTCGTCGACGTATCATTGTCCGAGCGGGCAGCTGTTGGTTGCCCATTGTTTTCTCCTACATTGATATGACTTACGCATCCGATTCACACCCAGCCGACACAATAGCAATTGTACGGGGACGCACTCAAGGTCGCCAGCTGATCCTCTTCGAAACCAAGGACGGTCTTGCTGTATTGTTCTCCACCTAGAGTCGACAACCTCACTAATAACTCCATTCACGAGCAGCCAAACAATGGGTAGTGTACGCATGAGGGAAGTTCAAATGCAGGGAAGAATGTGGGTCAACGATGCGTTTTGTTTTGCAGCTTCCATTTCGGTTGGGGTCTCCACACTTCACCGTAAACAATGAATTTCTCTCCTGTGGATAGGAATATGAATTTTTACGATGCGTGGCTTCAGCTGTGTTAATGTTGAAAGTGGGGGGACTTGAGAAAATTAGTGTCTACGATAACAAAATCGAATAGATGGCGCCTCACCATAAGCTAAGTATGGCTGACAGTGGTGAAACGTTAAGAGAAATAGCAAAGGAAAGATTTCCATGTTGTTGGGTTCCAACATTTAAAAAAAAAGCAACAAATGAAAATGGCTTTCAACGGAATGCCTGAATACAGGCGCAGTAAGCTCTGTGCACTTGACCTTGGGTCCCTCGTAATTTGAATAGCTTTATTTGGACTATATTGGGCTTATGGCGAGAACCTACTTTTTGCAGCTTCACTGCATGCGCTGTGGATGACCATCCAGCTAGCCTGGTTAGAATAGATTGCAAAAAAGTGGTGGGATGTGTCATCCATGAGACAAGAGAAGGTTTTCAACTGAAGTATGTAGCTAGAATGAAATGTGAATTTTGGGGGCTGCAATGCACCGTGGCCGCAGGTACAGTTGAAGAGAGAGTTGGCAAGAAATAGTCTAGACATACTGTCTAAAGCCATCGCATCACTTGAAAATTCTCAGTAAGGAATACTGAATGCTGGTACCGCCATTTTCCAATGAATAGAAACATGGTGTTGCCATGGAGTATTCCTTATCGAGCGTATTCAATCGATGGTGGGACCCGCCCTGAAGGAGACTCCGACCATTGTTGGTAAGGCTGTGGAGGCTGCCTTTTATTAAACTTGAAGCGGCTTCCATCGGATTCCATTTTTAGTAGCTTTACTTTAACATCCAAATAGAGTGCACCACTGAGGGTACCAATGCCAGGGGCTGACCGAGGAAGGACCAGAAGCAGGATGTGAGATGCGGAACTCACTAGGAACTCAAGAGAATGGCCCAGGATAGAGATGAATGGAGAAGAAAATGGAAAGATTTGCTGCAAACCAATCAATAGATTCTGATCAAAGAAGAAGACCTTCGATAGTGGGAGGGCTCACAGTAGCTAGCTATGTTATTGGTGAAAAATTCGCCACAACCTGGATCCGAACGTGGTTCGCCCTGGTGGTTCGCATTTTATGCTCCTTGTTTTTTAACTTCTTTATAACTGTTTCATGAACGTTCCTATTATGTAGCAGTAAGTTAGTCCAAATAACGATGAATAAGTGTTTGAGGCGGTATGCGTTGCAGCATTCCTCAAATTGTTAAACCTTATTATCTGAGGAATTTCCAGGAATTTGTCGACGTTTCCCACTAACAGCTGTCCGTGGACATTGCGATCTATGGTTCAGCACGGCGATCCTTCTCGGCCTCTTCAGGTTTTTATTCAATTTTCTTCTGGAACGAGCGTGCTATAAAATGCACCGTTTCTTTTTCGAATTGACCATTTGAAATAATGTCAGTACATAAAGATTGAGTAGGGCCTAGTCGCTAATTTTAGTTTGGTGCCTAGGTAAAACTAAATAAATATTGTAGAATATAAATATTCATAAATTTTAGTGTATTACTTAATTATTATATTTAAGAGTATTATAGTATAGTAATAGTACAATATTTGTACGGAATCATTATTTTACATTTTATTTTTGTCTTGAAGTTGTTATGCAATTTTTTAATAATTAAATTAGCTTAAGTTGCAGATAACTGTAGTTTATGCGTTACGGTATCACACCATTTAGAAATGTTAATGATTGAGCTGCTAATTTTTCATAATTTTCCCGGTAAAAGATGTTGTTCGTGAAATATGTTTTGTTGTTATGTTTTGTAGCATAGCATATGCATATTATAGGTACATTTACTATAACATTTTTTAAATATACTATATATACACGAAACAGTATTTTCAAGCACTTTTAATAAAAATCAAAGGCTCCCCGCAGTGGATCAAAATATCATTAAAAAAGCCGAGTCAAAAAGATGCTTCAACACTCGAAATTTTTTAACAATATTTTGGTTGGTTGATTTGGATGATGGCACTAAGCGGGAAGAGGAAGACGAAAAAGGTTTGGATGATGAGACTTAAACGTTATTTGAACGGGTTCAACACACATGTTTCCATAAAATTCCAATTTGAGCGCGTTCATGCACTCTATAGGTATGTATAGCGCTTAGCCTGCAGTACCCAGGCAACGCTTGCAAACTCCCATTGAAGTCTATTTATTAGGGCTTTGTCTGGCATTGATTCAAAATGAGGGACGCCTTCGCTGTTTCCCTCTCTCAGGTATGATGACACCATGTCGTGCGTGGGGAATGGTTAATGGTTTAGGTTTGACAATGGTGATGATTTTGATGAAGAGTCGGTGTGGGTGACGAGCCGAGAATTTGGTCGAAAACGTCGCGATTTCTCTCTAAACCCACTCTAATAACACCTTAATTATTAGGAAGAATCTTCAACGCGATACGTTTCATAGTCGTTCGTAATCGTACGTTAAATTATAAGGGAGGCCACGCTTTGAAACCCGGCTTAGTAAACCAGTATTTCTGAGACGATATGGCTATAGCGCAATGCGTAATGCACCACCTTCATGTGTTTCAGGAGTTTGAGGCCGGAGGCTCCAAACGCGCGTAGTACGAGAACATAAAAAAGTTTTGATTATGATCGCAAACTTTTACCATCTTAAATGCCTCCTAAAAGTGCGAAATATAGTGGAAAGGAAGGTGGGTGACTATGGGGTTTTGCATCCTCCCTCTGCTAGGCCCCGATAGATTTCCTTGATACGGGCATGATTATTGTGCCATACTGCATATTCTAGACTAATCCCCGACTGCCGGTAATTTTTGATAATACCGTCGAAATTATAGATAGAGATAGAGTGATGGTATGAGAAGTTTTATGCCAACTCATGGTAATATGTTGTAATACACAAGGTACCCTCACACTGTAATCATTCTTCATCACGACGGCAGCCCTATCTGGCTTTGGACCTTCTTTTCCATATTTCGAGCCAACCTTCAAAGCCCTGGAACCCCTACCTACTTCATTACCCTTGCCCCGGAGTTCCAGTTGGGAGTCTGCCATTACGTAATCTCTCATTTGACTGGAGTTGCCCCTTTGACAAATGACCTTTTTTGTAGAGTAGTAAATCTATTACGATCATTAAAAGACATTCATCATATTTCTGTACTACGTATCTTATTTTGGGTACCGTAGTCATTGGCAGCCGTGTTATTGCCACGTGTTATATTTTGACGAATGTCTTGATTTTGAGACATACCTTGCTCCTAACCTAATATATTTCTAGTGATCTCACCATATCCGGATCAGTCAACATGGTATTTTTTACCCTTTCATACTCTTTGCGCAATGCGCATGACAAAATGTCATTTTTACTATCGTCAACATCACCGATGATTGGGGCATACTATAACTTATTGTATTATAGTTGCAGAGCAAATTGTGTGTACGATGAGCACTTAAAAGTATCAAAATCGGCCTAGTATTAATTTTGGAAAACTGCCGTAACGATAGTATACGTCGATGACAGAAAATATATTGTATTTTTTGTGATTTATTTTATGAACGAAGGATTCAAATTAGGAGTTAAAGTTTTATTATGTATAAGTTGATGTGATAAAGGCTTGAAATGATTCATTTTCTTTGCTTCTCGCAGGAAGACCTTATATGCCAGGTAACATGACTTTCCGCGGAATCATAATTCAGTATTATTTTATTCCATCTTCCATGATTTATTTCAGAACAGTGGCGACAGTGAGGCTGAATTGATTAGCAACCTGAAGTCTTCCGATGCAATTACCATCAGTTCTTAGTCTCTGGTTTTCTCGTAAGGCAATCAAGTCCGCACCGTATGGTAGACTATAGTCTTCTAGAATTTTGTTGTTGTACATCCAGCAATGTGCCTTGCGGCTTCTAAGTCATCCTTTCGATTAGGCTAATTTTCTGAGTCATTTGAAGATTAGCATAGGCTGTATGAACTGCTCTTTACATAGGTTGAGTCAGACCCTATAAGCCAATTTTGTTACGAATATCTAGTCAATATTATAGAGAATTGAAATACTGTACTGATAAGTTAGTGGTCTAAGTCTCCCAAGTGAGAACTTAACAGTGCATCGTGTTCTGCAAAGGTTACTTTCCGGTCTCTGAAGAGTCAGGGGCTGTACTTCAGAATTTTCTAATGAGCATAGGGCAAATCGCACAACAAATTTGTATTACTTATTTTAAAGCCCGAAATACATTTCCTGGTGTGTGAGTGCTATATTGGGGATGTTGTTATGAGCATTTGTGTCTGTGCTTTGTGCTACTAATTTTGATTATTTTGGCGCTATGTCATTAATTGAATAGTTGCCCCAATAATTTTGATTTAATTTCGTAACAGCCTTATTAAACTATTAAGGAACAATTAATATGTCTTTACTACCCATATAAACCCTTAATTGTTTCTGAGATGCTTCGTAAAAAGAGTTCCATGCATTTCAACAGCGACAGCAGTTGTTACCGAGTAGATCCCGATTAAACATGAGTTGGGAGAAGGGTTTGCGTAAGTTATGACATAGCAAAAAGCAGCAGTCCAAGCAACATTAATATCGGGCAGGAATCACGTCCCCGTGGCTGGACCGGGTATCGTCCAGTCGGGCGGCCTCTGGCGTAAATCCCGGGGGCTCTGACAAGACACCAAAGCCAAGCTACCTGCCTGCCTCAACTCCAGCAATTACTGCATGAATAGCAAACACAAGAGATCGATAAAACGGATCGTGTATAAATCAATAGGCTGGCGACGACAGAGCGGTTCACCTTTGTTATGTAAATGTTCGGACCGTGCAAGCTCCCTCCTTTTAGGGAATTGTTTGCAAGAGATGTGCGCGTCCCGGGCCGGACGCATTTGCATGAGCAGGGCAGGTAGCTGTCGGACGGTCCTGTCACATATCTTTGCCGTCTACCCCGGCCAACATACATCTGGTATTCTGCTATCTAAAACCATAACCTTAATTTCCTAGCCATGAAAAAAGAACGGCCAAGTAATTTTTTGAATGTCTACCTAACTTTCTTTTTATTTTTTGTTTTTTTTATGGGAAGAGTTTATTATACATAACATAATAAACAGTAAGGCCCGATCCGACGATGACATTTATCATTTAAGTGACGCTTATCCTGTTGTTATTGCTATTATTATTATTATTATTGAATCGGCTCACATAGGCTAAGTACGTTAGCCGATTCAATAATAACAACAAAACTAATCACAAGATATAATAAGCGTCACTAAAATATTAAGTATCATCGTCGGATCGGGCCTAAGTCGAATCGAAGAATTTTATCGTTGGCGCAGTAGTTGCGTTTAAAGCTTCATTGTTGATGCTTCCTACAAATTCGTTTCTCCAAGATGAACTACTGAGCTCTTCTGAAAGCATTATTTTCTTATGCCCATTCTTCTTCGAGTCCAATCAGTCCATCAAAAGTATGCCGGAAATTTGAAGTCGGTCTCAACTAAGAGCAGCTGAATAAAACAGGTAGCCCTCGTTGTGTAGCTCATAGCAATAGCAAAACGAAGGGGGGGGGGGCAAATTGGACAAAAAATTTCAAAATGCATATTATATAACAAAAAAATTAAAACATAAAATTCATTAAACATTTAAAAATTAAAAATACGCTGCAATGACTTGGATTCCATTGTGGACCTTCGAACCCCCACCTCAGGACTCACGAACCCTCAGGCATTTAAAAGCTGTGTACGTTTTTATAAAAATGGGGGGGGGGGGTTGTCAATTGATACACCCCCCCCCCCACTCATAAACCGATCGTTACGTCACAGGCTCATTTGACTCGAAACTCAGAACTTCATTATAATCTTTCTTTTTCTTTCTTCTTCTTGATGAACTTCGACATGTTTCGGTATGCAGTCTTGACTCTTCTGACATTCTTACGACCAAGCCATCTTAGATGTTGCGTTTTTACAAAACGCACTACGGTATGTCTTCCCCATCTGATGCTCCTTCTCCCTAGTCCCTATGTCTGTTTCCTATACGTCACACTCTGCTTTCAAATAGGGGTCCATAGATTTCCTTATTAGCTCATAGTTTGTTGGCGTCGTTGGCGGTAAGGCTCCAGGTTACTGAACCGTTTGTTGCGATTCTGACAAGGGTTTTGTAGGTCTTTAACTTCGTGGCTAAACCTAAATAATACTGACATTTAACCGTAGCCTGAACGTACGTAAAAGACCCTGTTCTATTCTCCAATTAGCATTTTAGAGCTTGTTCTTTGCAGTTCTAGCGTTTAACTGTTTCAAGTAGAGTGGTAGACACTTACCCTAGAAGGCACACGCGTGATTCGATTGTGGCCCGGTCTCACACCACGCAAAGAAATGTTTTCGTGAGGAATTGAAGCGCACCGCTTTGAACTGGACCATGGGGGTGTTGCGTTGTTGAATAACATTAAACACGGTAAAGAATTAGGAATTTATTTATGCGCCATCCCCATGTTGCAATGCTGAATGTATGGCTAGTACTCCGCACGAAAACTTTAGGTTAGCTGGTAGAGTAGCCGGAGTAGCCCTTCGGGGCTAAAGCTCGCCTAATATAAAGCCTTTTTTCATTTCATTTCATTCATTTCTAAGCATGGTGAGAGCGGCCCTTAAAGATTCTACCTCTGTATGATGCCCGATCGGTGGAGTTTTCTATGCTCAGCTACCGTGCTACGAATACCTTGTCTTAGCCCGCGATTACATTCTTCTCCTACTTTAATAACCACTGCACCATATCCGTTGGTGCCCAAATCTCCACACATAAATACTGGAATGACTGATGCCGGTTTTGACCGGTACTCAAACCAACAAACGTCAAACCTTGCTACTACGCTTATGGATATTGTATGTTATCCTATAACCAACAATTACATATACAGAGTACCTATTTAAATTTGTAGAAAGCGTCTACTGGTCCATCCTGTTCATTCCTGTACCTCCAATTGTTTGTTATGTAATAACATATTTTATCAAAATTTCTTCTACTACACTATACAGTTCTTTATTGCAATAAGAAAATGTTTGATATCGTTTATGCCAGTACTTAATACTGTCATGTACTTTCCATAGTAAGGCATACCTTCAGCGCATTGTATGGTTCTTTGTATACGTTTCTAGCACTAAAGAAACATAAAACTGTTACATATTATATTATCTATGAATCCATTGTTTCAACACTACCACCAGCACATTCAGTTATTTATAGTTGGCACCTAGTGCGAGTGCCTAGGCACCCATGGAAGAGTTGTAGGAGACTGGCCGGTAATTAAGTCTGCTTCATGACTTCATTTGCAGAGTCCGCTCCGGTGCCACAAAGGCTCTCCTCGAATTAAAGTCATGCGTATCATCTCCTGAGTGAAATGTATGGTGTGGCTGACCACAACACATCAATCACATTTATATCTGCCTGTGAGTTGCCTCGCGTGCCGAAATTTAGCCATTTGTTTCTGGGTGCTGTGAGAAATTAGAGGCAGACGCCAGCTCACAAAAAATAAATTGATATTATTATGCCCCTGTAATTTGTGCTATAACGCAGTTTTTGCTGTTTGTATAGGTTGACTACACACTTCGTACATAGTGCAACAACTTATATAACTTACAATACATGAGACCGACTACGTACGGTATTTTTATTGTGTAGCAAATTCAACTTTGTCCTTTCTATTTTAGGAAAGAAATGGCGGGGTTTAACTCCAGCAGATCGACGACCATTTGTGGAGGAAGCTGAGCGTCTTCGGGTCATTCACATGCAGGAACACCCCAACTACAAATACAGACCTCGAAGAAGAAAGCACAATAAGCGCGGCGGAGGGTCCAGCCCCCCGGGCGTGGGCAGTCCATCGTCCGCCACTTCGGGCGGGCGGCGCCCCTCGTCAACCCCCGGCCCCTACCCCGGCTCCCCCTCCACCAAGTACCAGTACAATTTCCCTCTGCCCCAATCGCAGTACTTACAGCAGGTAGCCTCCCCCATGCAGAGCCCTTACTACTACTCTAAGTCGCCCAGTACTTTCGGGTCCCCTTATCTGCACACCCCCGAGGCGTCCCCGCCCGGCACCCCTGAGCTCAAAGACTCCGTCCATGCTCCGCAAGGTAGCCACGAGTCGGATGATAGCAAAGATGTAAGTTGTTTTTCAATTTCGTACTTTTTTTATAGCCTACGGTAAGATTGTACTTTAAATGGATATAGGATTTTGAAATGTAAATTAAGCCGTAATAATGTTATACATTAGTAGCCTATATTCACCTACAGTAACTTCTAAACCTATATATGTTTAAAGGCTTGACGTCAGCTATACCTTAAGGAATGCTAATACAGTTGTACAGAGCAATGCGGTTCACAGTATAATTTTCTTGCATTTACTTTTACTTTACAATTTACTTTTTGGCAGTATTTCCTTTGTATTTTCCTAAATAAACTAATTGGTGGATTTTGGTGAAATTTGACTCAAACGATTTTCTTGAAATTCACGTACATTGTAGTTGCTATTAACTTATACATAACCCTATAGCTCGCTGGCACCTTGATAGTTAGGTTCTGGGGGCAAAAAATAATAAGACCAAATTTTCATGAAAAACGAAACTTTTCTATCTATGCTTTCTTACTTCAGGTATTTTTTTATGTCTTAAATAGAGCAATAAAACCAAGCAGGTTGCTTTCCCAAGCAAAGGTTTGGTTTAAAAAAATATATATATATATTTTTTTTTTTAAAGAAATACCTTGCCATTATTACTGAGTTATATAACATTGGCCTGCCCGTACCATCAACAAATTCAGTTGCTTTGTGTTAGGGAAAATCAAGGCTACCCAAATTTAACCCTAGGACAATTATTTACCATCAAACTACTCACATAATCTGTCACGGTAGTTACTGTATATTAGTTGATAATTAGAAAACATTGTAAGGGTTCACTCATACGAGTTCTTTTTAGCTGGATTATTTTTTAGCGTGTTTAATTTTTGAATGGTTGATTTAGATTTAGAAATTATAAATAAGTTAATTTTTTTTGCAGGTTAAGACATTAGACTGTAGTGGGAGGGACAAGAGTTCCACGTCTCTACCTACACCAGAAATGTCACCCCTAGAGCAAGAGAAAGAAGCAGAAAAGAAGAAATATGGTTGCTATGAAAACATTAGCCAGCAGCAGCAGCAGCATCAGCAGCAGCAAGGAGGCTACAGGTTCGCCAGGTACCAGCAGTACCCAAGCCCAGGTCTAGGCCACGGGCCAGGCCTCACGCAGACGCCCATAGCGGCCATGAGCCTCACCAACGGGGTCGTCATGATGTGCTCCAACCAACGTGCCTACGAACATACTGGTATTGTCACAGGTAAGTGCAGCACCAATTTTTCATTTCAGCTGTGCCATGAAGCCTAAAAATTCCAAAAATGTGTTAGGGTTTGAATGTTTTACAATAGTTTTGTGCATATCGTACCGAACTGTAAATGAGAATATTGCAATACAGTAAAAATTGCACTTTTGTGGTGTCTTTCGAATTAAAATAATAACACTACCCGATGTAAACTGTTGTTTACTGTTGTTAAAAATATGCGTATATCTTTCGCCTTGCTTACCATACTAGAACACCTGCTGGCCTACTATGGCGATTATCCTTAATCTTATCCTGGGATCGAAATTGTAAACAAAATAATTATGCAATTGAAAGTGCTATTCAAAATTTGTCTGTTTATCCCCAGGAATATGTTAATACATAGTAGTACATAGTAGGCCCGCTGAACTTCTGATTTTTTTGTTCAATTAACATGCGGTCACCGCAATTTAAAGCGATATGCTCGTGTGAAATTCAATGAGCGAATTGTAAAATATTCAAGAATGGTGATTTGAGAATTGAGTAAACCATTTCGACCACGCATAATAATTAACCACTTTGTCAAATATGTGGTAGTAGAGTATATTACAGCAGCGAGCAAGGAAGCAAAGTTCCTATAGGTATACGGTACTTACTTCTATCGTATTGGTAATCAACAAATTATTTAATGCAATGAAAATTGGTACTAGGCCTAGTATGTTACTTCGTTAGTTCAACATAAAATATCAAACTTCTCTATACGATTTCCCCGGTTGAGTGAATAGAAAATCCAAATCCACTAAATGGACAGAATTAATCATTATTATTTTATGCTTTTTGTGCTGATATAAGGAATTTATTTAGGCTTCCGTTTGCTACACCTAATGGGAAAGAATTATTATATCCGTCACAGGTAGCTAGCCCTCATCCATCAATCAATTTCAAGGTTTGTCAGCTCCATTTCCGGTGGCGCATTTTAAATTATCCGATTCCACTTCTTATTACACATTGGCCTCCCACTGCGTCATGCTTCAAAACGTTATGGGGGATTCACTTGATGCTTGTTGAGATCTCATTCTTAACTTAAGAGCGTACAGAGTACAGTTAATTTTTGAAATTGTAGTTTTTTGATAAACATGATAATATTTTATAAACAATAACTTTTCACGTATAATCGATTATAGGCTATATATAAAAAAAACTAAAATTTCGAAAACTAAAAATACCTTATTATATTATGCATCAAGTAATCTTCTACAACTTAAATGAGCCAAATCTTTAATAACTTGCTTAGTTAATTAACTAAAAAATAACAAATATTAAATTTCGGGCTGCCAATTTCCTACGGGCTGTACACACTCTTAACGTAACTGTAACGTTTACAAACATCGAGACAATTTGCGGCTGATAAGTAATGGGCGGATCTCATTCACACACATTTGAACAATATATACTGTATATGTATATACTGTTCGCCCAGAAAAGTTTGCAAATGCACATAAAAATATCCCGTAATGCTTTACCAAGTCCCGCCTCTCCATGTAAATTCCCTATGCTACATTTTCAAATCAGATAGAACTACTTTGCATGTTACATTGTACATATGGTACATATAACACTGACATTAAATTAACTTTGGTTGGGGTCCAGTGGTTAAGACGACGCCCCGGTTAGGCGTAGATCGTGGGTTCGAATCCCGCCAAGCCCAGTTTTTTCCATATCCTCTAATTTCGGTTACTTTGCTTGTGTTTGTATACACAAAATTTATGGGGGTTCCATTACAAATTTAATGCATTAAGGTCACAAGTGGACATTGCTTATTTTTTTTAGCTAAAATTGTTGATCTGTTGCACTTTTTACGAATTCACGACTCCAATGTCAAATTTATTCCATGTAAACACCTATAACGCCATCAAGAAAGCGTGCGTGGCGATTCGACCAAGACGTTGTATTTTGTCAAACATCTTAAATCTGCACAGCATTGGAATTGTGACTTCTTTGTTTCTGTTGCACTTCTGATGCGTGTATACATAATAGTCTCCTCAACCTACTGGTTGTGTTTTTATATTTTATTACGTAAAACTTAACCAAGAAAAACATTTTCACAATGAGTTCTGATGCGAGTACTAATTGATTACATTGATTTCCTTATGTTATGGAGAAGTTTTAAGAAATATTTTATCTATCAGACCAAAATACTAATACTAGCAAATTGAAATTAATTTCACTCGGAACTACTTTTCATATAGGCCTATGGTAACTGCAGAGTGCAGATTGTTAATTTACCTGAAGTGAAGACGCCTAGTGATAAATACGCAGAGGCTCTCCTTGGGCATTTGGTGACGACCATCAAGCTCTGATATTTCTTGTCACAGGCTGTCCAAGCTTAACAGTCAGCAATCATCCTAGTATGAATATACATAATTATGAGGTTCCTTAATCCATATCATACTTTCATCACATTCGTCGAGATCGCGTAGTGAAGTATTGAAGTCTTTTTTCCTTTATATTTTTGTTGATTTTATACCTCGACGGACTCCTAGACTCTGTTATATCAGAATTGACGCATATCTGACAATAAATCACTGATATAACTTTCAACTTCCTTAAATAGTTCGCAAAGGTTTAAGATCATCATTCATGTCTGCTAGTGAATTATCTTGCCTTACCAAACGGTTTATGCGGAAATGTTGCTTCAGTTTCACTGTTTTGGCCTTCCATCTTCCTCTTACTATGCCTGCTTCCTTTGGTAAGACTTACCACTCTTTTCTGTGGTCTGAATGCCCTTAACTTCGAAATTAACTGTCTACTTTCAAATTGATCCATTTTATAACACAGTATGGTAAGAAGAAAATTTTATAAATTTCTCAAATTCAAGAAACACACTAATAATATTTATAACAATAAATATTACTTTGATTTTGTTCTAAGATGACCCTAACACCGTTCCACTAGCGTTGCTACTGTAGTTGAAGACAATTAACTAACATTCAGAAAATTTTAATTTTAAATTTGACATTGGAGTCGTGAATTCGTAAAAAGTGCAACAGCTAGATCGACAATTTTAGCTAAAAAAAATAAGCCATGTCTACTTGTGACCTTAATGCATTAAATTTGGAATAGAACCCCCATAAGTTTTGTGTATACAAATACATGCAAAGTTGTTCTATCTGATTTGAAAATGCAGCAGAGGGGATTTACATGGAGAGGCGGGACTTGGTAAAGCATTACGGGATATTTTCATGTGCATTTGCAAACATTTCTGGGCGAACAGTACAAATAAATAATGTACAGTATAGACAAATTACACATTGTATTGCAGTATTATAATATGATGTATAAGACTGACATTAAATTAACTTTGGTTGAAGTGGTAACCTTCGAAATTACACAATGCTGTATATACCGTCTGCAGGTGTATTTTTATTACCGTGGAAATTCAGGTAATACAATTCCTCGCTTTCATATTTCGTTGATGCTACAGCATGTAGGCAGCAGGCACAAGGCATTTTTAGGTGGCTTCCAAATAATCAATAATTCAACAGGGCCGTAGCCAGATTTTTTTTGGGGTCACCGGAGGTGAGGTAAGCTCAATATATTTAAAACGACTGCAAATATTTCGGGGGGGGGGGTGTCTGGACCCTAGCTACGGCCTTGATAGTCCAACTTTCTTAATTATTATATCTGTACCTGACGCTCGCTTTAGCCTTTAGGGCGACTTCGACCACACATTTTAAATCGTTTTGAGCAGTAAGGTTATCGAGCATTCTAAGGCTGTGGGATACGTGGTACCACAAAAACTGTATTTTGTATAGAGATAGACTGAGCCAACAAAGCTTCTTTGAATTTATATACAACACTTTGGTAATTGAAATGTGACTGCAAGTTTATGATTATGCAACTAAGTTAATTTCGTCCTAAATGACTCGTGGCTATCTTCTCACCCCAGCGATACAAGTTTCTAGAGCCTTCTTCTTAATACTTTTTAACAGTAAAATGTGTAAATTATAATATATTATCTACTTTCTTACCTAATTACTTCTACTAGATACGTTACCGTATTTATTTTGAACTATTTTTTTTCGTGTACAGGGACATACTTTCCCCCGGTGGCTACCTCGCAGGAGTCCCAGTCGATGGCCAACAGTAATGTAAGCAGTGCCAACAGTCTGTACTCGACAGCGAGTGCCACGAGCATGGCTCCCTCGTCCGCCCCATCGTACATAGCCGAAACCTACGCTGCCGTCCACTACCAGAGCATTATTCGTCCCACTGAGCACTACACTGGTAAGATAATTTGGCTAATGAAATGAAATGAAATGAAATGAAATGAAATGAAAAAAAAGAACTACTTTATTGCAAACAAAAGGCGAACAATAAGACTATAAAGCCTTGTTTTCATGCTAACATTCTGGCTAAGATGAACTGTTTAAATTTTTATTTTTTGTTTCTTGAGAATACTGATTCATGAGAGTTTTTGTTGATTAAGAAAAAATGTCATATTATATTTTAATAGTCGCTCGGTAAACAGATCTTTTTTTTAGTAGGAGAGGCAAAAATAAATAGATCCCAATTCTATTAATACAAAAGACATTTTTTTTTTTAAATAAGAAGATTATAATTGCATAGAAACAATTTAATGAGTGTATCCGATTGACCTCTTCAGTCGCCTCGGTAGGTTAGTACCCGTGTTGAGTTACGACGCGTCTCGCACAAGTGCAAGCACGTTACCACCTGGCCATCGAAGTCGATACTTTAGAACAACTAAAAAACGATCCCCCCCCCCCCTGGTGATCATGGTCCCTCTGGTACCGAAAACTCCAATCTGCAAATTAAATGTTCAAAAAATATAGGAAACCCGTGATGTTCAGAATTGGAAAGTACACACTGTATTGTGTGAATAATTTATAGGCAGAACTGACACGTGTACATGTTCTACTACTTTACTGGAAATTCAGATTAGACCAGAAATGAAGAAATACTCATTGGCGTCATTGTAGTTCATTCAAAATGAGCTAAAAAGCGGTGAGTTAACAAGAAATGGTCTAACAAGGCGTTGAAAATCATTATCAAACTCCTTTGTCATCCTGGCTCCTCATAGCTCAACTTCCTATCAATTTTTTTGTTTTTCCGGGAATATGGATCTTTTTATTGGCGAACTATCATATTGTCAGCAGCAGTGGAGTTTTTTTAGCCTGCTCAAGATAGATGGAATGTAAGGTGCCCATTCCATTGACCGGCTAGGGCTATTTCCAAAAACAGTGACGTGGTAGCAGACATTCAAGACTTAGGTGGCGTTTCCACCGACCTCGCATTGCAGAATTGACGGAAATGTTTATTTTCCTCTATGCCATAGTTAAAATTGATCAATGATCATACAGTAAAATCACAAACAAACAAACTAAAATTAAAAAATGGCGTCATGGTATATGTAAAGTACGAACATTTTAATAGATTTCTATAAAAAGAAAAATTCTAATTTCCGTCAATGTCATTTGCATTCTGCAATGCGAGATCGATGGAAACGCAACCTAAGTCTTGAATGTTTGCTACCACGTCACTGTTTTTGGAAATAGCCCTAGCCGGTCAATGGAATGGGCGCCTTATTGGTTTATTTTTTCTTAATTTGGACGATGGGCTAATATTCTTTACTCATTATATCGTAGTCCTACTAATTGTACCTAAGACTACCTTGTAAGCCTTACCAGTTGTATTCTACTGAAAATGAATAGTATAAAAATAATATAATGAATAGAATAAAATAATAGTTTTTCAGACATAATTTTTCGTCTATCTTTTTATTTTTTATTTTTTTATTTTTTGCTGTAAAATCCCCCAAAAATTGAGTTATTCACCCTCAGCGTTAAAATTGAATATATAAAAATGGTCCATAGACATGATTAGAGTGGAACTTACCTACATTCCGAATTTCTTCAAAATCCATAAGAAGTTTACCCAGAAATCGACAGACCCATGACAGACAGACATTTCGTAAAATCCACTTTGTTTGCTTCCTGAGACCTAAAAAGGAGTAGGCTTAGGCGAAATCTCGAAATCAGACATTTCGACCATCACAAAACTTTCGTTATACTACGTATAAATTGGAAAGCAACAAGTAGGCCTACATGTATTAGACCAGTTGATTTTTTTGAGTGTAGTGTCAACTTTAGGGCCACCAGCATAGTAAGAAACCAGTATTTCCCTGCCCCAGTTTTTTATGATCGCCCATTTTTATTGACACCAATGGCACCTAGGATGAACTTTGACGAGAGGTGTCATTTTTGCAGGCATATCATTTGAATATATTAAACGACAGACTACAACTATAGATTGCGTGATTTTTAGTAGGCTAGATACTTAGTACCTTACTTACAATGCGTCTGTTTATTGGCTGGAACCGCTGGATAGCCTATTGGAAAATTTAGGCTCTTTTCTAATTTGCTTCAAGTTCAAATGTCCAAATTTGAAATAATATAACTGAGGGTGAGAACTATAGATCTAAATTAATAGCAGCTACATCAGATTCGTGTCTTTTGACTGGCTTTCGGAGACACCTTTTTTGTTGACGAGCCTAGGCGATCAGTCAAGTGGACAACCACTTGCATTGGATAATATTCGCACAGGTACGAAGAGAGAGTACAGTTCGGGGTAGAACAATAAGAACTTCAATTGTTTTTTTTTAGTCACAAGCGCAGCAAGGTAGAATTTTTTTTAAACCATCATTCGAGAATTTAATGAAGTTGTATATTTCAATTGACTTATTCCAATTTCCCTACTCTCTTTCAGGAGTTGCGAGTGGGCCTCAACTATCAGGGATGCCTCCCAATGATGACCGATCTCATCAATATAATCACATGGGCAACACTACCACACTTGTGTACCCGGTACAGCCCGGTGACAACCCAGGTGAGCTCCTACTCCCGGAGGAGCAGTGTGTCGACAGGAGCGAGTTTGACAAGTACATCAAGTACCCGCGGACTTGCGACTCGAACCATAACTACTCGCAGTTCGCGCAGACGCAGCTGCAGCCAGTTCAGGGTTATTATCCGCCTGTCGATGGTCCTCCCCAACATAGTTTTGAAGTTGTCAAAACTGAAGACGATTTCAGTGTAATTCTCGCTGATGTGAGGAAAACCTGTTACAGCAGCTAGTTCAGGGTGCTCACCCGCCCGTTGGCGGCCCTCCGCATTATAGTTTTGAAGTTGTCAACTGCGGAAGACGTCTGCTGATGCTGATGTGAGGAAAATCTGCTTTAACAGCTAGTTCAATTTTTGTTCGCTAGGTACTTAATATGTGTATACGTCGACTGTAATATATTATTATAATATTGTATTTATTAAAATTTATAGCTGCACTTTTTGTTGTAAATTGAGATACCTAGGCCTATACATATAATAGTCGGCTAAATATGCAAGAGGCTTCGCGAAGAATTAAGCCTGGGGTAAGAAGATTTGGCCGGAATACTGCCCGTAAGCAAAACCATGGACAACTTTCACCCAAAGCGTAGGGGTGTGTCTTCCTCTAATCCAACAAATTCATTATCAATAGAATTGTTTATGAAGATTGCTGACGCTATTCAAAGCAATTAGCAAGTTGTTGTTTTTTGTCAAAAATCAAATAAATCTTACCTGCCGACATGCCTCGAGAAATACGGAGTTTATGACAGTTTTCTTCTGTTTTTCAGAAGTACCGGTAAATTAAAAGATACAAAATTCTGTTCAGATTCAGAATTTTCTTGTAAATATACTATTAAATATTAATAATAATAATAATATTTTTTTTCACTTTTTTCCTTGACCCGGACAAGGTGCATATATTGAGAAAAACAATTTGTTATTAATTAACATTATCACACTCAAGCTTCCGCTTATCGAGCGATCTTAGTGCAGTGGCACTGCAAGATATAAAATATAATTAATAATAAATAATGATAATAAACCATTATAGAGTACTCACTCTAGCCTTCTGGCAATGAATGAGATCCTTCTGAACTCTGGTAATAATAATAATAATAATAATAGTCTTTATTTGAGCCATCAACAGAACAGGTCTACAACGATGACACTTACAATACTTACAGTACAATTCACACGCAACCAAAAAATACACGCAAAGGCTGGCTTAAAAAAAACAAAAAAACAAAAAAAAAACTATAAAACAACAATTCACCCTACGGCACAGGCCCACCTACTTATAATAGCCAAGATATTAAAGTACGGTATACAAATTGATTATATAGATGAAATAAGAAGCGTCTTGAAATTCATATAATTAATTTATTAAAAAATTGAAAATTACGGTTTTTTAATTTTGGCGCAAAATCTCACTTAATTGAGAGTTTTTGTGCGTGGCGTCGCGTCAAAATAATCCTAGTGGTTTAGCCTACATATTTAACTCGTAATAAGTGAAAAATTAAAATGTCTCTCTCCCAGTTAATATACCGCACACTTAGACAATGAATATTTTGAATCTCACCAGCAGTTGTAATGCCGCAATGCCTTTATTCCTACATAAACAATATATACATTATTGTAATTTACAATTGACACATAATATAATAGGCTACGTAATACAATTAAATATAAGAAAATACACAGATATACTCAGCTTCCTTCTTCCACGATTGAATTTATAACTCTGTAACAACGTACTTTTAAGAATAGATTGTCAACGCACTGATTTGATGGCCAAGTACACATTACCTTATAAATGGTACAGTATATGGTAGGCACTAGGTATTGGCCCTAGTCTTACGAAGGCAAAGTATGACGTTAAAAACTAAAAAGGTTATTTAATAGGTACCTACGGTTTGAACGCTGAGCGTGAAGTGAGTTTGTCAAAGTTGATGAAAGCAAACATTAAAATTAATTAGTTAAGCTCGACCTCAGGCAACTCTCGATTTGGATTACCCCATTAGCTGTTCATATTTAACTTATGAGCCCACGAAGGCAGCTTCGTGTGGATGTTAAATTTATAAATCATATTAACCGCTAATGAAGATCGTAAGAAAAGTTCGTGTTGGAAAGAAAAATACTTTGTTACCAGCCAGACCTGAGGGTCTTTTGTATCGTGTTGATAACTTTTCATTAGCTGCATGCAATAGAAAGGGGATATGTTTTTCATATAGAGTAAATCTGGTTATCTATAGCCTACTTTGGGTTGATACGAATATGCTGTCGTTAGCTTACATGGCAGATAAGTAGTCTCGACGCTATGGGGACACCAAATCTAATGGGAGTCACTATGGTGTCTACTGGAATGTATAACTAATAGGTAAGTTAAACGAGATCCGTTGGGTAAGCTGTCTATCATATTCTATACTAAGGAAACACTCATTTTTATAATTTTCTGGTTTGGAGTGAAAATGTAGCCTACATACCGTACCTTTATTTACTTATTGAAGTTTAAAAAAAAAATACAACATACCAGCCATCCCAGAGAAGTTAGGGCCATTATTGTATAGGTAGGTCCTCTCTTTTACGATCAACTGGGATGACGCAAGGCAACAAACAGTCAAATTTAAACAGTGGATGTTACAGTATCATACAAGAACTCCATACATCTATATTAAATATACATGTATGGAGTTTTGTATGATACTGTAACATTAAATTTTAATGTCTCATCATAATAATGCAGTGCATACAAGAAAAATCCAGCATTTAGTACCCATATGGGGCTTAAATCACTGACTGACATATTTTCAATTTTCCATGGAAAAACACAATACAGTACATAAAGCACATACACAGTATATACCCAATCAAAAAATAGGAGAAAAGGAAATAGGTACAGGCTACAAATACCTATATATAAATTTAAGATGGATTACGGAGCTGCAGATACAAAATTGAATACGGTAATGTAAAGGGTTGATATAATTTTTAACAGCATGCGTATGGGCCGCAAGCATGACAAAGAAGCATATATGCTTCGTAATGACTCTACCTAACCTCGTCAGCAGTACAGTAATTACATGCATCAGAATTCAGAAACACCTTTTTGCCCTAAATATCGGGGTGGCTCCCACTGTGCGTCAGATAGGCCTACATTAGAATAGAATAGAATTTTATTGATCCATTAAGACATAAAACAGTCCTTTCGGCAATCGTCAATAATAAACACACAGAAATGAAACACACAAAACCATTTATAAATTTTGTCATCAAACAACTAGATGGCACATACAATATTACATATATGGATATATAATGTCAAATGTAATCACAAGAGAAAAATATATTGTCAGTCAAAATCAATTCATGAATTCATATATAGTATAGTAGGATTTCTCAATCAGAAAAGTTTTTATATATTTTAGAAACTCTTTCTTGTTTTTATAGCTACAACCATTTGAAATGAATCGCCTGCTCTTTGCGACAGGGGAAAATGTACCAGCAAATCCGTCTTCTGATTTAATTGTTGGGCAGTTGGTCGAAGTCGGAGTTGCCCTATCGGGTTAATATAAAATAATAAACTTGCAATATTATGCTAGTGCCCAATACAAAAATTAGATACAAATACAATAGCTTACCGTAAACAAATATGATCTTGCTGGAATTTACTTACTTATAGAGGGGACATGCCGCAGCAGACCTGCATCCGATTATGAATATGTATATGCACCCGCAAAGAGTAGATTACAGTATTTACTACCGTAATTAGGTTGTATCTTACCTTTCCTGGCATAATGACCATCCAGAGACCGCATGGGAGGCTGAGGAATGGTGTCTTTAGGGCAGGGAAGTCGGACTTCAGGGGCGGGGAATTAGCGCTTCCATAATGAATGGACAGATGTGCAGGTTTCCTACAGGTTCGTGCGTAGAGGGTGGACAGAACAGGGCTTAATTATTCGGTATCAGGCATCTCTCTTTGGTTCGCCGCGCGGCAGATATCGCAGCCTCCATCGGTCCTCCCTCTCCGGATGTGATTTATGCCGAATGTTTCTTATCACCTAGGCATCGAACCTTGCTTTCTCGAACCGAGCGCATTTCTTGAAAATACGTTTTGCAGATTTGTGATTTTCATACTCTATTGGCGGCTGCTCTTCGCAGGCACCAGCACGCTGGAATTTATATAGGTATCATTTCTATGTAAGGATTATAGCTATATAAATATCTGGAGGTGTTATCTAATCCATCGCAACTATAAGCGGTTTAATCTATTGAATAAAATAATAAAATTTCAAATTTGCAATTGGGATCACCATAGGTGGATCTAGGGGCAAAACCTTAGATTTTACAGATGAATCGTTTTCATTAAAGTGGAAACAGTGGGGCCCGTGGGAAATTTTATTTAAAGTGAAGGCCTGAAATAGGGAGTTTGCACATATTGATAGTAGTATAGAATAAATTTTACAGGCGTACTGTAGATTGATATAGCCTACTGAAAGTGCATTTAGAAAGGTCCAGGGGTCAACCTTGGGTGAATATTTTCTACGCAAATATAGTTTCAAAATAGTTGGGTTTTACACATTCGAAAAGTAGGAAAGTTTTGCAGACCAAGACTTACTAAAATTACTCGAGATAGGGGGTCTGGGAGTCTCCCAGTGGGAAATGTTTTGAATATTTATATAGGTTGCAAAACAGTGTGCTTTTACGAATTTCGACAGGCCGGCGTTGGGAGGCTCAAGTTCAAACTTAACTCTGTATTCTAGGTGCATCTTTCTGTGATGGTGCACTCTGTCAAAATAACTCATTCTCTCTAGTAATGTTTGGTCAAAACATTTTGAGGCGTCACGTACGTTCGACGGTATAGACCAATATAAATATAAAATGAAACTTGTGCTCTGCACCGTTTACAATTTGCCACTAATTGCAGAATTAGGACTGTTGGGTCCCTTGATCGTACTATACAACTATATTATATAGCCCTGCTCGTATAGGTGGATAGATTGATAAGTTGTGGATTTTTATCTTCGACCTGGGAGGAGAGAAGTGTTTTCTCAAAATTTGGGGGTAGCTACCAATGGCGGATTTTAGGGGGGTCTGAACCCCCCCCCCCCACCCGCCAAATTAAATGAACTGGAATTAAAAATAATAATGTTTTCTAATGTTATAATCCACTGAATCTGCCCGCTGACCCCCTCCCCCCCTAAATTGGAGGCAAAATCCGCCCTCGGTAGCTACCGCATTGCAAACCTGGAAATTAACATTAAATTACATTTGCAACATGTTAAAAATATACATTTCGAGTAAGTTATAGCCAGTATGTATATATGGTACATACATACATACATACATACAGTATATATGTTTGTACAGTAACCAACGATAAAAATGTGTAGGTATACTATATGTATTTGTTTTTAAATTTCAAACATCGATTACCGTCTTGCATGGTAGCATGTCGCTTAAAAAATAACTTGTAAATGCAAACAAGACAATTTTCGAATGCCAAGTGCAAAACTTCTTCCTTGCGATTAGGGCGGCATTAACACAAGTAAAATACTATAGATATTATTCAGAGACACCCAGAACGTGCATAACTCTGTTTCGTGGTGGTCTTAGGATAGGTCAGAGAAGCATGAGAATGTCTCAGTTTATAACAGATTCAAACGATTCATGATAAATCAATTGGGCACAGTTGGCGCGGCGCGACGGCGCGGGCGACCGTGGTACACCGCGCGACAGCTCCACCCCTCTTTCGACCCACACTCACCCCATAACGCCTACGCCTAACTTAGGCCTATGTCAATGAAAACTGAAATGGTTTTGGAGTTACTAGACTATTTTAAAGACGGCTGAATTTGGTCAGACTCTAGGCGTAGACTGTATAGGCGTGACCTGATCTGAATTATGACGTTTGGTATAGCTAGGCCTAACATGCTTGATTCACATTCATTCATCCTTAAAAATTTTGATATCTTATTCTGACGTAATGTAGTCATTGCACATTTTTACTTGATGAATTGTACCAACATACTAATACTCACCAAATTGCTCTAAATACCTCTCCTATATTATGCCACTAAGGCAGCTGGGTGGTTTTGTATACAGGCTGTGTGCACCAAACTGCACACATGGAGTATCTATATCCTTTTCGTAGAACCCCAGAAATAGCCTACGCTAAACATGACGTCTATTTTCAATAATGACTGCAAGAGTTTGGCAAAAGAAAATTAGATAGACACTCTTGTAAGTATACAATTGATTTCGAATCACCTGTTCACACACTCACACATTGCAATTTGGTACCGTGTCTAGGCCATGTCAGGCAATGAAAATTTTGAAAAATTTATCTCAAATGTATTTACAAGTTTACAACATACAGTAATGTGATTTTATAAGCCTACAATATACTTTAAGGTGATAGGCTACCCATAATATTGCAGTATTATATGGAGTATATATATAACACTGACTTTTTTAAATTAACTTTGGTTGAAGAGGCAACCACCTCGTTATAACTGAAATTAGAGGATAGAGAAAAACTGGACTTGGCCGGATTCGAACCCACAATCTACGCCTAACCGGGGCGTCGTCTTCACTGCTCGACCACAAGCCCGCACAAGTACAGTTAATGAATATCCTTTACTTATGTATATGCTCGTATTGGCATGATTCGTAATGTTAGACGTAGATCGTGAGTTCGAATCCAGCCAAGTCCAGTTTTTCTCTATCCTCTAATTTCAGTTAGATAGGCTACCCATGAGAGCGTAAGGGGTTTCCGATTGCACGATTTTCCAATATGAATCAGTACATTATTGCAAGTTTTCACTGTGGGACGGGACGAGTGAAAAAAAATCTTCCCTTCCCGCTGTCCCTGTCACAGTAAATTCTTCTCGCGACTGTTGCTCGACTTTAACCAATTATTTAACAATTTAGATAGACGTCCAAATACTACTTAACTGGATTTACTATATATATTCTAAGTCAACGAATCCATGTTCAAAGCACTTCATGTCTTCACCGAAAATTAAAGACGAGGATTCAAGTCATTACGTCGGAGCGAGAACCTTCATTACCTGACAAGACAAATGAGACGCGCATTCATTAATTATGAAAATATCGAAATTACAATTAAATGTGAAGATTGGACCAGCAACTGATTGATGGAATCATTAATACAGAAACCAGCCGACTGTATATTGCTATGTACTGTACTGCCCTTGTGCACACAGTAGATATACGGTACGGTAATATTCGCTACTCCTTCAAGCGGCTCAACCAAATGAAAAAATATGGGGATTTGAATTTGATTATTTTATAGAATTCTTTCTTCTTTTAAAGCCTTTTCTATCGAAGATTGGCGATCATCGTGGCAATTTGGACCTTGGAGACTGCTGCTCTAAAAAGGGAAGTCGTACTCTTGCCAAACCACAACCTCAGGGTTTTCAAGCAGGATGTTCGTCTTCTGAATGGGGCCCTTATTACATGCAGAAGGTGATACTCTACGTTCCTCATCACATGACCGATGTTAGTTTCCGTTTCTTAACCGTCAGCAGCAACTCGGTTTCTGTATCCATTCGTCTCAGGACCTCAGCATTAGGTACACGATCTCTCCAGGGTATGCGCAGCATTTGTCTGTGTCCCCACATTTCAAATGCACTGATTCTGCTCACCATGGCTTGTGTGTATTATTGAGAATGCTCAATGTTAAAGACGTAGTTATTAGATTACAGCTACGGACCTACGGTGCCTTATATACTTTGCAGTCAGCAACATTCAAAACCGTCCACAAGTGGCCAAGCCGTGCGAAATTTTTGAACCGAATTCTGTCATCCATCGTTCTTTGCCCTGCATAGGAATAAATCAGTGGAAATATCGTAAATTTCTTGAAAGAAGAGCACATACGGGCCTGGCTTAGTTGAAGTTGAACTACTAGTAGAATTGTGGATGCTTAAAAATTGCCAACTTACATGTATATCGAAGGGGCAATATATTATAATATTTAAACCACGTTTATGGAACCCTTAGTGAGACACTTATTGTAAGTACGAGTAAATAACTTTATGGCGCGGTATATTCGATAAATAAGCTGTAGATGTACGACAGTACGAGTATTTGGCCAGTCTGCATGGCCTGGAACTGCTGCCTACGGATGCATGAAATTCATTGAGAGACGTGAATGTACAAACACAATGCAAGTGCTGCATTCTACAATGTATATCAGCTATGTAGGACGAAACCAGTCCAGTCAAGTTTGCATTTTTTAATTTTATTTGTACTTTTATTGAAGTAGGTAACTGGGTACCCTATGAAATCTCCAAAATATGCATATCTCATTATTTACGTATATACCTATTAAGGTATATTGTACCACAACAGTAGGCTATGTTTAAATCGGCAAGTAATCTGCTAGATCCCGATTCTTTATGATAACAAGCTTGATCAGGCCAGGCTCTGGCTCTTATGCCACCCCGGGCAAGTAAACAGTAAAGTTAAACAGTAAAAATTTACAATATCACTATTTTAGATGGGGCGTGGAAATTAAATAAGTGTGTTAATATTTGTTAATATTTGGTAGCCTATTTGTATTGAACTTTATAACATTAATTTATTTTATGAGACACTGTACTATTGTAATTTCATTACCTATAGACCACTACTTGAAAAATTCTGGGCTCTTTTACAATCCTTTTTGCTCCCACGTTTGAGGTTATAGCCTATATGTATATATTTACGATATATAGCCTACACATTATACATTTATATATAAATACGAGTTGAACAAAATTGTGTAAGTACTGATTTTATTAAAAGAGCGTTGTACAAAATGACTAGTCTATACCACTGTAGCTGTAGGTTGTTTTTCCTTTTGATTAATTCCTGTGGTCGTCGGCAGGTTGCTTCACCCAGAATCCGTGGGCAGCGTGGTGTCCATCACTGGGCCCGCGGTAGACCTTTATGTGTACACGCCCATGGCCTGAAATATCAAATAGAAATTAAATCAATTATAAACCTTACTTTATACAATATGAAGTATAGTATAATACAGGTATGTTACCGTAATTATAAGTAGTCCATTTTTTTTTTCTTAATATTGTAATATTCTACTTAGACTTTCCTGCAAGGTACTGTCCTAGTGATGGCTAATGATGAGGTTGTAATAGTTTTTGTACACTGTACATTTTGAAGTAAAATCATTTTCAACGCAAAGTAGAGTACCATATACCTAGGTAGAGTTTTAGACTATTCGCAGACATGGTTTCATATGAATCTGCTATAAAATATCTCACACCTCATTGTGGCTTCTGGGTCATTGTGTGAATGAGAGCTGGTTTGTAACAATAGTCCCACATGCACCACTTTTTAATTAATTAAAGTTAAATATTATTGACTTACGCGTTGCCTTTTAGTATTTTTATTTTATTTTAATGGAAAAAATAAAATACTGTAAAAATAAATAAAATGGGGTGTGACTCATTTTGCATGTTTCAAGCCTTTTTCATATACCTAACTAACATTTCTAGCTTTTAGGGGATTAAAATATTTTGTAAACAAAGAGTGACAGGGCCAATTTGAAAAAACTAATTAATTAATCCATGACAAATAGACCTTATTTGAAAATAGTCAGATGAAAAATTCAGAAACAAATTCAAGTTTTTACAGTACATTTACATTTTCTCACCTACGGAAGGCTTTAATGAATTATGGAATAAGAACCTTTCTTTGATTTTAATGAATAATTATGGAATTCCTACCTCAAACAACGCCGATAGAGTGCATAAGAGAGTTTATAGAATGACAGTATAAATCAGTCTCAATTTAAATATGAATTTTTCATCTGACCATTTTTTATATTTCCGTGGCGGTTGAAAAAGAAATTAATTACTTTCGTTAAATTGACCCGGTAATTCTTTGTTTGCCAAATATTTTGAAATCTTGGCCTTAATAGGGCCTACTGCCTAGCCTTCTAGCAAGGCCGTGCCCAGGTTTTGATTTCGGGGGGGGGGTCCAATTATTTTTTGGCGTAATTCATTAGTGAATTTAGGAAAAATTCTTCAAACCATACAGGTTTACACACAAAAATTTATTTTTTTTTGGGGGGGGGGGTCCGGACCCCATGGACCACCCGCCTGGGCACGGCCATGCCTTCTAGTTTGATCCGTCATGATGACCGATGTTTGGTAGCTAGTCAGTATTTCCCATACAATTCTTGATTCTACAATAGTTTGATTTTTAACAATTTAATTTTGTACATTTGCTCACCTACAGAGCTTCAAAAAACGCAAATAGAATGCTTTAAAGAGAGTTTATAGAATGACAGTAGTCTATAAATCGGTAAATGGTCTCAATTTGATTCGAATTTTTCATCTGACTATTTTTTAAATTTAAGGAACAATAAATCCGTTGAAAAATAAATTTAGTAATCACTTTTGTCAAATTGATTCGGTAAATCTTTGTTTGCCAAATATTTTGAAATCTCTGCCTTCCTCTCCTTCTAAGTGTGATCCATCATGATGACCGATGTTTGGTAGCTAGTCAGTACCTATTTCTATTGCAATTCTTGATTATAGTTTGATTTATAACAATTTACCATGATGTCCTGAAGCAGCAGGGACAAGATCAGTGTCGATGAAAACGGGATTCTCAAGACTGGGTTCGGCTCTGTTGTCCAGAAGAGGCAGCTTGCGTGCTTCGACTACAGCAACTGCTACCACCACCACAACCATAACACAAAATACCTGCAAAATATAATATTTATTTTATTTTACTTTATCAGTTTGTAAAAGGGGAGCCTGCACGGGACTTGCCCGTTGGGCTCCCCTTCCAAATGTAATTATAATGTAATTTGTACACTTGAGGAAGAAACAACTTATTTTTTATTTTTTATATACTATATACTTATTATATACTATTGTGGTATACTTAGAGGTTTTCCAGCTTAATTATAGCCGAAGATCGGCTTCAGTTTCAGATATGAAAGGCTAAAAATTTCGAATTCCTACATAACAAAATGTGGATTATTATGAAGGACGACCAAATTATCTGTTATAACTACAGAAAAGTGGGTTATTAAAGTAGATAGTGCATACAAGATACAAGTTGTATATAACTGCATGCATTAGTGAATCCTAAACAGCAATTAATAGTTGTAGACACAGGATTACCTGTATATCATACCATACTGTAGTTAAGTCAAGTATTAATTGGACAGACTAGTTACAACTATTCCATCAAAGGTAGTTTGCCAAGTAAACGGTAAATATTTATACCAAAACTCCAGCGAAGTAACGTACCGATAATTCGATACACAGTATCTCAATGAGACTAACTTATTCGTTGCATACGGTATGTAAGCATGGAATAGGCCTACTCTCATGAATGTTCATCGATAACTTGTACAGCATTTCAAAATAATATTGCATGACTATAACATACCGTGAAGCCTGCAACCTGTAGACCCATATCTATTATACTACTCAGTAAGTAGCAATGAGGCTGTAGTAAAATAATTGAAAATTACTAGTTACTGTGTGGTATACCCTATGTCGGTGTAGTTTAGGGCACCACTTATGATTCAACAAAGTCACATCATATTCAATTTCGTCAGATTTCACTTTCAAATAACCAAATTCAAATTGGACTAATATTGTACCTTAGCGCTCTTTCATGTGCAAATACACTAGCCTCCACTGTAAAAACGTGGCTATGTAAGAGTCGAAACCGTTGTACCAATTATTCATAAGGCGCCCATTCCACATACGTACAACGTCAATGAAAATTATGAAATTGAAGGACATTTCAATTTTACTCTGCCATTGTTAAAATTGATCAATGATCAGAGAGTAAAATCACAAACAATGAAACAAACAATCTAAAATTAAGAAATGGCGTCATGGGATATGACAAGTACAACTATTTTAATTGATTTCTCTAAAAAAAAAGCATTTCTGCATAAAAATTATAATAAGGTTTAAATAATAAGGCGACGAAGAAAACAAATAGGCTACAATTTCAAGAAACAAATGCAAACAAATTTCAAAAATTTGGCGCATACGCTTCAATTAAAAATTGTCAATTTTTGAAAAAACATATGGAATGGCCCCCATCAATGAGAAATTGAAATTTCCGTCAATTTCATAATTTTCATTGACGTTGTACGTATGTGGAATGGGCGCCTAACCAGCATATGGCTGATGAGTCATGTCCACCTCATCCAATAGCCTACTGACTTGCACCGTTGTCCGACAAGCGGCCCAGACCAGGGGCTCCAGAGCCAAGGGGTGCCAAAAACAGCCCAAAAATAATTTAAAAATTCGAATTGTAATTAAAAATATCGGCTATTAAAAAAGTAAAATTATTGCTATAATTAAAATAAAATAAATTTCTGTAGTTTTGAATACCTCTTTGTTACGTGCTTGGAAAGGGCGCAAAAATTAGCCACAACATTGCAAAATAATGTGGATTTTGAAAAACATTTAAAAAAGAGTTGAAAACGTCAAGCGATGAACGGGAGAATTTCAGCGTGTGATGATTTGGAACAGTTTGACAAGGCCTCAAGGGAGATTTTAAAACTAGGAATTATGAAGGGGCGCCATCTTAAAATATTTGACGAGAAAGTTTGATAAAATTGATCCCACATATATACCATATTCTACTCTGTTAGAAAAATATGAGGCGAAGAGTCTGTGCACACGACGTAAAATTGCTGATGCCATATATATATCTATAAAGTATTAAATGGCCTAGAAGACAATCAAAATTTCTTGAGCAAACTAAATTTTATTGCACCCTAGTTTCCAACAAGAAATTTTAACTTATTTTACCAGCCGCAAAACAGGATTGACGTAGCCATAAATTCTCCAATAAACAGGCTCACTCATTTACTAAATGATCATGACACCTTAGATCCATTTATGCAAAGCTTGGAATTATTCAGAGGAAGTTGTAACCAAATTTTATTGTAAGAATGGTAGTTAGGATATATTTATATATTACGTTGTTCTTTGGTAGTTAAGTAGTTTTTTTTTATAAATTTAAATTATTTAATAAGAAGTTACAATAGGCTATAAACAGTAGGAATTTTTGTTGTTGTTGTTTTTTCGCTTTACATTATGTAATATTTATACACATAAGGGCTACGGCTGTGTGATGTAATAAAAAAATTTTCTATTCTATTCTATTCTATCACTAGCCCTGGCCGAGGGTGCCAAACTCCCTAGCTACACCACTGGGGAGGGTATGACTAGGAACGCATTCTAACAACTATGGCCTAGTATTGCCGATTATTTCTATATGTACCAATTTATTGTTGGGAACTCAAAAGTTTAATGCGGCAATGAAAATTAGGGTATAACCACTTACCGTTTTGCTGGCCATTCTGTTTGTAATGCAGTATACAACTGATGTGAATACGGTAGTGCCCTGAGTTTATATAACTTGTTTCAGTTGAATAGTTCTGCGGTTTTTGCTCGCTTTTACTTTTATATTGGTAGGTGTATCCGTGAAACTAACACATTATTTTCTTGTAATGTGTTGGGGTCATGTGGTGGAAACCAGGCGCGGATCTAGAGGGGGCTAAGTTTAAATACGAATAAAAAAGATGAATTGCAAAAAAAAAAAGCCAATATAATCAGAGGCGGTCCCAGAGGGTTCAGAAGATATGAAAGGGGAAATAGAAAATTTTTGAAAAATAGGGCTGAAATAGTGGGGGGTTACGCATTTTGAGAGCGGTAACTTAACCCTTGGATTTATGATTTTTTTATGTTGATTAGTATTTTTTTTTTGTTCGGGGGTGGCTGTGGCGATTGTGATCCTATCTAGTGTATCGTAAATTTATTTCTTGTGAATTCAATTGTATCTAGTGTATTCTTTAGGTGTTATGGCCTAAAGAATACACTATCCTAGTTACAATTGAATTCTCAAGAAATAAATTTACACTATATAGGATCACAATCGCCACAGCCACCCCCGAAAAAAAAATACGAACAACATATAAAAATTAGTTGTTATGGTAACCGGCCGCCATACGAAGTTGAATCCAGCGGACCAGAGCAGGTTCAAAACTGCAGAGAACTTGGTCGTGTGCCCAGTGCCGGTAGAGAAACATGGTAGGACTTGTCCTGGTCACCTCCGAATTAATCGTGTGACTTCACTGTGTTTCCACTATAATCAGGAGGTCTACTGTCCTATGGCGTAAGACAGTTAAGTCGGGGTCGCTCTATGAGACCAAAGTCGTTATTAACCCGACGAACACTACTACTACTACTAGATGATATGATGTTACCCGTATATAATTATGATAGGATAGGCACATCAAACGTCAATTAATTGGCGAATTTGGCTTCGGTGTGAACACAGGCTTACCTTTAATATTTTGCAGATAAGCGGACTAAATCGTAACGATATCACTACCACGGTTTAGATAATATAGAAATAATATTGCAGATAACCTGGAAGAGGGGGGTCCGGGGGTCTCCCCGCGGGGGAAAAATTGTAAATAAAAGTGCAAAATAGTGGGGTGTTACGCATCTTAACACCTGTAAAGTATGAATTTTAAAAAGCTCACATAATAATGCACATTTATAAAAACAATATTTCACTTAGCCCAAAGCGGGGGGCCCGGGGCTCTCCCCCGGGGAAAAATTTGAAATTTGAAAATATAATCAGTGGGGTTTTACATCAGGAAAGCTTGCAAAGGAATGCAAATATTCATATTGCTCTAAACAGGGGGACCGGGGAAAAAAATAGGTCCGAAATAGTGAGGTTTTATGATTTTAACGGCAGTAAAGTTGCTGTAGCCCAATAAGGCCCCCCTTTGCTATGATCTTGAAGGGGGGCATGCCCCCCCCCCCCCCGTAGATCCGCGCCTGGTGAAACTGAAAGTACAATATATAGGCTATTTTGTTTGGGACCGTGTAAACCGTATATCCATTCCATCAGTTTTATAAATAAATATTAATTAAAATATTACATCCCATAATGTAGAAGCATTTAGATTTTAAAGTTTTTTGTCTCCTCTGCATTTACAGTTTCAAGTGATGAATCATCTTTTGCAAATACATCGGCCAAATGGATCGAGCATTTTACATTTTCAATGCAATTATCAACTCACCTATATCACGTATAAGATAGTGAGTAAAGGAAAAAATTAATTTATTTCCATCAAAAAGTTTACAAATAATAAATTCTAAAAGATATATCAGTAGGTAGCTGTAGCTTATGATAGTGATGCTCAGTAGGCTATATAGGCTATGTGGTTCCCTGTTTAATAGTCCGAATAGTCTGATTGGTCCCCGTGAATTGTATAGTGCCATATACAGTTAGAACTCGGTTGTACGGTATATGGGACATGATCGGACCAAGTTTTGGAAGTTTATGTGGTAAGGTACACCCCTCGGTTATAACAGAGTTTCTGGGCTCTTTGTACTAAAAGAAGTTAATCCCCAGAGATTTTCACTCCCCATGTACGCAAGACGCAAGTCAGCTAGATTTTTCTCCATTATGAATCTAAAATCTCTTAAAGTGTAAATTAGGCCTATGATGACCGAGGTGCTGGTGTTTTTTTATCCTATATGCGTCATGTGAAATACTTATATTTAAATGGAACATTATTAAACCAAAATATATTCTTTAGCAATAGGTTTCAACGCATTTCATTGGCAAAAACTTTAAATGTTGCATACAAATACCTCATTAACAAAACTGGAAAACCGGGGATTTTTTTTTCTATATAAATAGAGGCTGATTAGTGAATTTCTACAAAGGAGCGGGGCTTTGAGCCAGTGGCGTAGCCAAGGGGGGGGGGGTCAGTGGGTTCTGGACCCCCCAAAAAATTTTTTAGCAAAACAGCAAATTTTTCAGATATTTATTTTAAACAATTACGTAAATTCCACTATTTTGGCCCTATATTCTCTTACAAAATAATTCCCCCGGGGGAGACCACCGGGCCCCCCTTTCTTGCAGTAGGTCTACTATTCTTCGGCTGTAAAACCTAAACATTATTAGAATACGTGACTATAGCCGCATATATACATCAAAATATGTAAAACTCCACAATTCCGGGCCTATTTTTTTTTTCAAAAACCCCGACTCCTCGGGCGGGGAAATTAAGATCATGCCCCTAATTACAAGATGCGTATGTCCATGAGAACAGCTCTTTTTATACTATTTTACGAAAATATGGGGGGGGAGCGCCAAATGAAACATCCCCATTCTAAAACCTATCGTAAGTGGGCAAACTTTAGGGCCTATGTATTGATGTTGCATGAAAAATTTGCCCCCACCCCTAAAAAAAGAACCGGTCCGAGTTTACTCGAACATGCTTTCCAATTTATCAGCAAGTGGTAGCTAGAGAAAATGAGTGATTTCATGGTAAATAATTTTCCTATAGTTAAATTTCGGGCATCTCGGGGGGGGGGGGGGGTGTCCACCTGACGTCACTGGAGGTGAGGTAAATTCTAGATAGGTCAGACCAACAAATTGCCACAAATTGCCACACAGCAATAATGGCAGGGTACGCAATGCATTTGACTTTTTGAATTTGACATTTGAATTTTCTGTCATTTTCTCAAAAACATTTTTTTTGCACAAAACCAAATAGTTTTTTGGGAAAGCTATCTGTCCAGTTTCGTTACTCAAGTAGGTAGGTACTCAGGTAGAAATCATCGATGAAAAGGTTTCACAGAAAAATTGTTTTTTAGTCATTTTTCATTAAAATTTAGTTATTTTTATTTTTTTACCCCCAGAAGCAAACGATCAAGGGGCAAGCGACTCCCCGCATTTTGTCAACATTAATAACGACTACAATATATGTGAATTTAAAAGAAATCGTTGGAGCCGTTTTGGATAAATAATTCTTTTAGACGTTTTTTTGGAGTTTTTTGAGAATAAAACCCCCCCAAATTGAGATAGCCCAAAATAAAAAAAATGGTCCCGAGATATGATTTTTGTAAACCTACGACCTAAATCGACCGAGTAGTTTGCCCGGAAATCGACACACAGACAGACAGAGCGACAAAGCGACAGAGCGACAGACAGACAGAGATTTCGTAAAAACCACTTTTTTGGTTCCTGGGACCTCAAAACGTGTAAATCCGTTGAAATCTCGGAATCGAAAATTCGGACCATCACGAAGCTTTCCTTATACTACGTATAAATTGGAAAGCAACAATTCTGGGTACGTCACTGCTTTAAGCGTTCGCGTAATTCGCAAAATGGACTCTGCACCCCTGTACAAAACAGCGAGAGAGCCCAGCATCTCTTTGAGACATTGTCGTTCGTAAATAGTCTTTATGAATTGATTTTAGACAAATGTGGCAACGCAGGGGAAATTGTCCAAAAACTTACAAGCCAGCATTATTCCGGGTAAGCAGCTGTTTGCCGATATGAACCCCCATTCCACAATTACCTATAAATCCAAATAAAACTTTTTTAAGGGAGATTCATCTACCTATTGAGACGGCGACAAATGTTTGTCTTCCGGAAAAATTTCTTCACTACTTCTCATTTCATGGCCTCATGAGTGCTGAGCCTAAACCTCCCTCCGATGAAAATGTTACATAAATATATTATATAAAATATATATATATACAGTACCTATATGCATGTATGTACTGTATATAGATTTTTGGAAACACTCCAACTTCCGTAAATATTATCCGATTTTGATTAAACTTGGCACAAAAATTGATCATACAAATGTCTTGATCGATTTCGTTAACCAGCTAGATCCACTTTTTAATTCAAAGATGGTGGCCGATAAAAAACCTTTTATAATTCATATGTCAGTTAATCAATATTGGTCGGAGAGGAATGAAATAAAATTTGTCTGAAAGCCCGTATTATTTATCTATGATAATGGTAATCAACGTTAGGTTGGCTTAGTAATAGAACAAAAAAAGTCCTTTTTTTATTTATTTTAATTATTTAAACGTTTTTTTTTTTACGAAAAATCAACGATTTCAAGATGGTGTCAAGTCAAAGTGAAAATAATTTGATAAGTTCATTATAGTCGTCATCGTGGTTCGAAATTTGGAACACAAGAGTGTTTTGTGTGTTGATGTTGTGGTCGGGAAAAGAATGAAGTATTTTTTTTTTATCTACGTTGAAAACGTATAGCATAGAGGAAAACTGGGGCCTGCGTTTGCAGCGCTTACTCTCTAGTAAAAATCTTATTCTACAAATTAAAAATACAAATAATATAGGTCTACCTACTCGAAAGCTTTACAGAGAATCCATTGTGTTGGGAGCAGCAGTTTAAGGTTTAGGCTATTATTTTGATGAGTTACTCTCTATTCCGCGAGTTTTATTGTCGGTATATACAGTACTTACCTAGGGCCCATTGCCTATCTAGTTAACAAAATAAATATCAGTAAAAAATGTTTGCCGTGGTAATTGAATGAATGTCTCTGCTGAGATGCTACTTTTTTATGCTCGTACTACATCCTGTGTATCCTGTTGTAGGTATTTTGTTTCAGATATCGATATATCCTAGCTAATAGCGTGATGTTCACTGTGCTAGCAAAGCATTGACATCATTTTTTAAGTTCGTGTGTCTTGGTATTACAAATACCAAAGAGATGGATAAATGTTGCTAAACGTTTCTATTATTTTACCGTAAACAGTAGACCTACTGTACATGTCCTGTTAATTGGTCACACTGAAATTGCTCATTGCTTTTTAGCAGTTGTTGAAGGTGTTCCCACATTTTCCCTCTTTCATGGGCTCTCCCATCCTCCGTAGTATAAAGAATTTATATATATTTATTTTTTGAATATCTCCAAATCTAAAAAACTGAAAAACCTTCAATGCTAACAAACCTGTAAACTTGATAGAAAATTCGGCGCCAATTTAAATTTGAATGTTGTATCTCGAACGGCGAGTATCGACTTATCGAGTAAGCGCCCAAGCGGCCATATTTTCTTTAGCCCATTCATTGTTTACAAAATAGTGACAAAATACGAACCTTTATTTCCTGCCCATTTTATTATAGCTTCTGAAAATAATGGCGAGATACGATCGAAAAAGCCAACTTGCACAAATGGAAAGTGTAATTGAAAACAAGAAGAGAGAAATTCAAGAAAAACTTGAAGCTCAAAAGCGGAAAGAAACAGAAGAGGCTCTCAAGAAAATCCAAACCCAGCCTGCCATCCCACCGAAACGCCCGCTGTTGAAGAGGTATTTAAGCCTAGGATCAAATTGTGATCCATATGAAATTGTTAAAAAAAACTGATCATCGCAAAAATAGAAGAAATTGCAACTCAACTCAAATCAATAAAAAAACTAGACCACATTCCAAGATCTAGACGTACAGCGACCCGATCATGGCGATTTCAATGCCGGGGCTAATGAAGTACCCTGGTATTAAAAATGTAAAAGATAATTTTACAATGGAAAGTTTTATTCAAAACTTGTTTGCTTACAGTTTTAACCCCTTAATATCAATCACTATGATCGGGCCGCAGGAATGCATTATGTGTTTAGTTAGTTTAGTTTAGTTAAAATCCTAGCTGTAATCTCTTAATAATGGACTGTTGAATGTAGTTTTAACATAATAGGTTTAATGGTTCTATTATTAGTTGGGTAAAGGTTCAGTTTAGCTACGCCTCATAAAATCACAAAATTTGGTTCTATATCTTTGATTTAGATTTAAAGAAACCCATTTCCGAAAGAATTAAAAGTCGGAAAAGTATAGTTTTTGAGTTATAGCCGAATTTAGTTCGAATTTTTGCATGGGCAGGTATAGGGACAAATTGCTCATAAAATTTTTTATGGAAGGAACATTGTCAGAGGCATGTAAATAAGACAACCCTTGATTAAAATATGAATTCTCTTACAAATGGGATGTTTTCCCTCCATATTAAAAACATTTTCATTCGACTTTTGACACTGCGGGGTAGCTTAACGAGACCTTTGCCATTAGATAGATTAAATTTTTTTGTAGCAGTCAAATGTGACGATTCCAGTGATAATACCAAATCAAAAATTATATTTTTTGTGGAAAGCTTCCTTCTGCCTACCTGCTCCTCAGCTATGCTGTAGTCAGGGCCATAAATTATGGATAGATTTGTTGATAGATTTGAAATGTTCTTTTTCAGACAAATAAATAAATTAATGTAATGTAAATAAAAAAATAAAAGCAATACAATACAAAAATTAGAGTCCCTGACCAGCCAGAGCCGGATCGACCGTGTCAAACAGAGAGGGTTATGTAAAAATAAAAATTGTTAGCGAAGAAACGTTGTAGACAGTGGATACGAACTTCTCATAAGTTCATCCTTATGCTATGAACATACAAAACTTGGCGTTATTGGTGAATTGCTTGTCTACTGTATATCACATAAACGTCTGATGTACTTAACATGAGACATATCGTCTGATGAGGCCTTTATTAACGCACACGCTTCTCTCGAATTAAGTAACCTACTGTTGGTTATTCTGGCTGTAACCTAAAGAATGTTTCAACTGCGTAACTACAAAGCACTACGCAGTGCCACTGCGTAAAAGTTCATTTTCATATCGGCTAAGGTCCATTATTACAAATTTTACTATACAATTACTTTGTTAAATTTTTGTACACAGTAAATAAATCTTTTCTTACAGAAATGATGGTAGGAGATTCAGTAAAGCACCAGCAGAACCTATCGGTAATGTATTCACAAATGATGGCAGTTTTCTGGACAAATTCAGAAAGCTATCGAAAACAGGTTTGAAACCGGATAAAGTTGATGTCGAGACACTTGCTAAAGCCAGAGAAGCTGAAGAGCAGGAGAGGGAGAGGAAGAGGAGATTGGAAGAAGAGAGAGCGCAAAAGGAGTTAGAAAGAAGGGCTTGGGAGCGTGAGCGTGAGTTCAGACAGATTGAGAGAGATCAAGAGAGGCAGATGAAAAAATCTCGGTCCAGAGAACATCAGTGGTAAGTTTGAGTGTCGAAGTAGGCTACAATATGTATTTGTATTAGTACATAGTATTTCTGTATAGTGCTTGTATTTCTTCCTTTTTTTCAGGCATGCCAAACTTTCCACGGACGAACGTTCCCCAAGGACCTCCCTTGGAGCTGGAATAAAACTTAACCTTCCTCCTCCAGGAATGGTGCAAATTATTCCACAAGTACAGATTGTGACACCCATAGTAGTTCAACAGCAGCCTCCACAACAACTAATTCTGAACGCCCCTCCACAATTTACTACTAATGAAATTCAAATGCAGGCCAATTCAGTCTTCACTGGGCCTCTGCCTCTTCATGAAATCGAGCTTCCAGACACATCGCAGCCACCACCCGCTCCTCCCCAACCCTTGCCTTCCTTCCCTCAGCAAATTCCTATTCCGTCTATTTTGCCCCCAGTCGCCCCAGCTTCCCAACCCCCATCTGTTTCGTCCATACCCGTTCCTCCACCTTTGCACTTGACTCCTCAAATCATCCCGCCACCTTCACCGATTCGAGTATCTTCTATTCCATCTCCAACCTTTATCCATGTACCTTCCATCCCGTCTCCACCTTCTTCACCTACTCCAAATGCTGAATTTATTTTTCAACCAACCAAATTGTCGGGCATACCATTCTTTGAGAGTGACCCAGTTCTGGATTCAACTAATTCAATACCTCTGCCTGGGAAAGGTAAGCAAAAATTAGTTCAACAGTGAATAAAGGATTTATTTTTTTAATAATTAAAAATAAATAAACTATTAATGTAGTTGCAGAGTATACACAACAGTTACTCTTTTTACTATTGTACATTTCTCATAGTCACGTGATCATTTTTTCAGACAATCTAATTCGTGTTTATTTAAAATTAGCTATTCCTGGCTTGACTTAGCACGTGACATCTGAAGCCGTTAAAGAAGTGAAGTAAACTACTCGCCTGCTCTTAAATTCCCGGTTAAAATTGAAATATATGCTGGCTTTGTGTTTACTTCATTTCTCTTATTATAATTCTCAGTTAGAGACTAACAAAGTGATTGTAGTTTCCTCAGTTGATCTGCCTAGTGCGAAGGAAAACTACGAATCCCCTTTGGACTCGGGAGCACGGCATCTTGCAATGATGGTGGCTAATTCTGGGGATGACGCCGAGCAAATTCTGCGGTCTCGGAATGAAGACGACCCATCTCTAAGGTCAGAAGTCAGCGCCTGTTGAAATTATGCCATGCTCACATTGCTCATGAGAATAAAATAGATCTTAGCTATTAAATTCTATTTACACAGTTTACAGCCAGTTGGGAAATCAGAAAATTCCCCTAATAGCTTACTCCTCGTTAATGTCTAGGCACTATCTGCTAAAATCTCACAAAATATCCACAATCTTCAGCTGAAATTCACCAGTTTTAAGTTGGTAACTCTCCAATGTAATAATAGACTAACTTCTAACCAATTCTTCATTAAAAAATTGACATTTTATAGTAAAAATATCATTTGCTACTTTATATTTTAAAATATTCCAGTTTTTATTTTCTGAGCTTTGCGAGAAATGGCGGCGCTATATTTTGTTTCTGTGTTTCAGTCTTCAAGGCTTTCATGATCAATTAATTCTAAAGCCATTGGCACAATCTTTGAATAACATTTTCGTTTCCAATTACTTCTAGGTTTCTATTTGAACCAGAGTCCCTCAAGTATAAACTATTTCGTCGACTTGTAGAAGACATCAGGTCTGGAAAAGTTGAGGAGTTAGAATCTGAACCGGAGGAAGTTACAGCTGATATTAGTGATTCTGACTCCGATGACCCTGATAATGTAAAAAAATCGAGTGATGGAGAGAAGTATGATCCCATGGCTTTGAGTGATGATTCTGACGATGAACCTATTGTATTAGAGCGTGAAATCTCAACGAATGAAGTAAAGCAGGAAGTCAAACACACAGATCATAATCGGGATCATGATTTAACTGATGATAATTATGACGAAGTTCCCCGAAAAATTAAAAGAGGAGCGGAAAGTTTTGCATCCAGACCATCTTTTGCGGGTAAGCATCGGTAGTAGTAGCGTCAACAGGGGTCAGGGTAACCCCCTAGACCTAAACGGGTACGCTGGCCTCTTCTTTTTACATTTGAATTTTGGATCCTATGACATTGAATAAAAAAAATTAAACCCAATCTGCACAATCGCCAATTGATTGTCAGTGTTAATCATTATTGAACTTTGTCTGTTTGCAAATAAGTGCTTATTTATTTATTTAAGTCACATTGTTGAACGATTTGAGGTTAGTTTTCCAGTACTTACACAATAAACGTGATATTCTCTTAATTGCTTGTTGCACTTTTAGGAGCAAGTAATTCGCTTGAAAGGAAGCCATTGGAGTTTGTTTCTGCTGGCTCATCTACTCTTACTACCAGAGAAAATATGGCAAAATATGAGCAGTTGGATAATAAGATAAAGAAAAGAAGCCGATGGGGTGAAAAAGCTGAGGATGAAACTGGGGGGATGGGAATTCCACTACCGCCAGCTCTCCCTTCTGTCGGGTTGGCTGCCCCCGTACAGCTTGGTCTTCAACAGGCGCCCCCTCCTACACCATCATCTACTTTGGGGATTCAGCTGCCTCCTGCGGTCGCTCCTTTAGTTGGAGGTATAACACAATACTACTCCAATTAACGTTGTCAGGCAATAAAAATAAGGTGGACGTGTATAAAGCAGGCACAAGTACGGGTGTAGTTCATATTTTCTGAAAACATTTGAATTCCTATTGAAAGGATAAGTTAACAATCAAAGTATTCAAATGGTTAGAGGTTATATTATCAACCCCCACCTATCACAAACACCCACCTAACGGCGCAAATGTCCGCAAGGGTCCCACGCCTCAATATGAAAAATATATATTATCATCCTCTACTTCTTGAAAATGAACATATGTTGAAATCATGAACATTCAGCTACAGTTTTTGTATGATGGTTGCAGTCGACTTCGACAATGATGTGGTAGCGCGCTATACGTCATGCGATCGGAGACGTGTCGTAACTCAACACGGGTACTAACCTACAGGGGCGAATCGGATACATTCATTTAATTGTTTGTATACGATTATCAGGTCTATAAAAATAAAAAAATCGACTGAAGAACTATATATATATAATTATCAATTTTTTTTTATGAAAAAACTTCCTTCGGCCCACTTTACTATTTTTCTGTTGTAGTTCATAACTAGACGAGTATGCCTTTCCTTATTTCCTGTAAGAGTCAAAAATTTGCAGGTGCACAGGGGCCAGTCATGCTGAGTCAAATCACCCGTCGCAGTCCTGGGTTAGTAGCCTACGCTAGGCAAACTTTCGGTTCCACGGAGCTTAGTGATGAGGATTGGAAGCGTGCTGAGGACCATTACAAGGTGAGCCCCGTGCTTTTCTACTCGAAGTCGAAGAAACCGCCTATAGCCACTTTAAGTTCAATTGGTACCTAATTAGTTCAAGTATTTGATCTTCTATGTTACCACACAGTTGTTGGGGACAGACAGATAGAGTTGATGATACTATAATCATACATAATAATTAGAAACTTGCACTCACCATGCGAGACCTTGCATTGGGTCCATTGGGGAACTGGCCTTCTTATCAGATCTGTTTTACAGTAGTTTTTAGTGTTGATTCGCCAACATGATTAAAATATTGTCGAATTTTTTTTCTTTCCTATTTATACGTTAGTATAAGAAAAGCTTTGTGATGTTTGAAATTCTAGATTTAAACGGATTTAGATGTTTTGAAATAAAGGATCTCAAAAAAGTAGTTTTTACGAAATGGATGGGTTTTGATGAAATTCGGTATATAGTAGGATAAAAAATAAATTATTTCTGGGGACCATAGTTTTTATTTTGGGCTTACTCAATTTTGGGGGGTTTTAACCCCAAAAACGGAAAAAAAAACGACCAAGATTATGTTTCTCAAAAACTGCCCCAACGATTTCTTTTAACTTCACAAATATTGCTTTTTAATGTAAACAAAACCCACTAGGCCGCTTCAAGAGAAAAAATAGATGAAAAGGTTCAATTTTCATGAAAAATTACTTAAAAAATAATTTGTCTGAGGAACCTTTTTATCGTTTTTCCTAACTGCAGGTATGTTTTAGGTGCTAAATAGAGTAACAAAAACAAACAGTGTTTTTTTTACCAGAAAAAGTTTGGGTTTTGTCAAAAAAAAATATTTTTTTATGAGAATCCGTGCCAAATGCATACCTTGCTACTAGCATTACAATTATTGTGTAGTATTATATTGGACTGTCCATTCTAGTTTCTGCAATTCTCTTATTGATCAATTGAGCAACCGAAATTGAACATTAGGACAATGATTGTCCATTTTTATTATGATTTATGAAATGAAATGAAAATGAAATGAAAATACGACTTTATTGTAAACAAAACAAAAGGCGAACAATAAGACTATAAAGTCTTGTTTTCATGCTAACCTTAAAAACCAGAAAAAAAAAACATTGTGAACTATTATAACTTAATTAAAATTAAATAGAGAAGAAGGAAACAGAGGAGTAGTAAAAAAGAAGGATAAAAGATATAGGGGGGGGGGGGGAATCCATTGTCATCACCATTACAGGACCGGAGAGAGTCTAAGCGTTATCCAAGATATACTGTTTAATTATTTTCTTAAAGCTACTGAGTGAATTAGCTGCCCTGATCTCCAATGGTAGGCGGTTCCAGTGACGAATCGAGTATAATACCGTAGATTGCCCATGTCTTGTGGACTTATGTAGTGGTATTTCATATGTTGTGCCATATACTAGCCATATAGCTCGAAACCTGTGACAACACAATCTTCTCCAGTGGCTTGGACAGGAAAGGCAACAGGCTAATAGGGCGTAAGTCATTTTCGGTGGCTGGGTTTTGGTTTTTAGCTATAGGCTGTATGAGAGCCTTCTTCCACGCCGTTGGAAAACTGGAAATTGTAAATGAAAAGTTGTAAATATGAGTGATCGTTTGAGAAATAAATGGTAGTAATTTAAGTAGCAGTTTACTATTTAGTTGGTCTACGCCCCTGGCGCAAGATTTCACCGATTTGACAGCAGCGATGACTTCTTGTTCCGTGATTTGCTTGAAGGAAAATTCAGGCCAGGCTGGTTTAGGTACAGATAAAATTTCTTTTATTGTCTCATGAGGCGTTGGGTCCTTACATTGATGTGGTTTAGCGAAGGTAGTATTGAGGGTATTAACATCGACCTTGGGTAATGGTGTACGGGACTTTTTGGAACTGATACCAAAATTATTTAAACTACTCCACAACTTGTTTCTTGGTAATTGGGAGATGGAATGAGCGTACTGTAGCTTTGCATTACGAATAGCTTGCGTTGTTTGGTTGCGAATTATTTTATAATTTTGTACCGTTAGGTTGCCTTTTTTGTATTTAAGGTACGCTTTGTCACGATTATTAATTTTTTCTTTAACCGACACAGTCATCCAGGGTGTCGCTGGACGTTTCACCCTGCGAGTAACGAGTGGGGCGTGACGGTCGTAGAACTCTGTAATTAAATTTTTAAATTTGTCAACTTTTTCATCTAAAGTATTTTGACTTTCAATTTCAGAAAGCCATAGAATTGATTCGGCATCTTGTAAAAATTGTTGCTCGTTAATATTTTTCATACTACGGAAAGAGATGAATTTAGGTTTAATTTTGGGTACTTTTATCTCATATGACAAGAAAAGCAAATCGTGATGGGAAAAACCTGGGGCAGGGAGCTGGCCATGTTTGAGTACCTTGTTCACTTCTCTCACCACTAATAAGTCAAGTAAAGCTTTATTATGAGTAACCTTTAGAGGTAATAACTTTAGTCCTAATGCCCTATAGAGTTGTTTAATGTGGCTCGATTCTGGTTTGACTACTAATAGATCAGCATTATGATCTCCTGCAATAATTACGTGCTGATATTTAGGCGCCCATTCCGACAATATCCCCTCAAATTCACAGAAATTCTGATCTACAAGGGGTGGTTTATAAATACCGCATACTAAAATTTTTTGGGATCTGCACTGCACCTCTAAAAGAATGAATTCAGCTTTTGCTGAATATAACGACGCCGATAAGGCTAAGACGATAGCAGATATGTCATCCCTGACATAAATGCAAACTCCGCCACCCCCCTTCCCGACTCGGTCATTGCGAAAGATATTGTGACCGGGGAGGTTCACCAAGTTTGAAGTTAAGGTTGGTTTCAGCCAGCTTTCACATACTATTATTACCTGCACATTCAAATTATCAAAGACGTGAACAAAGTAGTCAAAAATGATGTGATTTTGTTATGATTTTGTATCAGGCCCCAAGAGAGTGCCCAATCTCGTATTTCAATACCTATGCTAATACTAATAGATAAATAGGAAAGCATGTACTCGTACCGGTTCCTTAAAGTTATGGTGATTGTGATTTTTCCTTTAATTTGAATTGTTTCTGATGTTTTCTTTTAGATCAATCTCCTGTACCAAGACATGATGAATAAGAAGGCAGAATTAGAAAGAATGGCTAAAAAGGGCAAGTTCAAGTATGAATACGACAGTGATGAGGAAGTGGAAGGAGGGACATGGGAACATAAATTACGGCAAACCGAGATGGCAGCTACAGAAGCGTGGGCGACCGAATTGACACGGCAGGCAGAGGGAAAGCATCACATTGGAGACTTTTTGCCCCCTGACGAGTTAAAACGATTTTTAGAAAAGGTAGGGATTTCCCCTTTATTCAACCTCTATCTGCGTCCGATCCCAGCTAACTCTTCCTCCCACTACGTCTCTTTCGTAATTAATTTATATAAGAATGCTCGGGAAAAAAATAGATATGGTCAGGTATGCAGACGGCATTGCTATGTTGGCAGAAAATGAAGAAGATCTGACCGAAGCTCTAAATGCCATGGAAAATGTAATACAATTATACAACATGAAGATTAACAAGGCAAAAACCAAAGTGATGGTAGTAAGTACTGACCCGAACAAGAGCACAAATATACATATAACTGGAACTCCCATTAACAACGTCAGAACATTCACATACCTAGGAAGCAAAATTACCGCTGATGCCAGGTCCAACCAAGAGATACAGTGTAGAGTGCACCAAGCAAAAGTGGCTTTCAACAAAAAATCTAAAATCAACAACATAAGCCTTGAACTAAGAAAACGAATGGTGAAGTCCCTAGTATGGAGCGTTGCTCTGTACGGATGTGAAACGTGGTGCATAAGTGAGAAACAACTCAAGAAACTCGAAGCATTTGAGATGTGGTGTTATCGTTGCATGCTACGAATACATTTGCTTTGACACGAGAACATCATAAGCTGCATCATAGAGGGGTCAATAGAAGGCTTCAACAGACCTGGGCGCCCAAGAAACGAGTATCTGCAGCAAGTGATGGAGGATGTTGGGGCCAAGTCATACGTGGAGCTGAAGAGGGCGTGCCAGAATCGAGGGGAGTGGAGGCATCGAAGTCACATGTTGCTGCCAACCAGCCACCCGGCTGTAACTTGAAGAAGAAGATACAAATTGCCTCTTTAATCAATTAATAATAGAAATTGGCCTTTTTGTGTTCTTCCGTGTAGCCAACATGGCTACATTATTGTACTTAGTTCCAAAACAACTCACCAAATTTCCTCTCCTTAGTTAGTTCATAAGCCTTAAAGATACTCGTCTAGACCTTCTTTTAAGTTGATATACTTGCGAGTTCGCCCATCATTAAACTTTTTGTCCATCGGATCCTACTCCGCTGTTATTATTACTGATAAGTACTACATAACGGGCCTTGGTGCGGTTACTTATTATAATTAAATATTTATGTACAATGAGTTAAAATTAATGTCTCATATTGCGCGGTGTACGTATAGTTTGCATGTACTATTATTATTATTATTATTATTGATGGGCTTTATTTACATGGACGTAGACTTACTTGTAATGTGGCCGATTATTGTATATTGCTTCCGAATGAATGGGCAGACTAGTTGACTCCTCGATGTCAATCCACACCGACTACATGTGCCAATGGGCAAGCTCTGACATGCTTATCATTGACATTGTACCAGGTATCAGCTCGACTTAACCAAATATGGGAACGAGTCTAGTTTGCATGTAACTACTGTACTGGTACGGTATAGGCAAGATTATTGCACTACAAAGTTAAAAATTTTGATGGTTGAATGCTCTTTTGATTAACGACAATGGGAGCTCTTCTTGTGTAATTCGTTGTGTTGCTTTCAGTATAATGCGGTAAAGGAAGGTCGCGAGCCTGATTTATCAGATTACAAGGAGTTTAAATTAAAAGAAGACAACGTTGGATATCAACTACTGCAGAAAATGGGCTGGAGTGAGGGCCAAGGACTGGGACAAGACGGCCAGGGCATTGTGGACCCTGTTAACAAGTGCGTAGTAGCGAGGCAGGCATGGTGGCCATCCACAGCGCATGCAATTATGTAGCAACAAGTTGACTGTTTCACATTGTCTAACCAATAGCATTATCATACTCGGCTAAATTGAAAAATTCCGTGTATACTTTATTAACCTACAGTACATATTTCAGGAATCAGTTAAGTTCCGTTTCTTTCCAAACGTATCCAGTACAACCCATGAACTCTGAAGCTTGTGAGGGTGGTATATTACTGACCTTATGTGTGGTAAATTATTTTAGGGCGTCGAATCGAATGGAAAACCAAGGACTTGGAATTGACCGCTCTGATAGTTTATATGCTGGCGATGACGAATATGCAGCCTATAGGAAACGGATGATGCTAGCTTATCGTTTCCGGCCTAACCCTCTTGTAAGTTTCTTGCTTCTTTCTGTGACAACTAAACATTCTATCAAACATTAAATTAAATGTATGTTAGATAGTCGGTGAAACACGGGAGTTTCATACTCTGAATTGATTGAGTTTTCACTCAGTTGACAAATTGAGTGACCAGTGACTTTTCATAGGCTAGATAACAAAATTAGATAATTCTTTGAGAGGGCGCGTTGGAGGGTCCCTACATGAATGCAAAATGAAATTGAATTCCGTCAACCTACATAAACCTACTGCCATGCTAAGGAACTCCAATAATCGAAACTGTAAAGGTTGACGACAAAAAAAAATTTGTTTATATCTAAAAGTATAGTTGGGGCTAACACAGTTTGTCATATAAATGACATAGTAGTTGGATTTAGAGCCTTCTGGTGGCATGAAAGATTGAATCTTACGAAGGAGAGAAGACATTGCAAAAAAGTGTGGAGCGTTTTCCTTAGCACGCACCATAGTCGTCGTCCATTGCCGAATCTTAGCATATGACAAGTAATGCCACCAACAAAAAAAAAAAGATGCTTTCCTATTTATTTACTAGTATAGGTACTCCACCGTTAAATATCGGCTCCCTATAGATTTTCCCTATCGTAGAGCTAATGGGACATAGTCTAGAATGGGCAGACAATACAACGTACTGGTGTGGTATGCAATGCAACGTTGGCTCGGATTATCGATAAAATAAAATCTTCAAAAAATAACGTTTCTTCAAAACCGAAACTTTGCTTCGGAAATAAATCCATTTGGTTTAATTACTTTATTTTACACTTAAAACATACCTGAAGTTGGAAAGTATCGGTAGAAAGGTTCCTCAGAAAAAATATTATTGACTGTAATAATCATTTTTCATGACAATTGAGACTGATTTTTGTTTTTTTACGACCTGAGCCAAACTATCAAGGGGGATGCGACCTAGTGGGGTTTGTTTACATTAAAAAATATTACAAAATATGTGAATTTAAAAGAAATCTACGGCGTCGTTCTGAGAATTTTTTTAAATTGTTTTGTGGTCTAAAATGAAGATATCCAAAAAATGAAAAAACCTGCAAGAACCTACATGCTGAATTTCATCACATTCTGTCAAGTACAATAGTTGGGCCCCAAATTAAGTTACAGACAGACCGACCGACAGACAAGCATTTCTTAAAAACCTCAATGCGTGTAAATAAATACATTGAAATCTCGAAATGAAACATTTCGACCATCACAAGGCTTTCCTCAAACTTAATATAGGTAAGCAAGGACTCAGCACGTTATAATAAGTGATGTGATAAAATTTCGGGTCGAAGATTTCACACATCAAGTGACCTCCCAGCACTTAACTGGGTCAGGATTTTCATTTTAATAATTTCTTTCAGAATAATCCAAGAAGACCGTACTACTAAGATGAATTGCTGTTTCTCAATCAATGTTAGAGTTATTACGATTTCAATCGTCAGCCTATGACAATTATTCCAAACATTAAAATCAAACGTTATGACGGATGCTGCCATCAAGCAGAGGAGTACGTGAGCGGAGATTGACTTTTGATTGACCTTAATCTAATCACTGTTCTATTCAGGCTTATTCATTTTAACTAAATTCATGTCGTTCCATAGGCCGACATGACCATTCATTCTACTCATACATATGCAAATTTATAGTAGGTCTACGTCTACTAACTTGGTTTTAGAATTATGGCTCTGCAGCAAGACCTATCATGGTGATGGGTTAAAAATGGTTAACCATTAAATTAACATACAGACAATGTTAAAACTGCTGTAGTTACGATAATTCACTTGCATTAAGTTCTTGTTTTCAATTTTCATATTGTATATTTCGTCCCGCGAACCTTGTCGATTCCATTGCATTGTACATTGTTAATCATAATCATCCGCAATTATAACTTGAAATGTGTACATATAAACCTGTTCTATTATATTATAATATAGGCTAGGATGTAGTATTAAGGCGGGGTTTCCACATACGTCAATGGTAAATATGGTTTTGACGTGGTAGCAGACATTTTTAGTATGTCTTTAATGTCTGCTAAAACGTCAATACCACATTTACCATTGACGTATGTGGAAACCCCGCCTAACCACCTAGTGGCATCATGCCGAAAATCGAAATGGTCATGTAGGTAGTGTATATCCACCACACTTTGAAATGTTTTTGTGAGGAATAGTGGAGGCACGTTATACATTGGAACCTGGGGTACTACATAAAAATGGCTCGGTAAGGAAGTCGACTTTGTTATGGCGGCACCCCATGTTCTAATGCATAGCGTGCCTCCACTATTCCTCACGAAACATTTCTAGGGACGTGGCCAAAGCCGAACTCTTCTGGTCTGCACGTGATTTTTTAATTGAATTCAAAATATGGAGAATCATCTGCAAGCGGTGTAATAATCGCAAGAGAATATTGTAGTACGCAGTGCAATACGGCGCCCATTCCATTGACCGGCTAGCGCTATTTCCAAAACGGTGATGTGGTAGCAGACACTCAAGACTTAGGTAGCGTCTCCATTGACCTCGCATTGCAGATTGCAAGTGACATTGACGAAATGTTTGTTTTTCTTTTTATAGAAATCTATTAAAATGTTTGTAATTAACATATCCCATGAAGCCATTTTTTAATTTTAGTTTGTTTGCTTGTGATTTTATTGTATGATCATTGATCAATTTTAACTATGGCATAGAGGAAAATAAACATTTCCGTCAATTCTGCAATGCGAGGTCGGTGGAAACACCACCTAAGTCTTGAGTGTCTGCTACCACGTCACCGTTTTGGAAATAGCCCTAGCCGGTCAATGGAATGGGCACCTACTGTAAATCTGCAATCTACCGGTCTTATATATGTGGAAGGTAGTTAAGTAGGTACCGTAGGCATAGTCTACTTAGTTTGGGCGTGGATTTTCCACTATTTAAGTGCTAATACGATAAATTCTCACAATATTAGAATAAGGTAGAACATTTTTTTCTCAACATTCTGCAGGCATAACTACCGTTCGTAGCTGTAGTAATATACGAGAGCATTATCGATGAGAAATTACTGAATGGCCAACTTGCACAGCGCATAGCATGGCATGGCATTTGCAGGCCAACTATGACGTTTAGTATTAACTTATTCATGGGGTTAAAAATGTTCACAAAACAATTTTGAATAGCACTTTCCATTCTAAAATTACCTTTTTACATTTTTAATCCCAGGTTAAGATAAAAAAAAATCATAGCAGGTTCTCTGCTGTCATAAGGGGTCAATTCCTAATTATATTCAGTGTTATTTATGTAATTCCGATTATTTATTGGTTGGTTGGCTTGGTAAGAACTTTCTTTTGATTGAGGTCCCAAAACTAATGCTCACAATAATAATTATACTTATGGAGACATATGGAATGTCTTTTGAATTATTTACGGCGGGAAAAATGTTCCACCCAATCAACTATCTGAGGAAGGATTCTCCATAAGTTAATCACTATAATCATGAGTAACAATCCAATCACAGGTTATTCTACATGCAAGTTTCCTATTACAGCATTCTCAGTTGATTATCAACAATACACTTAAACGATCGCCTAATTTGTCCAATAACAGCTACTAATATTAATTTGTGCCTACTTCATTACGTACAATTGAAATAGTCAACTAACGAAATGATATTTCGTCTTAAATGGTTGGAATAAACTGTAATAGGCCTACATGCCTCCCTACATAAATAAACCATGGGCGCCTGAATTGAGAATTTGTTGCCCCCGCAATCAGAGAACCTTTCGACACATTGCTTTAGTTTTATTTAAATAGGCAAGTTTTCGTAGGCTACCTAGCATGAAAGCATTCTCATGACAACTGAAAAAAAAATTGTAAGTCCAAACTGAATTTAATGAATACAACGATTGCTATTATGGGAAAACAAAAATTTTGAAATCAGTGCAAAAAGGATAGTCCACCACTCTTCAGTGGCCACCACGAAGTCGGAGGACCAGATGGAGTGTAGATTCCTTCTGAATGTTATAGTCGGACAATGTACGGCCGTCTTCCAACTGCTTTCCGGCAAAGATGAGACGCTGTTGATCAGGGGGGATGCCTTCCTTGTCCTGGATCTTGGCCTTCACGTTCTCAATAGTATCAGAGGCCTCCACTTCGAGGGTAATTGTCTTGCCGGTAAGTGTTTTCACGAAGATTTGCATACCACCACGAAGTCGGAGGACCAGATGGAGTGTAGATTCTTTCTGAATGTTATAGTCGGACAATGTACGGCCGTCTTCCAACTGCTTTCCGGCAAAGATGAGACGCTGTTGATCAGGGGGGATGCCTTCCTTGTCCTGGATCTTGGCCTTCACGTTCTCAATAGTATCAGAGGCCTCCACTTCGAGGGTAATTGTCTTGCCGGTAAGTGTTTTCACGAAGATTTGCATACCACCACGAAGTCGGAGGACCAGATGGAGTGTAGATTCTTTCTGAATGTTATAGTCGGACAATGTACGGCCGTCTTCCAACTGCTTTCCGGCAAAGATGAGACGCTGTTGATCAGGGGGGATGCCTTCCTTGTCCTGGATCTTGGCCTTCACGTTCTCAATAGTATCAGAGGCCTCCACTTCGAGGGTAATTGTCTTGCCGGTAAGTGTTTTCACGAAGATTTGCATACCACCACGAAGTCGGAGGACCAGATGGAGTGTAGATTCTTTCTGAATGTTATAGTCGGACAATGTACGGCCGTCTTCCAACTGCTTTCCGGCAAAGATGAGACGCTGTTGATCAGGGGGGATGCCTTCCTTGTCCTGGATCTTGGCCTTCACGTTCTCAATAGTATCAGAGGCCTCCACTTCGAGGGTAATTGTCTTGCCGGTAAGTGTTTTCACGAAGATTTGCATACCACCACGAAGTCGGAGGACCAGATGGAGTGTAGATTCTTTCTGAATGTTATAGTCGGACAATGTACGGCCGTCTTCCAACTGCTTTCCGGCAAAGATGAGACGCTGTTGATCAGGGGGGATGCCTTCCTTGTCCTGGATCTTGGCCTTCACGTTCTCAATAGTATCAGAGGCCTCCACTTCGAGGGTAATTGTCTTGCCGGTAAGTGTTTTCACGAAGATTTGCATACCACCACGAAGTCGGAGGACCAGATGGAGTGTAGATTCCTTCTGAATGTTATAGTCGGACAATGTACGGCCGTCTTCCAACTGCTTTCCGGCAAAGATGAGACGCTGTTGATCAGGGGGAATGCCTTCCTTGTCTTGGATTTTTGCCTTCACGTTCTCAATAGTATCAGAGGCCTCCACTTCGAGGGTAATTGTCTTGCCGGTAAGTGTTTTCACGAAGATTTGCATACCACCACGAAGTCGGAGGACCAGATGGAGTGTAGATTCCTTCTGAATGTTATAGTCGGACAATGTACGGCCGTCTTCCAACTGCTTTCCGGCAAAGATGAGACGCTGTTGATCAGGGGGAATGCCTTCCTTGTCTTGGATTTTAGCCTTCACGTTCTCAATAGTATCAGAGGCCTCCACTTCGAGGGTAATTGTCTTGCCGGTAAGTGTTTTCACGAAGATTTGCATACCACCACGAAGTCGGAGGACCAGATGGAGTGTAGATTCTTTCTGAATGTTATAGTCGGACAATGTACGGCCGTCTTCCAACTGCTTTCCGGCAAAGATGAGACGCTGTTGATCAGGGGGAATGCCTTCCTTGTCCTGGATCTTGGCCTTCACGTTCTCAATAGTATCAGAGGCCTCCACTTCGAGGGTAATTGTCTTGCCGGTAAGTGTTTTCACGAAGATTTGCATACCACCACGAAGTCGGAGGACCAGATGGAGTGTAGATTCCTTCTGAATGTTGTAGTCGGACAATGTACGGCCGTCTTCCAACTGCTTTCCGGCAAAGATGAGACGCTGTTGATCAGGGGGAATGCCTTCCTTGTCTTGGATTTTTGCCTTCACGTTCTCAATAGTATCAGAGGCCTCCACTTCGAGGGTAATTGTCTTGCCGGTAAGTGTTTTCACGAAGATTTGCATACCACCACGAAGTCGGAGGACCAGATGGAGTGTAGATTCCTTCTGAATGTTATAGTCGGACAATGTACGGCCGTCTTCCAACTGCTTTCCGGCAAAGATGAGACGCTGTTGATCAGGGGGAATGCCTTCCTTGTCTTGGATTTTAGCCTTCACGTTCTCAATAGTATCAGAGGCCTCCACTTCGAGGGTAATTGTCTTGCCGGTAAGTGTTTTCACGAAGATTTGCATACCACCACGAAGTCGGAGGACCAGATGGAGTGTAGATTCTTTCTGAATGTTATAGTCGGACAATGTACGGCCGTCTTCCAACTGCTTTCCGGCAAAGATGAGACGCTGTTGATCAGGGGGAATGCCTTCCTTGTCTTGGATTTTAGCCTTCACGTTCTCAATAGTATCAGAGGCCTCCACTTCGAGGGTAATTGTCTTGCCGGTAAGTGTTTTCACGAAGATTTGCATACCACCACGAAGTCGGAGGACCAGATGGAGTGTAGATTCTTTCTGAATGTTATAGTCGGACAATGTACGGCCGTCTTCCAACTGCTTTCCGGCAAAGATGAGACGCTGTTGATCAGGGGGAATGCCTTCCTTGTCCTGGATCTTGGCCTTCACGTTCTCAATAGTATCAGAGGCCTCCACTTCGAGGGTAATTGTCTTGCCGGTAAGTGTTTTCACGAAGATTTGCATACCACCACGAAGTCGGAGGACCAGATGGAGTGTAGATTCCTTCTGAATGTTATAGTCGGACAATGTACGGCCGTCTTCCAACTGCTTTCCGGCAAAGATGAGACGCTGTTGATCAGGGGGAATGCCTTCCTTGTCTTGGATCTTAGCCTTCACGTTCTCAATAGTATCAGAAGCTTCGACCTCCAATGTAATCGTCTTGCCAGTCAACGTTTTCACAAATATCTGCATCTTTAATCTGTAAACAAGAAAATGGATATCGGTAAGTTGATATTCATACAAAATTTATAGTGGGCTCGAGTGTGACATATCTCCAGAACGGTATCTGTCCGTCCGCCTGATTTCAGTCCAATCATTTGTATTTGCACAAATATTTTTAAGGCCATCGTATTATTATCTACTTTTTATCATAGCTTTTACGGTACATGAAAATGAACTATACTCAGTGGCGTAGCGTGCCTTGGCGGGGCATATACAACTTTGTATGGGGGCCCTTATGATGGGTAAAGACTTCTCACAAAATAAAAATAAATGTTTGCATAAAATTAAAAAAAAAATATATTCATCATAATTATCTGTCACTCTTTCCAAAAAAATTTAAAAACAATTATTCTAGTTAAATATGCTTCCTCCTGGCCTTTTTTCGGCAAACTTACTGTATTTATTAAATCATTTATAGCTGATGATGACTAGTTTTTCTGAAGTTTCTGCCTCTATGGACAAAGTGACAGGTCTGAAAGGCGGCAGAAAAATTTGGGAAGTGTTCATTGGTTTTTCCTTCCCTGTACAATTTATACGGCTGTACCTACGCCCCTGACTATATACTGCTCGTTAAATAACTATAATTAGAGTCAAAAACAATCTACACTTGCCTGGTTTTCAACCACGACCTATGCCTTGTTCAAATCGTCTTGATTCTCTATTTTTGCTCTTATCGATTTCTTTTCCTAATAAAAATGCACCAACCTTGATGGACATGAACACCACTACCTAAAGGTACTTCATTACGGATACCATCAGCAATGCTTACTTCTTGAAGAATTGAAAATGGCTGACAACAATAATAATAACGCGAGATGTATTTGGTTTATTTGGGCTATGAAACTATACATTTTTCCCTATTCTGCTGTTAATAAGTTAAAACAGTTTCTTCTGAAGATATGGAGCGATCACAGTATTGCTCGGCCGAGGAGAGACGCGTCATCTTACTTAATCAGAAAGAAGGAAGAAATGGCGGAAATAAGTAATCTCTTGCAAAGATAGGAAGAAATGATGCCTAAAACTAAGACGACATGCCTAGGCGGTTGGCTTAGTTAAGACTGGTGGAAATACTGAAATACAGATTTTTCAAGCTTTGAAACAAGACCCCAAGAGTGAAACGAGGGGCAGAAAGTGGAAGGCAACATCGTATTTTGACCAATTTATTGCTCTTAGGGATTTCGAAGGCGACACCGTTTGTAAGTTCTCGAGATCTGGCAAAAATGCCTTAACGCTCCCATCAGCGAACGTAGTACTATGGGACGGTTGCTTGAAACCTCCCTACCTAGTCAATCTCCGAGACTTGTTCCACTTCCATCTAAAAGAAAGTACAGACCGTCTTGCCTTTGTGTCTAAGAACTGTGATCGGGGGTCATGGCACATCGTATTGTGATTTGTGGGGCGATGAAACAAAAGTTACGTCTTCGGTAGTTCTTGAAAACGGATTTCAGAGGATCGCCCAATGCTGCTTTAAATCCTGAGTACCCAAAAAAGACATTAAAGTTCGGCGGCAGTATCATCTCGGAGGGGGGATTTTTCTCTTACTACCGAGTTGGCCCAATATATCGTATAGAAGATATCTTGACGAAGGAGAGTTACAGAGACATACTCCAAACCGTAATGCCACCCTATGCTGACGAGAAAATGCCAGTAAAATGGGGTTTTCAGCAGGACAATGACCCTAAGAACTCCTTCATACTAGTGAAGTAGTGGTTAGTGGACAGCAGAGTCGATGTTTTACCGCGGTCAACGCAGTCACCAGGCTTCAACCCCATCAAAAACTTGTGGAATGACCTGACAAGCCGTCTACCCAATGAAAAAATTTCGAAGAAGTAACTACTGAGACTTCAAGTGAAGAAGACTCGCGAGATGATACCCATCATTATTTGTCAACACCTGGTGCTGTTGATGAAAAACCGTGCAATGCTGTAATGCAGAACAATGGTCAGACCGTGAAATGGTAGTTGAAGTTCTTGCATAATAAAGCTAAAAATTGTAAAAATTTTGACCGCGTTCTTATTCTTTTTCCCAGCCATTTTCAACTAGGCCTATCTTCAATTCTTGAAAAAGTATGCATTGCTTACAACTGATGGTAACAGTATGTTAGTAATGAAGTGCCTCCAGGTCGTGGTGTTCATGACCAAATTTGGTGCCATTATCTCAAATAGTTCCAGAGAAAATAGTGAAAATTATAATTTTTTCCATGATTGTATAGGCCTGCTTGTATATTTCTCAGGTAGTAGTGACAACTGAATTAAGAATATTTCATCTCTTAAACTCAACTAGGAAGACCCGGGACGACCTGCTTTACAAGCCCTCCGAAGCAAGGCCAGAAAATGAACCATGTGTGAGGCTCGAACTAACAACCTTTCGGGTGAAAGTCTGAGTCAGTACCACTAGTTCACTACTCTTTATGTCCTACGTTTGAACTTCATTTCAGAGGCTTTGCTCCATCTGGGTTATTGATTTAAGTTTATTATTTTAATACCTCTTTTCAAGCCTGATATATAATTAGAGGAAAATGAAAGAAAATGATTGGCCAACGCCCTACTTTAGAACTTTCATCGAATGTTATGCCAATAAACAATTATTTGGCCTGTTGGCCATGAAAGTTTGGTAGGATAGCCTCACCCCCCCCCCCCCCCCAAGCGAGTAATTTTAAATCAACTTTGCGAACAAAGGCAAAAGCCAAATTATATTGGAATAGCGAAACAAACTGGCCTCCACGTAAAATAGACATCTCGAAAAAAGGAAGCCGTGTGAAAAGTGAAGGGGTTCATCTCTCCGTTTAAAATACATGTGGAAATTTTAATAAACTTGTCCACTTACCAATTATTCACACGAATAAATCTGAAATCAGGCTTGAAGACTCTGAAGTTAGCTCAATAACTGATGAAACTGATGAAAGAAGAATGGCGAACACGATTTTGTGAATTCACTTGTAAATTTTTGAAAGTCATCCTTGGCGTTTATTGGCTGGTGAAAATGTCGTGGCACTAACACGATATTTAATTGGTTACTTTAGATGATGACGTCAGGAGTACGTAGTCGACATTCATGGACAGATCATGGTTTCAATGCATGACTAGAAAGTTCTAGAACACTCAAAGTGGATTATGGATTATGCCCTAACCCTATGAGTCAGAGTCATGCACAATATATTGCACATGCTGACATGCATGATGCATGGAAATGAGTAATTAATTACGGCTTTGCAGTATATCGCTATCCACAATCCGCTAATCCGCATAGGGACATACTGACATACAGTAGGCCTAAATGTAAAACGCAACTCAGTACTCACTGATATGAGATACTGATACTAGATGAGATCATGGAATAGGGTTATTAACACTCGCAATCATATCTACAGTACATTATGTACATACTCAACTGTGGGAATAGGCGAGAGAACAAGAGTAGGTATTGTAGGTATATTTGGGGGGAGGGGGGAGTTCTGTGATTATGTTCTGACATACAGTATGCTGTTAATGTTACAGCATATGTTGCACATTAACTAGGGTTAAAATAAACTGTTAAATACATGTGCACATCCTGTTGGCCTATGATTACTGTAACCTATTAAAAGACGGTAGACCTATACATTATAACCTACTAGATAGGTTACATGTACGATACATACTGTAGGTACTGTATGTACATTACAAAATGCCTTTGTACAACATTCCATGACTTCGCCCTCATGTACATGAAGTACCTATGGGCTACAGTATGTAGGCTAGGTATTGTAGATGTGTAGCTTGTATTGTAGGCCTCAATGGGACATGCAGTTTAGGCCTAAAGTGCACGCATTTAAAAGGGCATAGCATAATACTGTAGATCATAACGAGACAGCTGTCAATCTGCAGATGATGGATATTAATATTTAAAGGTGAAATATTTTAATTTAGCTTTCATTATTAAACAATTTAAAGTTTTTTTAAACTATCAATTAAACAATATGATTGGTTTATGTACATATTGTTTAATTGACCTATATGTATAGGTACCTATACATATAGGTACAGCATACTGTAGTATAATACTGTATAAATAAATCCAAATAGCCTAGACTCCTTTTAAACATTGATTTATAAAGCACTTATCAATCTTATGACGTTTAGAAATGGGCCAAAACCTTATTTAAAAAGGTAAATTGAACAGCTGTGGGCTAATCAAACAGTAGGTACATACTGTAGGCCTGAATACTGTACAGTAATAAAACCGCATTTGCCATTGATACCGTGGATCGATGATGAAAGATAAATATAAGTGATCACAAATAATAAGAAGAATTTTTGAAAATAAACGAATAACGCGGATTTCCGGACACTTGAACCATGAAGAGAAAAATCTGAAAATAACATTTAGGCCTTGGATTATCGGCAACAGCTAATAATATTTCTTAAATTTGCAGAAACTACGATGAAAATATAAAGTTTTATAAAAAGTCATTTTTATTTGGCGCCAGTATTTTATATGCCCTGGGGTTTCTGCTGCCACGGGATTGATGGGAAAATAAATAAACAAAATGAAGGAAGAGTAAGAGACAAGGTTAGGTTATCACATTTAAAATACTTAGAAAGTTCGAAACTCAAACTCTTCTGAAATGTGAGTAGAATTTTGGCACACAAAGAAAATAAGTATCATATTATTTAATTATTAACTTTTGATTTTAATCGATTACAATAATTCTGCAACGAAGTTGTACGAGTGTGCCTGCCAAGTGCCAAAAGGCAGGCGGCAGGACTATTACTATTATTACCATGCTGCCTATTTGTTTTTTGTACCGGCTTCTTGCGCTCCATTTATTGACCTAAAAATTCTTAATATTTGGTCATTATGACAATTTTTGTGCAAGTTTTGCGTATAAGAAACATTTGCAGTACACTTCAAAATACTACCTTAGCTTACAACCCCGATGAGCCAGTGTAGAATTCTGGGGAGTTAGGGTAATATACTGTAGGATTGATTTGCGTGCCTGGGTTCACTTAAAATAATTTAAGAGGTGGGAAATTCCATTTCTTCAAACAGCTTAAAATATCATGTATTTATAATACCAGTACACTGCCGTATTAAAAATAGAATCGTGCTCAGTCAATGAATTCAGAATTGAGAATCGGCAATATTTTTAGGGTGACCCAAGTAACTAAATTAATGAAATAATTGCAGGCCATCACATGTGGGTGCCACAGTAGGTAAAGTGCTTAACACTTAACAGAAATATCTCCTTATTGAGCCATGCTCGAAGATGTATTGTATTCGTAGTAGTTAACCAATTATTTGACTTGATTGTCTTGATACACACTTGATCTTTAAAGTATAGCAAATCCAAATATTTCCTCATATTGGTAATGTTGGTGTCATGATTTTTTTAAATGCTTCTCATTACCACCCCAATTTTCTGAGTTTAGTTTTGGACTATAGTGCCTAAGTCTTCATGTAGGAACAGTGTCCAGCAATATAGAAGTTGTGATCACACCAACGCCTTACTTAGTTACGCAGTCCATTGCTTTTCTTGGAAGGCAAAATGTAATGAAACTTTCTGTCTCAACTTTTAAATAATACTGAAGATGTTATTATGTGTCCAGTGTCACGGATTGTAGTCCCATATATCTGATTATATAATATATCTTGCTCTCTACATCTTACGCAAATTAATAGAAAAATTGCTTATTTAATTGAAATGTTTATTTTCAGTCTATGCTAGATTCTTTATTTTTTACCTTGGTACTCCCAATGAATGAAAAGAAATGGCATGAATTTGATATACTATTATTTTTCATTCGCAGGACAATGGTTGATGTTGCTTCATTAAATGAGTCCGAAGGCGACTCACTTGACGAAGATGGAAATATATTTCCAGATAATGAGTATGCAGAAAGTTCTAGTTCTAAAAGAAAAATAGAACATGAGGGTTCTAGTGCTGATGTGGACGCCATAGGTCGACAGGGAATTAATTCAGCAAGTAGAAAGAAAAGAAAAGTTCAGAAAGGAAATGAAGTGAAAAAACTGCATATGCCCCCTACAGTTGATGAACTCAACAGGCTACGTGAAACCGAAAATCTGTTCCATTCAAATTTATTTAGGCGGCAAATTGAAGAAATGTTAGCAGAATTGCAAATTAATGACAAGTATAAAGTTCGTGTCAACTCTTGGTTTGATAAATTTAATGATTGGCTGGCTAAAATGGAAGACGATGAGGAAAAACATGATATAAGTAACAGTGAGTGGTTAAAAAGCCTAAAAATTCCTGTTACTGCTCAAAAAAATATAAAGGGATGGTACCAATTTAAAAAACCTTTGAGAGCCTTTCTTGCTGGCTCCTATCGTACAAAAACAATATTGGGACCAGGAACCATTGATATAGCTATTCAAGTGCCTAATTCATTTTTTCAAAAAGAGGATAACTTAAATACTCGATACCATGTGAAGCGAGCCATTTATTTAAATGAGGTGGCGAGACATTTTCAGCTTATGAAAGACTTAGTTCAAGACATTTATTTTGTCTGTGATGAAGGTTTGAATATGATGCCTGCATTGGAAATTGTACCATTTGGAAAATTGAACAAAAGTACAAAGTTTGTTATTCACTTCACTACAGAAAGTATGTGCTTCAAAAAGTCCAGACTCGCCCCTTCGAAAAACAATGTGCGGCCGAAGTGGTTCCATGAACATATAAAACACGGTTGGTAACAATTTACTTTACTTATTTACTTTAATTTTGCTGAAGAGTCTGATACCTAGTAGTAGTGTTCGTCGGGTTAATAACGACTTAGGCCTCATTTGGGCCCATAGAGCGACCCCGACTTGACTGTCCTATGCCAGCCCATAGGACAGTGGACCTCCTGATTATAGTGGATTCCGAACCACTTGGGAAACACAGTGAAGTCACACGATTAGTTCGGAGGTGACCGGGACAAGTCCTACCATGTTTCCCTACCGGCACTGTGCACACGTCCAAGTTATCTGCAGCTTTGAACCTGCTCTGGTCCGCTGGATTCAACTTGGTATGGTGGCCGGTAGTCTGATACCTAGGTTACGGCTATCGGTTTAAGCATCTAAAATACTATTTCCATTTTTAGTTGAGAAGAGCCGTCCTGCTTTCAGCCAGTATGTCCCATTGACCCCAAAGAGAGGCTCGGAATGGTAATGTGTCCCGTTTTCCAGAAAATGCGTTTCCACGTTCTAGTGTTCCAATAGAAAAAAAATTAGTGGCCAATAAAAAAAAGCAAATGAACAATTCAACAGGCGCAACAAATTTGTGCGCATTTCAATCGCAATATAAATAGCTTGCTTTTGATCGTATTTGGCTTATGGCGAGTACCACCCGCTTACACGTTGTAACTACTGCGTAATCGTAATTCGTAGAGTGACTGAGCTCCGGATTACATAATCATCCTGTAAATTTTCAGAATGTGAAGAAACCACCTTACCGCCGACACCGGAATATAACTGTTCCATTCTTCGTGATGTGAGAATGGCAGAAAATGATCAATTTCTGAGCGATGTGATTGGGAAAAGCATTCAGTTGAGGGATGCTGTGGTGCTACTAAAAGTTTGGTTGAAGCAGAGAGAGCTAAACGTCGGCCTTGGTGGCTTCTCAGGATTCCTTGTATCAATGCTTATTGCTTATTTACTCCATATTCGTAAGCTTAACCTTACAATGAGCTCTTATCAAATTATTCGCTGCGTTTGGAACTTTCTCAGTAAGTATTCATGCTTAGCTGTTATACCTTGATAGCAGTAGTTAATTGATTCTTCCAAGTAAGGTGTTTCGTTAAAACACGTTAGACCTATGTGAATTCTTCCCATATTCAATTTCAATTAAACATTTCAGTTGAGCTTATATAAAAACCAGGTTTTTTTAGGCTAGTTCTAAAGTCACGGCTCGAATCGTGTCAAAAGAGAACGGATATTCTTTAGCTTATGTTACTAGTGAATGTACCATATTGGCCAAACTTGCAATATTACTATTCTTAGGCTTTGAGTTGGCTACACCAAACCAAGGGCCATGTTAGTACCTCACCCATTCGGTAACTGCCAGTCCACTTGCCGATTTATCAGTCTTTTCTTCATTGAAACGAATCCGAAGTCTTATTCGCAGCTATACACTAGATTAAATAAGTAAATAAATATATTTTGTTCTTAGGTTATACAATCAATGCGTATACGAAAGTATAAAATTAGTTCGTCAAATAATCAGTTTCAGGTAGCTAGCTATATATCATGGTAGGGCCTTGTTGAAAGTTGTTGTATGCATTTTTGAGAAGTTATACCATTTCCCGCCGCTCTCGGTTTGGGAAATAGACAAAGCCTTGTGGTGTTGGAATCAGTCGCTGACTTTGCCTCTACGCGGCGCTGGCCATACAAGGTCTCCCCGTTGCCTCGGTTATTCTCCTACATCTCAGATCTTAAAATATGCATGACTAAGGCAGTCCGTCTGCACTGTCATCTTATTATTTTTTATTTGTAGGTTCTGCAGATTGGTCCAAAAATGGTATTACTCTGTGTGAAGTCAATGCTTCCAATAATCAGCCGCCTCTTTCTGAATTTCACGACCTCTATCCCCTCGTGTTTGTGGACCAATCGGGGTTTTTGAACTTATGCGCCGGCATGACATTTTCGATTTTTCAAAGATGCAAAGATGAGTGTGTAAAAGCCCTTCACTATTTAGATGTGAACGATGTGGACAATTTCCAGATACTTTTTATGAGGAATGCACCTTTTTCTATGCTTTGCGATCACACTGTATTGTGAGTACATGTAGATACTATTCTTCTGTAATGTTTTTTAAAAATTAAAACAATTTAGGGAAATTTATAGATACATTAAATGTGGAGGAAAGACGTAGAACTGGCAAAATCAATACCCAGTCCGGTCTTAGTGGTACCATAACTACATTTAGGGACACATGCATGGACATACTTACAGCTTTGAAAATGAGGCGGTAAAATCATTCAGAAAATGTTTGAGCTCCACTCACCTGACCTGGTTTATGACCCCTAAACATTATATATTGTTCATACAAGTATGTCTTGAATATTTAATTAAGTGTTTACAAATTACTTACAATAATATGAACAGTCTCCAACGAAATTGTAAGTTTACAAAATCGAGGGTCAGTTTAAGTTGGGGTGCCATAACTCCAGTACTAACTTTCCTTATTTACAATCTTTTTCAGTGTGCATGAATGGAGAAAGTTCGATAAAATTGTTGATAACCACTCTTCATTATCTAAAAAGCTGGATTATTGTGGCACCTTATACCCCCAGGTAAGAATTGAAAAAAATATTAAAAAGGGTGGCTGTTGACAATTAAAATTCAAGCAATCAATATAGTCCAATGCGTCAGGGTAGGGTTGAGATTGTAAGAGGACATTCGGAGTCACCCCTACCAAATTATTGCCAGGTATTTTCCTTAGATGTATGATGATGGCTGGCCAGTAGGTCAGCAATATCAACTCATCAGCTGTCTCAAAATAATGCAACTTCACAATAAGTTAAAAAAAACTATGTAAAACAATACGTGCATCTCTTGTACATTTTGCTCTTGAGTCCTTCTGACCATTCAAATTCGGAAGAAAATTTGTTTTGTACCTTGATTTATACTATCCCAAAGATGGCACAAATCAAGGCTTCAGGATTTCAATGAGTCTGAAGGATGGTTGGAGAGTTGCCTTAGGCAATTTGGCCATAATGGGCGATACGGCATCCTCCTCAGTCCTAATATCGCCTCCATCTGACCAATAACGGAAATGCCGTAATGTGTAATGCGTTACGCATACAGCTAAACAGTTTTGCTGGCTGTGGACGTAGTACAGGGAGAGCCACCCTCTATATTGAAGTACGAGGCACTATAGAATGCAGTAATAAATATTGCTGGGTGTATAGCGTAATATTGCTATTTGTACGAGAGCTTACCACCACGTTCAGAGTGATATGATCAATTTCCAACCAAAATTTCAAAACAATGTATGAATGTAAGAACAGGGTGCATCTGCCATCCTGTGTTTCTTCTGTTAATAGATAATTTTGCAGTTTTCCCCTTATTACCATGCAGTTATCGCATGCTCTGTGTACTGATCGAAAACAAACAGTTTGACATGCTTAGCCAAACTGCACCATAGTAAAATACTCGCAGCATTTAAATTACGCAAGTTGATAGTAATGAAATTCAATGGGCTTTCTTTTTGCTTTCCAATTTATACGAAGTATAAGGAAAGCTTAGTGATGGTCAAAATTTTCGATTCCGAGATTTCAACGGATTTACACGTTTTGAGGTCCCAGGAACCCAAAAAAGTGGTTTTTACGAAATGTATGTCTGTCTGTCTGTCGCTCTGTCTGTCTGTTCGTCGAAAACTACTCTGTCGATTTTGATGAAATTGGACATGGAGGTCACAAAAATCATACCTCGGGACCATTTATTTTTATTTTGGGTTAACTCAATTTGGGGGGGGGGGGGGGTTCATTTTCAAAACACGTCTAAAAAAATTATTTCTCGAAAACGGCTCCAACGATTTCTTTTAAATTCACATATATTGTAGTCGTCGTTAATGTTGACAAAATGCGGGGGGTCGCATGCCCCTTGATAGTTTGCTTCTGGGGGTTAAAAAATACCTCTAGTAACGTCAGGTGGGCCACCCCCCCCCCCCCCCGCCCCCCGAGATGCCCGAAATTTAACTACCTATAGGAAAATTATTTACCATGAAATTACTCATTTTCTCTAGCTACTACTTGATAAATTGGAAAGCATGTTCGAGTAAACTCGGACCGGTTCTTTATTTATAAATATGAAGCATTTGCCATTGTGACACGTTGTTTTTTTGCAGATACGCGACATATTTGCCGTATTATTAGAAAGAGGTGTCGGACAACGAGCTCATCGAATTTATCTGAAGCAATGCCCACGGAAGTGTTGGCCAATTGGTAAAAAACCACCTAAAAATTTCAGTCTAACGCTGGGACTAATTCTAGATCCTGACCATTGCTTTTCTCGGGTTGACAAAGGCCCCGTTGCGGACGCAAAGGAAGCTCAAGACTTCCGAGACTTTTGGCAAGGCCTTTCTGAACTGCGGCGATTCATGGACGGTAGTATTACTGAGGCTGTTGTTTGGAATGCTAAAACGTGGGAGGAGAAAAGGCTAATCTGCCGTCAGATAGTCAACTATCTATTGAAAACCAAGCTCGGTCTTGGCGATGAAGACTTTCGATACATAGCTGATGAACTACATGGTGCGCTTTCCAGGAATTCACAAGCCTGGTCATCGAAAGTGCTATCACAGTATGAAGATTTGACGAAAATGTTAAAGGCCTTGCCGGAATTGCCTTTGGATATAATATCTGTGCAAGGAGCATCGCCTGTATTTAGGTAGGCAAACTTTATTTGTCAACGAAACCACCAAGGATATTTTTAATTTAATTGTTTCACGTTAACTGCTTAGCCACTAAGTGCTCTATGACATTTAAATCTTAAAATGAAATATTCAACGGAACTTTGACTTATCTATTTCAGGCATAGCGATCTTAATCCCCCGGGGCTGCCATCCTGCTCTAAGAAAAAACAGAAAGATATTAAGATAAAGCAGTTGGCGAGGAAAGTAATTTCCAATAGCGAAGCTATTGACCTTGAGTCCAACAAGTTACCCGCATGGTGCGCCCCCGCTGAAGTCGTGATTCATCTCGGCAGTAGCAACAAATGGCCCCACGATCTGGAAGCTGTGCGTCGCATAAGAGCTGCATTTAATATTAACATCGCCCAAGTTCTTTGGAAGGACCATCATCTACTTTGCCAACCTTATCAGGTAACTTTTTAGGGCCGTTCCCATCATCACTTAAAAAGTCTCAGTAAGGAATACTGTACGCCTCCGCTGAAGTCGTGGTTCATCTCAGTTGTAGCAACAAATGCCCTCACGATCTGGAAGCTGTGCTTCGCATAAGAGCCGCATTTAATATTAATATCGCCCAAGTTCTTTGGAAGGATCAACATCTACTTTGCCAACCTTATCGTACTTATCAGATAACTTTGTAGGGCCGTTCCCAACTGTGATTGGGAGTTTTCAGAATTCAGGTCGAGTTTAAGAGCTCGCTTCAAGGCGGGTATGGAGGTGTGATGTGTGCCATACCTTTTATTTCAGCGTTTACACCTGTACTGCACTGATTGCTTGTCATCCCTGTTGAGTGCTACGGCTTTATGTCCCTAACTTGACAGGTTTATATTATGGTTGTTTTTCTTTCTTATAAAGCCCATAAAAATAAATAGAAATTAATTAAAATGTAAAGTTACTATGTTAAATTGCCCAAAACACCTGTAACTTTATCAGCAGTAAAATATTATTTCTGTTAAATCTTATAGAAGTTACTTTCCGCTTTAACTGGCGTAAAATCAGCTTCCTAGATAGTTAATTTCAATAAGTGTTGCAAGTGGTATTTGTCTATAACAGTCATAGATTTTATCATGAGAAAAATTTAAATAATTTCTCATTTCAGGATTTTACTGATGTTCTAACCAAAACATGTGTTTTTCGACTTCGTATTGTATATCCGGGTGAAATTGTCCTTATGAAGAGGAGACAGACTGCTGAAGGCCTTACGCAATATGTGGATACAGAAGAGAGCCTAATTCTTGAGAAAAAGGCCGTTCATCTGCCAAAAATCACCAGCGCTCTCCGAGGGTTTGTGGTTCTGTTTCCAATTCATGACTTATCTTTTTAAGGGTAACTGCGTCCATCACATAAGCTTTCGTATAAGGCATCTGCCCTGACTGACTATGGATAACGGATGGTCGCAACTATTCTGTCAACTTGTTATGAATGCATGTTTCTCGTGTTCTCTTGATAATTGAGAAATGGTGAGATGTCATTATAGTTTCCCATCACAACCAACTTACCGTAGAATACACTTAACAATTTCGTTCTAAAATACTGCTTCTGGCATTGAAAAATGAAACATTCAGTACTTTCAGAGATTTTCCATCCATGTCTATTTTTATTTGTGTATGCAATTCTGACTAAACGAATAACAATAGCCCAACAACACAAAAAAAACCATGAAACTAAACCAGTACATCTGGCTATCGCTTCTCTAATTTTTTGTTTGTTTTGTTTTAAGGAGACTATTATGTAGATACTTAACTTATCTATTATAAATTAAGTTATAATATGGTAGAGACTTATTAATGATGTCTGCTACCACGATTAGTGAAGCAAATTAGTCGGTGGAGTAGCCGCTTTACGGAAATCTACAAAAGTTATATTTTTGTTGTTGACAGGGTGCATAACCAGCACAGTTCACTAGGACCGGCATGTTGTCTAGCTAAGAGATGGGTGCGGGCGCACCTATTCGACGAAGCGCACATGAGTGACGAAGCCATCGACCTTCTCATGGCTACTGTTTACATAAATCCAGAGCCGTGGAATCCTCCTCACCAGCCCCAGGTGGCTTTCTTGCGGTTTCTGTATCTTATCGGTCACACTAACTGGAGCCTTGACTTCGTGTTACTTAACTTTAATGACGAGCTCAAAAGTGAGTACCTTCTCAACATGTATGATTCCATGTACTGTATGATGAACCTGTTCCACTATAAGTTTCATTAAAAAAAAATCTTTTACAATAATTCAAGGATTGTAACTGCCCAAAATTAAAGCTAAAGGCTGAAGAATAACAAAAATCTATCCTGATTGGTTGGTTATTCTGTTATTATAGCTGACGACATAACTTCAATAAGAAATTTCTTTGATGAGCATCGTTCGACTTTGCCTCCAATATTCATAGCCACACCTTATGACACAGCGCGGTCCATATGGACCAGGGAAGGTCCGTTTCCAGTTGTTCTCTTACGACTTGTAAATCTCTGCCAACTTGCACATTCACTCCTAACAACTCAACTCTACTCTAAAACAGCCTTAGATTATGAGGTAAGTAATGATTGAACTGCTTAAATATTGCGTGTAAACCTCTAGTAGAATAAAAGTAAGAGTAAGAAAGTCCTTGTAATCATGGTGTGACACTTCGCGCTGCTGTCGCGTATTGCAGCCTCCCGCTGGTTTGATACCTGAATTATTTTTGAAGTGGGTTTCTGAAACAAAACTAAAAAATCCACGCTTACAGTAGGAAATTTAAAATTGGTGGACAGATAGTCGATACGCCCCAAAGAAATTATTAGTAATAAATGGTAAACAATAGTGTTACTTATGTTTTTCAGCCACTTTTCCAACCTTCGCTGAGTGTATTCGATGCTGTTATTACATTGAACAATTTCTACATTACAAGAAAACAGAAATCGGAGAACGCGGCTGCCGAAGGCAATCTTAGTCATATTCCCGTGGTTGGCTTCGACCCAGTTTCCCAGTATATGGATGAGTTAAAAGTGAGTAGGCTACATAATAATAGCACAAGCTCAACGGAAAGTCTAAGTGAAATTTCAAGACTTAGGCGGGGTTTTCACTGACCTTGCATTGCAGAATGCAAATGACATTGACAGAAATGTTTGTTTTCCTCTATGCCATAGTTAAAATTGATCAATGATACAGTAAAATCACAAACCAAAATTAAAAAATGGCGTCATGGGATATGTTAAGTACAAACATTTTATTAGATTTCTATAAAAAGAAAATTCTAATTTCCGTCAATGTCATTTGCATTCTGCAATGCGAGGTCGGTGGAAACCCCGCCTAAGTCTTGAATGTCTGCTACCACGTCACGGTTTTTGTATCTAGCCCTAGCCGGTCGGTGGAATCCCCGCCTTACATGTGCCGCGCCAATCACAGCAAGGTAGCAGTTGTGATTTGAAGTAGTGCATCGCACTAATGTAACGCTTGAGACTCTCCGGTCTTATAATGGTGACGACAATGGATCCCCTTCCCCCCACCCCTTAACCTTCTCCCCCTCCCTCTTCTCTTGTTTCTTCTCTATTTAATTTTAAGCATCTATATATTAATACAATATGTTTGTTTTTAAGGTTAGCATGAAAAGAAGACTATAGTCTTATTGTTCGCCTTTTGTTTTGTTTTTATTCAATAAAGTCGTTTTCAATTCAATTCAATATTTAATCGTCCTCTTCTTTTTACATCCTCCACAATTTTCTTTTTGAACTCCCTTAAGTTTACAGCATCTTTGATAGCTTTCTGCAGCAGATTAAACATTTGCAGGCCTTCATGGAAAATGCTCGTTCCACTGGTTCGTCTTCTATACTCAAGCGTAATGCAATCTCTATTTCTGGTTCCATAGTTGTGCACTTCACTAAAAGTCTTTGTAAGGTCTACCAATCAAACCTGATATAATACTCCAAATAAACGTCATGACATCGACGTACACATTTTCTTGGATAGTGAGCATACCTAGTTCCTCTATCATTTCAACTACCCTCTTGTCGATCGGAACATTTAGTATTGACCTTACACCCTTGTTCAGGGTCACTTGTATTTCCCCAAGAACAGAACTTGGTGCATAGTGCAGTAGGGGGCTGCAGTATTTTATTTGAGGTTTAACGAAGGCTTCATAGATTAACTTCTTGGTTCTTGTCGGCAGTACATATCTAACTTTACTCAAGATAAACATTTTCTGATTTAGTTTGCATATTAAGCTTCGAAAATGCTCTTTAAAGTTTAATCTATTATCAATAGTCGTGCCAAGATATCGAAGCAAATCCATCACCTCTAATCTTTCACCATTCACTCGGACATTGAGATCATAATAGATTTCTTCACATTGAAGCACAGTTTATTAGCTGCCAGCCAGTACGTCAACCGGATCAACTCTTCATTTAAGATTTCCTCCAATTTCCCAACGTCTTCTAGAGGCCAACCATGTTGGATTTTCTATTGGAAAGTTCTCCATATCTCCAGTACTAGGTAGCTTGGATGTCGTGGATGGACGGATTTCGTGAAATTATATAATTATTATTATATAAGTCTATGTAATAATGGCATCGGTCTAATTCATATGTTATTGACTTCAGGAAACTTACGGAGAATGGGCCCTATTCTTTTACGATCCTTATGGAGGGGTGGCTATTGGTGTTGTTTGGAAACCCGCAAGTAAGGAAGCAAAGGATGTCAAAGTGTCACATCTCTATGGCCGCTATTTGGAGGAAAAGACAAGTCAACTTTACGTAAATGTTAATGCTATGCTGGAAGGCTTCTCTACTCTTGGCATGAAACTTGTACAGAAGATTGAAGTGAAAGAGGATGACCAATTCGTTCAGTTCCGAACATAAGGTAAGCTCCTAGTCTTTCCATTTGTTTTTTCTGTCGAGAAGCTTTGTCTTACTTTTTTTTTTTAAATTAGTAATTGAATTGCATTTTCTACATGAATGAGACACAATCATAATTGTAAACAATTTGGAATTTATTAATTTAAAGCGAACAAAATTGTAAATTGGTACATACAACAATTACAGAAATTCTACAATAGGCAATACGTCGCTAATACAATAGCAATCTCAGATAAATTAACAATTAGAAGCCACGATCACAATCGTTCCTTAATATTCATATCACAAAAACTCAACAAGAAGTGAAAGGAATCCGTTTTAATATATTTACTAATTTACTTAAATTACTATTTACTTTCGTCGTCACATTTAATGACAATAATTGAACAATTGCTTATTGTACATAAGCAAAAATTTCTGACATTTGAAATAAGATGTTGCTAGTTTATTTAATGTAATGTAGAGAAGCATTTCTGTAATTCAATAGATATTTTTGATCACTACGAGCAATATTTCCTGTGAAAATTGACTTTTTACAAAACGCGCAGTAGGGGTACTCTAATTTATACTTAAGGGAAATGTATTAAATGCGGGTCTGACAATAGAAGCAGGTAGAAAAAGTAGATACAATAATATTTTAAAGCACCTCAAATAAATTGTCCCCATGTTCCAGGCAACACGTCATGTGCTGTCCCTCAATACTGCACAAATTAAGTGCACGTTTAATTGCGTATTCCCAGAACATATCACAAGAAGACTAGCATTCTCCTTCCTCGTCAACTTGTTATAATCAAATTCAATTCGGTATCATTGTATTTAAAGCTCAACTTGTATAAAAATTAAAAATATTGATTAGTATTCGAACGAATTTTTAATTTTTTCCATCATAACACTGGAGTAATATTTAGTATCCACAAACCAGAGAAGAACACCAATTCCAATTACGACAAAAATTGTCAACATCCACCATCAGGATTTCCCTAGCCAAAGACCAATGGGAGCAGTTGGAAATAGACCTTCATTATCAGCTTTGGTCTCAGTGTAGTGGAATGTTCGTAGAAATGGCAGCGAATGGTATAGAGGTCCTATCTCACGTCCCGTGACCAAGCCGCAGTGTCTAACATCAATATATGTTAATTGCACCGCGTTGTTTGAAATATGAATGGCAATAGTGTTAGTTATTTTATTACTGCCTAAAACGAGGCTCTTGAGGCGTGTCAAGTCTCTCACCACCCACTCAACGCCGTCATCGTCTATATTTTGGCATAAATCTAAGTTAATATCCTCAATAGCTGGGCAGTTGCGAACTAAATGCGAAAGACCCTCAGTTGATATTTGCTGGCAGTGGCTCAGGTTTAATGCTTTCAGTTCTGTGAGCTTGAATGCGTATTTCAAACTTACGTCAGATATCCTGTTGCACCCTGCCAAATTGAGAGTCTGCAGCCCGCGCAAATTGGACAAACTGAGGCCAGACCTATTGGAGTCCAGCATATCGTTCTCACACATTACACGAACCTCTTCTTTGATGTGCGCGTCTCTCAAAATTTCCATCTCTTGTTTACTGCCCAGTGGCAATCGCATGAGTTTGGCCACTGTTTCCTTTATAGGGCGATCTGTTACCCCCATGCCTGTGATCCCGCAATCTGTAATTCGATCGCACATTGCCAAGTTTAACGTGCGTAGCCATGCGCAGTGTTTGAAAATGGATTGGATGGATATATCTGTCACGGCATTATAACAGAAGCCCAAATCTAAGTGTCTGATATTAGGAGTGAGTTCTGCTATAGCCAGAACAACAGTTTCTGAAATGTTGCCCATATGACCCAACCTTAAGTCAATAAGAGTATTGTTTGTTTTGTAACATAACCCACGTATAATGCCTTCCCCCTGCACCATTTCGCATTCTGCAAGATTCAAGCTTTCCAATCGCTCTAATTGCCACATGTGGGCTAGGCTCAAATCTGTAATAGACCTGCATCCCTGCAAGGAGAGCTTGGTTAACTGAAGTAAACTGTAGCAAAGCACTATTAGTGAGTTATCAGTAATTCGGGGACAAAATCCTAAATCCAGTTCGGTTAAAGTCTTCAAACGATCACACATCCTTAGTAGACCCGGATTTGATAGTTGCACGCATGATCTAAGTTGTAGCACACCCAATTTAAGTTGTTCTGTTCGCGACAGGGTATCCAGAGATTCACTGTCTATTAAAGTATCACTTAGTGACAGTATTTTTATCCTCTTTGCATGAGTTGAAATGTACCTCAAAATCATTTGGAAAGTAGTTACACTTTCCGATGGTGTTTTCAAGCCGTTGGGATAAAATTTTTTGAACATTCCTCTATGGTAAGAAATTTGACAACCGTCTAAATTAAGCGAGCTGACGTTAGGGCAAAGAGCCAGAACTTTCATTATAATTGCATCGGATAGGTATCTGTTGTAGCTCAAGCCTAATGTTTTTACGTTTACTAATGCTTTCTTTAACTTGGCTTGATCTTCCACGTCCTCCAAGTGCAATCCTGACATCAAAAGTTCTTTACAATCGTGGAGGGTGAGGGATTCCAACTGTGTGCAGCTTGATACAGCTGTTACGAACATTTTCTCTCTGATGTAACATCCATGAAATGTCAGTGATTTTATAAAGGGACCAAATCTATCCCAAAATGGTTTGCTTGCATCTCTTATGTCGATATGCTTCATTACAAAATGCCAGTATCTCCGATGCAAGCTTTCAATCTTTTGCATCTCCTTTAGCTGCCGATCTGCTGTTATATTGACAACTTCCATATTTCTAAAAGACCTGTGCATATATGCGCTATACCATTGCTGACAAACTAAACTTGCTGACTTTCTGTCTTCGATAGATATTAAATATCTGAAGATGTTCTCTACTACTTCAACGGGTAAAGTGTCCATTGTTTACAATATTATCTGAAAAATCAATTAATTTTAATATTTATTTATTTTACTTTTTTAAAATTGTATTGCAATGAATTTGCCTATTTAATTAAATACGGTACGCACGGTAGCCTAACTTTTTACTGTTGGACATTTTGACCCAATTAACAGCTTGACTATATTAACAATATTATAGCTAATATCTGCATCGTTCCTTTGAAACAATGGTATAAAGTATTTTTATGAACGTAAAGATAAGAAAGCTAATCGATACCTACTCTGAAGCAAGCCCTGCCTACTGTATGTACGTAGACAGGGCTTGGTTCGAATTGTTAAATTAGGACTGCAGTATCTGTAAATGTAATGAGTTAAGTGAGACTTACCTATTTCGCTTACAATAATCAATGAAGAGTGTTAAACTAGTTATCAGTTTACAATTTAAAGATTTCAGCGGAAAATCCTAGTTGTCAAAAAAATCAGATGATTATTCCGTCTGCTTGTGTTGAGCAGAGCTCGATCCAGTCACGTGACTTTCCCGCTCATATTTAAACTTGAATCGGTGTTCATATTTCCTTGTCTTGGGCAGGTTATAGTATTCTGCTCCTTGTACTCAGTAGAAGGCTGAATACGTTGAATTCATTAGTTCCCCATGGACCTTACAATGAGCTCACTGATATTACAGGAAATTTGCATCGGTTTTAGGGAGATTCATCTACCTATTGAGATGGCGACCAATGTTCGACTTTCAGAAAATTTCTTCACAACTTTTCATTTCATGACCCCCTGAGCCCAAAACCACCCTCCGCTCAAAATGTCATATGTATGTATATGTACATATATATTGTATATACTGTATATATATGTATGGACAGTATATCGATTTTAGGAAACACTCTACCTTCCGTAAATATTATCTGATTGTGATGAAACTTGACACAAAAATTGATCATACAAATGTCTTGCTCGAGTTTGTAAACCAGCTAGATCCACTATTTAGTTATAAGATGGCGGCCGATTGAAACCTTATATAATTCATATCTCAGTTAATATTGGCCGCAGAGGAATGAATTAAAATTTGACTGAATGCCCGTATTATTATCTACAATAATGGCGATCAACACGTTTTACTACAAATCAACGATTTCAAGATGACGTCCAGTCAAAGTAAAAATAATTTAATAAGTAAAGGTTCATAGTCGTCATTGTTTGGAACACAAGAGTGTTTTGTAAGTTGATGTGGTCGGGAATATAATGAAGAATTTTTATTTTATTTTTACATACATAGCGCAGGTAGCATAGAGGAAAAGCAGGGTCTGCGGAATCTCCCTACTCCCGATCGGCCATAGCCGAAAGGGATTTTTTCTAATTAATAATTCTAATTTTAAAAATTACAATCCTATGGCTAATTGCTGAGTGCATATATGCATGGCTAGATTTTATTTTCTATTTGCACATACAATTTTTATTTGGTAAAACAGTCATCTGGGTTAGCATGAAAACAAGACTTTATGGTCTTATTGTTCGCCCTTTGAGTTGTCAATAAAGTCTTTTTCATTTCATTTCATCTGTTTTAAGTGGAGGGAATTAAAATTAAGCTAATTTCTCATCCTACACATTACCTTCCAGATCCGTCACCGTCAGCTACTTCTCACTTCACGATTAGGCTTTGAGCTGGATAATTAGATTACTCGTGACTTCGTGGTATTTCATTTTAATAAACAAAAAATAACAAAAACTTAGAGTTTTAGAAAAACTTGTTATAACAACCCGAATTAGTAAAACCCAAATAATCGTTAAGAAATTAACTTTGTCTAAGAAACCCACTTGTGTTAGTATAAAACCCTTTTAATTTCTTAACGATTATTTGGGTTTTACTAATTCGGGTTGTTATAACAAGTTTTTCTAAAACTCTAAGTTTTTGTTATTTTTTGTTTATTTGAGCTGGAGTTGGATTCCATAAATTTACTCGTAGTATCCTACTCGCCAAAGCGATTTCTCATAGAAATTGTCTATTAAAAAGCATTGAACCGATATTGTTAGTGGAGTCCTCAAGCTTAATTATATTACAATATTATAAGTCAGTTTAGATATACAATTGCTTTAGAGGAGCTTTTCAACTGTAATGGGGAGAGAGAGCGGGGGTGTGGTTTGAGGAAACGTGCATAGCAACGCATAGGGACGGGACGGGGCTTGTCTTTTGACTCTCCTTCGGGCTATTGATTGAACATCTTGTACACAGAGGGACTTTGCTCCGCTATCTAACTGATAATAGTGTTTCTATTTCAATATACGCCTAAATGATATCATGTTTGAATGTTTATTACTTACTTCTTTCAGAGTGTGTACCCAATTTTCATCAACAGCCTTATCATTTGAAATTGCATTTATTGGGGGTTTTATTTAAAAATTTCATTTTCCCGCCAGAGATTATTTCAGGGAGATTCATCTACTCATTGAGATGGCGACCAATGTTCGATTTCCGGAAAATTTCTTCACCACTTTTCATTTCATGACCCCCTGAGCCTAAAACCACACTCCGTTCAAAATGTTTATATATTTTTAGTTTTTATATATATACAGTATATTTGTGTATCGATTTTAGGAAACACTCTAACTTCCATAAATATTATCCGATTTTGATGAAACTTGGCACAAAAATTGATCATACTAATTTCTTGATCGAGTTCGTTAACCAGCTAGATCCACTATTTAGTTATAAGATTGAAACCTTATATAATTCATTTCTCAGTTAATATTGGTCACAGAGGAATGAATTAAAATCTGACCGAAAGCCCGTATTCTACGATAATGGTAATCAACCCTTTTTACGACCAATCAACCATTTTAAGATGGCATCCAGTCAAAGTAAAAATAATTTGATAAGTAAAAGTTCATAGTCGGCATTGTGGTTCGAAATTTGGAACACAAGAGTGTTTTGTGTGCTGATGTCGGGGTGGGGAAAATAATTAAGTATTTTTTTATTTTTTATTAAATACATAGCGTAGGTAGCGTTGAGGAAAATCAGGGTCTGCGGAATCTCCCTACACCTGAAAGGGATTTTTTATTGTTAATTTGGCACCCTTGTCGAGTAAAAAACTAAGCTGAATGCTGAAGCTAAATATCGATAACCTGAAAAGTGGAAACAGGCTCATAAATCCCATAAAAATTTGTTAAAAATAAATGGTTTTGTCATTTAAGCCCAAGTTCATGATGTCGAAGTGTTACAAGTATTTTGGAAAGGCACGAAAAGGTAGGGTCGGTAGGATTTGTTCTTATGTAGACCTACAAGTACAATACTGAATATATGTACATTCGGGCCATGCTGGGCACCGCTTACTAAATCCCTGTAAAAAAGGGCATCGCCTCCGAAAAAAAAAGTTTGGGAACCACTGCTCTAATCTAACTACCAATCTGACTTCTAAATATTATACCGAGCATTCTTGGAAAATAGGTACAGTTTGTATCGCGCATGTGCAGGCTAGCTGCCATAACGAAATTCCCTTGTCTCTATTACAAGACAGTAATCCCCTGAAGAGTAAAATGGACATTGGAATTATTTCAAGATAAATACTAAATGTTTATATTTGTCCTCGGATTATGGGGGAGTAATTAATTCTTTTCCCGCAGAGGGGTCGTCCATTTACCAAGCCTCCCCTCCAAGCCCTATATTCTCTGAAACTATTGGTTTCTTTGTTTGAATGAATGAATGAATAAACGACTTTATTGCAATACAAATGGCGAACAATAAGACTATAAAGTTTTTTTTCATGTAACCATGTTTCTCATGTTAACCATGTTTGGAACAACTTCCTCTCTTTATCTCTTCTTCCGTTGTTTATTAGACAAATATAATCGAGTCATATCAATTTCGGCTTTGATGTATTTCTACCATGTTCTTGCTCCGCTCAACATTCAGGTACCCAGTGCTTCACATTCGATACCCGGGCGGTGGCAAACATCAACTCTAGTACCGATAGCCGGTATTCAATTTTTGACAATTATTTTTATTATTTATATTAAAAATTGAGTTAGTCCAAAGAAGAAAAGATAGGCCCGAGATATAATTTTTATGACCATACATGGTGAATTTCATCGAAATCCACTGAGTCGTTTGACCGCAGATTGAGTAACACAAAAAGGATACCAATCCAGTTTTCAAGACCCATTTCACTTCATATAATATGCACAGCAATAACAAGGTACCTACTATTGTATGAAACGTGCGAACACAGCTTCACTCACACCTTGCAGATCGATCGGTTTTGTTCGCTTCATTTTCGACACAGGGTAATACTGTGAGCCATGTTTTCTCATTTCCTTTATTACGGCACCCTCCATCTCTCGTCTTTCTCTACGATTTTATTTCATCTTTATTGAATGTACGATTTTTAAATTAAGGATGTGTTGGCTTTCTCCAATGTTTTGTACTGTGTACGAACTATGAACCGATTGTGGATTTGGAGCTTCTTTCTTTTAAAAGTTACTACTATTGGTAAACTACTACTACTAGTTGAACCACGCGTCACCGCAGAAAAATCACGGTAAGATGACCGAGACATACTGTGCGAGTGACAGCAGTCATCTTACAAATGATATATACGAAAACTCTGTCGCATATATCATTTGTAAAATGGCTGTTGTTCGCGTAACACTTGCATAGTATGCCTAAGTCAACTTCCCGTGATTTTATTGCTGTGACATTTGGTTAAACTTGGTGTAGTTTACCAATATGGAACTACTTGCTCTCTCAAGTGTCTGGTCGTCTCTTTTCGGTAAATCTAGTGGAACATTGGAGTTTTTGAGGTAGATATAGTCTTCGAATGTTGTCCCTATTCCCTAACAAAACGTTACTTGACCATTAAATAAATAAATAAAGACTTTTTTGTTCAATTACTAAGCCAACCTAGCGGAGTTAGAGCTATAAAGCCCTCTCTTAGGCCCGTATTACACTAAAACATTTTATAAAACATATTTTACAAAATATTTGAAGAATGGGTCTTTCATTAAAAATTGTTTCGACAGTCCAACTGAACGTCGCCATTTTGGAATCTTCTTCAAATTCTTTTATAAAATGTAATGCCAACCTATTACATTTTATAAAAGAAATTATATTAAAAAAATGGTTTATAAAATATGGCCTATTACACTATCAAAGATCTTTTTCAAATAACTTTTATAAAATGTTTTACAGTGTAATACGGACCTTACACTCAACTGGGAAGACCCGGGACCGCATGCCCAGCATGGCCAGAAAATGTAGCCAGTGTGGGACTACAACCAACAACCTTTCACTGTGTGATCACTGAGTAATACGTCATGTACTCGAAATATAAGTGAGGATAACTACAGTACAAATTACACGGTTATATTAAACATATAAACATTTATTTCATTGGACAGCTTTGGTTTATGCTCAAGGAAACAATAATATTCACAAAAATAATACTTCAAGATTGTCGAAACACATGTAGATTTATGATAAGGCTCAGTTAATATTTAATAAAATGTTGATAACACTCCAGCATACATTTACATTAGGGATATAAACGTTCCATTAAATAAGTTGTGTAGGTTTGTCTAGGTCTGGGTATGCAGTCAATGTTTGAATTGAAGATAATAGGCCTACATATTTATTAGGCTACAATGCAGATAGTTCAGCCATTAATGAGCTAACGTGCCTTAGAAATAATGTTCATTTACATTTTGATGGGGCAGTGCGCGCATTTTCAATATTTTTCTACGTTTTCAATTACTGATGTTAATAACAGCCACATACAATGTTCTTCGTACCAAAATGAAAGGGGGCATTTTCCCCAATGAGTATGAAATTTGATGTTGCCCATAATCTAGAGAGTGGGGATCAGTTAGTCACTATTTAATAGGTTACCGTAGGTCTACTGAAAAATGTAAAAATATTTATTAGCTGGATCCTCTTACAGTCTTACCGATACGCATAAAATTAACGTAGCCTAACAATCATCACGTGATTTTATTTTGTCATATGTAGGCTATATTTTATTTCAATTCTTCATTAATTGCCTGATTCTTTAGTAGGATCGCAGTTAGAGCTAAATCAAAATCAGTATCGTGCCTTTTTTTTTGTAAAAAAATATTGTCTTGTTCAAATTGTCATCAATAGGTACCGAATTCCTCTTATCCTAAGACAACAGTGTCATTGGTCCAATGGTTGAAATCTTTATGTTTAGTCTATGAACTATTATGTTGAGAGGGTCATTTTGGCTCTATCTCAATGCTTGTTTTTAGGCAGCCACAAATCACAACGTTAAGTTTTGTTCTGTTATATTTTATATAACAAACAGAATGCAGTACGTACTGTTATTGTAGTATTCAATGGATCTTGTTAAGTAAAGGGCAAACCATAGGGGTGTATATAAGGAAGTTTTAAATCTGACACAATACCCATGCTGTTGGTACCTTAGTGTGCCGTACGCTGCTGCTGTGTGAATGTACCGAATTTTTTATTTTGAGGAGGTGGACTTAATGGACAACTTGCGTATAAAATTACCTCTCTCTTTCTTTTCGGGTTTTCTCTCGGAGAAAACTTTAAAATTGCAGGAAATTACAAAATGATGGCCACTTGGATGGGAACAATATTGGGACTATTGAAGCTATTATTCAATTTGTTAAAAAATCTGCAAATCCGTACGTTGACGCGATCGCAGCATTAAACAACTCCCTTATGGCCAGGAGTTTGTTGAGTTATCATACAGGTATACGGTACACTTTACATTTTAATATTGGATACAGTTTAAAGTGCTTTAAAATTAGTCAATATAGCGTTTGTAATATTATTTAAATTATTTTCAAATGGGTGGGAACTAATGAAGCTTTCAGTCTAGGACTCCAGGTTATAGCCTAGATTTTGTCTCTCATGTTCTAATAACATTTTTCTCTGTATGAAAACAACCTCATCTAGTTTAAATGTTTGATAGATCCGCAGTACAATATAGGAGTTTCGCTTTGTTTTAAAAGTTAAAATAAATTGCCGGGTAATTATAAACTGAGTAAATGAATGGATGGGAAGGCAACAACGTGAAAGTTTTACATAAGGAAGTATGGAACAAAGGTCCCCTTATCAATGGAATGGCAACAATACCAACACACAAGTCGGCGCATTTATTATTCAGCGTTTTTTGTTGTGCACATCAAGGTGTTTTACTATTTTCTCTTTCATTTAACAATTCAGGCATATACAGTATATTTTCAGTCTAGTGTCTGTTATTTTGGAGAACATTAGGATTTTTCTATTGTCCATTAAGCGCCCTTTATAGTATACTTTCTAGGTAGATGCATTTTTATTGTACCTAATCAGGATGCATACCTCAAGGAACTTATTACTGATTATTTCCTGCACGCAGCTCGAATTATCAGTCCTTAATTATTTCCATGTCTTTCTGTCTCTTAGCTTTGCATCATTCCAAAGTACCGTATTTACAGGAAAGTATGCTGATTTTTGTCTTACGTTCCTGTCCCGATAATTCTTACATCAATAACAACAGATAAATCACATGCAAAACTCATAGTGGGATTACTCGATTACTGGCATATTCTCAGTAACAATTTAAGGGAGGAAGATTTTAGACTTTGGCCTCTGAATTACAGAAACAAATAGATATGATCCGGGAGATGAATCCGCGCGCTCTGTTGTGCCATCCTGACCTTCTCCTGCTACTGCCTGGAACATAAATAATTATGTTACGTTATTGTTATGGCCGCACCAGCCAGCACGTGACCGGATAAGTTCCCCGTTGGCCCATGTCATTTCACGAATCTAAATATACGACAATTTTATCATTACGGAAGCCTACAACGTACTTCATGCCGAATGAAAAATAAAGTGTTGTGTTGTTGTTTCTAACACATGCTTTCAGCATTTCTGCTTTAAGCAACCCTGTCAGCCTGGCGGGGGGAGTGAGTCTGTTAACTTGAGGCACCCTAAGGGCAGACTCTTTCACCTCGGGGAAAGGGGAGTTGACTGACAGGGTGAGCCTCCTGATTATAGTGGATTCCGAACTACTTGGGGAACATGGTAAAGTCACACGATTTGATCGTCGGTGACCAGGACTCGACACGCACGTAGACTGACTGGTATAGTCTCAGCGCGTTATCATGTCCCACCATGTTCCCCTGCCAACGCTGTGTACACTGCCAAGTTTGCCGCAGTTTGAAACATGCTCTGCTCTATTGGATTCAACATGGTAAGGCCGTCGGCAAAAATAAAGTGTTTTTAAATTTAAATCCATTTGCTTATGGTAATAAACGGAGTTAGCCTACTTTATATGTGATTGAACATTATTTTTAAATGGCGTTTTGAATTTTATTAAGGGGAAGCTGAGGTTGGTCACCCCTGCATCACTCCAAAATAGGTTGCTTTATATTTTTATTAAATTTAATACTTAAGTTACAACGATTTGGTCTGTTCAATTAGCAGAGGACTATTTCATGTATAGTACTGTGAGGAATTTCTTAGTTTTGGTAGAGGGGTTTTTCCGTGAAACTGATAGACGGCAGAAATTTACCAAATAGTCAAATTCATGGAAAAGTTAGAACAACAAAAATGAAAAAAAAATCGTTTTAATAAAGTGTAGTAAATATTCCTCTACCAATGGAATGGATCAAATCTTTATAACTCAAGTATTAACTTCAATAAAAAATACTAATTAACCAACCTATTTTGTGGTGATTCAGGGGTGGCCAACGTCAACGGTGTGCTTCCTCTTAAAAGTTCTGAATTACAAATGGCTGACAAACTAAACTGTGCCTGTGCTAAAGATCTACCGTTGTTCAATACACAAATGAAATGTAATTATTTCTCACTTGGGAACGCAATTTATTCTGTACAGCAACTGAGTCAATTTCAGCACGCGTTAATAGTGAACGTGGAACAATAAATCTCCCAAACAATATACTCGACATACATTATTCATGCTGGACAAACTCTTGCAAAGTTTCGGGTAAATAACTTGAGCAACTTTCTTCCCTTTTATCTCTTCCTCGTTCGCTCCAATTGGGTTAATTCAATACTTATAGGTGGAAAATTGTCAAGAGTTATATAGATTTCATTATCATTGTTTGTCAAAGTTTATGAATAGAGGACATTTTCTATAATATCCCTTTAATTTATGACAAATGGGTCTCTGCGCATGGATCATAAAGTACTAGTAGTCTAGTATTATAGTTATCTACTGTAAACATTGAACGTATTACATTTTTAATAACTTCAATGATAACTATAAAAAATAAATAATGTCAGAGTTAGCGTCAAACCAGGGGTGACCAAAGTCGAGATGTCCTCGTAAAGGAAGTACAAGAGGTACCCATTCGAAACTAGATTTTTTAAATGTAAATAAATATAAATATTTCATAAATTCATATTTATAATGTATTTTTTCATATTAATAAATTGCTATAAATTGTACGCTACGCTATGACTACCATTAAGCTTATTACCCAAAGTCCAGGGACCCAAAGCCAAAGTTCTCGTTTAGCTGAGAGCCTCCAAATGTTCCCGAAGGAAATATTCATATTAAAAATTAGAATAAATAAAAAATTAAATATTGCGTTTACAGTCAAATTAATTATAATTCTACCTTCATTATAAGGAACCTAACAAAAAGGATTATCCGAATCCTTCTATCTCTAGAACTTATACAGGTAGGCTATGCCCCATTGAATATTCAATGGAAGATGCTAGCCTAGTAGCATGATCCATTTTATATTTATTTATGCGTATGAAACTGTAGGCCTACCTACTATTGTATTGTTGTTTTAACACTGAGTACCTAACGCAATTTAAATGAAAAGAAAGGCTTTATCAATAATGATTAATGACAGACCCAGTGATTAATTAATTTCTTATTTTGCATCAGAATGACCCCCCAGGCACGGTACCTTTTATTTCTCTAGTTACTTACCACAATCGGATTCTTCAGTTTCCACCTGAAACACAATTTATCTAAATTAATACCGCTGTCAATTAAGGGGGGGGGGGGGGTTAGCTGTGTAACTAAGCTTATGACGTAGGCCTGGGTCCTTAAAAAAGTCATTAAAAACAATAACCAACAATCCAACACAATAACTTCAAGACATGTAGCGTAGTGGTACGGACTCTGACTTTCACTCGAAAGGTTGCTGGTTCGAGTCCCACACTGGCTACATTTTCTGGCCATGCTTCGGAGGGCATGTAAAGCAGGCGGTCCCGGGCCTTCCTAGTTGAGTGTAAGAGAGGGCTTTACACCCCTAACTCCGCTAGGTTGGCTTAGTAATATAAACAATAAAAAAATTCTTATTTATTTATTTTTCAGTTGAGGTAATAAACTGTATAACCGCCATTAATAGCAGATTGTATATTGGTTTCCTGTGTAAATATGACGAAAGCTTGACACTCATCATCATACTATTCAGCTAGACCCGGGGTTATGGAACAATGCTTTAATAAGCTTCTTCCTCAGACTGCAATTGTCTGCTACTTCAGGAGCTGAGCCGATGTCGTATTTGTTGATGTGGTGCAGTTAATGCAGTATTTTAGTTGGCCAATTGGAATGAAATGAAATGAAAATAGTTTATTTGTACAAGTGTACAATTAATAAGGCAGTTTTACATTTGCATTTGCGCCCCCTTCAAATTCAACAAACTTATCCTAAAAGAAGACCTAACCTTAAAAAAAAAAAAAAATTAAGAAAAAACCTAAATAAAATAATAACTGATCAGAATAGCAAGCAATATTAAGAGTATTAAATAACAGTTTGGGCGGTTATTCCACCGACGTTAATAGCGATAGTGTTGGTGATATTGACGTGGTAGCAGACATTTTTAGACAGTCTTTAATGTCTGCTACCACGTCAATCACGTCAATACCATCATTACTATCACTATTGACGTCAGTGGAATATCCACCTTACCATCATTTAAAAATAAAAGTTATGAATTTTCGTTATTTTGTAATATTAAAAAACAAAAACAAATTATATCGTATAATTTTCATGCAAGGTTGCCAGTTGTATAGAGAGTGAGAAAATTCAACTTGTTCGACCTCAAATTCTCAATTAAACTCTAATCCTCCCAGATACGTAGTGCCACTGAAGGTGTCGCCCGACCGAAAATGTTGCTGAAACGTTGGCGAGTATGTTTTCAGATCCGACGACAGCTTCATCTGTCTCCGGCCGTGAAATCTTTACAATAATGTTGCCATTTACAAAGTTATGTGCTAACTACCATCTTTTAACATGGTTTTTAGAATCGTTGCATTATTCAGCCACAAACTCTACGCGGCTGCAAGGTACGCGTATAAGATAACTGAGGGTTCTCACTAGAAATAGTGAAATAGTAAAATCTCAAGGAAAACGACCATGTCGAGTGGAATACTAATTCTCAAACCCGCTCTAAGTCATGAAGATGATAAAATGAACGATGATAGAAATCTCAGTGAATGGTGAAAGAACGATAATTATTGGATGGCTTGGTGTTGTTGATTGTAGCTATAGGTACCTTCAATATGGAAATATTAGTAGCAATAATTCTACATAAGGCTGGCATTTGAGCCTCGGTTATTTGGTAAATGATGACAGTCTAAAGCAACTTTAAGGACTGACATCAACATTATAGATTTAGAAACATATCCTACTGTATATATCTAATTTTGAAATGTCACTTTATGAATCACATAGCCCTTTGGCAGAAATCTCTTTGATGCTAGCTAGCTGGTTTTATCCGCTCTCGTTCATTAATCCCGGTTCAGTGGTTGGAGGGTGAATTTGATTAGCTAGTGATATAGAGGAAGAGCGACTTAAAAGGTGGTTTCCGGAGGCTTCCATTTTGGCAGCAGTTCGATGAGAAAATCCGATTTTCTAATTTAGCATCAACCTTCGCTTCGCTTCCTTCATCGCAATTTTCGGGTTATTATAACACGGAATTTCACAATTTTTTCAAAATCATCTTGATTGTATCTTCCTCTTTCTCAATGCAAGGGAATTCCGTGTCTTAAAATGTAATTTTGGGTTCAGCAAGATTATTTCAAGTTTATCTTTTTTATACGGGTGCCTGAGAACAGGTGTAAGGAGTGGCGTAATGAATTTTGGGGGGCCCTTACGCAAGACAGAGCAGTGGGGTCCCCATACAAGTTTTTTCAATCACGTACGTATCACTTAACTTTCTGGCGCGAAATTGGTTTTTGCTTTCAAACTTTCATTTTCTTTTCTTAAATCAGTTTTTTTTAAATTTTTATATATTTTTTCAGAAAATCCCAAAACAATTACATTTTTTTCCCTTTCTGTAGGGGCCCCTTTGGCCGGGGGCCCTTACACCTTGCGTTACTTGCTACCCTTCTGCCACTGGGTGTAAGAGTAAATGTACCATGAAGTATTGTCAATTAATGCTCGCCTAGAGGCTTACATAAAAACTACATTGTATTGTACTATGGGGAACTCATAGTAATTGACGATTCGAAAGCTGCTGTAGTAACAATACATATACCCCTATAGCCTATAGAGGCTTCTTGACTTCTTAATGAAGTGTTGTATTTGAAAAAATTTGACCATTTGGGAGAAGCCAAGAAATATAGCGCGTTTCCTAAAACGTTGCGCATTTTCGTTACGTTACGTAATTGGGGACTTTTGTCTCATTAAGTTAGCACAAGCGCAAACAATAAATTCTTAAATTAGGGTCTAAAGCTGGATTTATTGGAAAACTGCCACTAGCCAAGCCAGGCAGACTACATACAACATGGACTAAACACAAGACTTGGAGTGGGCCGCAATCTCAGAAGTTTTGCCCCAAAAACATCCCTTTTTCAAACATCACACATTTATAGATCCATTTTCCCATACAACACTCTTACAGAATCAATTAAACAACTTTTCGATTACAGCATTAAAAAAACACAATTTCATCCAATTAGCCGAATGGCAGCCTCAGTTTTTGCGCAAGCAAATAATAAAATTTAAGCTATCTACTTATATATATATTGTACTAACCTACCATTATTATTATCTTTCTTGCTTCTTACAATTTTTTTTTTATGTGGTTTTTATATGATTAAAACATAAATATTATTGTAATAGGTGTATTTAAATATTGTTTGCATTGCAAACTGTTTAGGGGCCCATCCCGAGCCTAGCCTAACGGGCCCCATATGTTCATTAATGTATTACGAAGGAATTTTTTTGAAATACATTTACTTTACTTGACTTTAGCTGACCTTATAAACTATACAGGACTGCTAATAATTAATTTCACGTCATCGCATGGCAATTGTAATTATTCATGAGCATGACTGCCTATAAAAATTAGAGACTGGCTGGGATGCGATGTCTTTCTACAATATATTGAATTCAAACTTTCGAATTAGCAATGAGCCTATATATACGAATAAGCTCATGTTATTTTTATGGACAGGAAGTAGCCTAAATTTTTAGTTTTTAGCTGGCTAACTTTTACTAAAATACCATTTATCGAGAGATCGCGTGTTTATAATTGTTCATGAAGTCTGAAAAGCACGCTCATTTTATTTTCAGTCTAAAATATGTATAACTTGACATGGCCTCCATTATCATACTCCGTCTTGTTTGCATATCGCTCACATTTGCATTTACTGTTTCGATAGAAATGAGCCGTTGGCTGAGGGAGGTACCCTCTGTATATAGCGGGTAGCCTGGGCGGTTTGTCATGGTCTCAGTAATTGGTACCAACGCAACGTTAGGAGATAATGACCACTACTTTATTATATTTTCTCTCAAGGTGTCTATTTTCTGGTTCAAACTTACATTGCGTAAGACTTCCAAGCATGTATCACATTATGTTATATCCTCATTGTGGCCAGTGGGAAATTTCTTAAGAATATATAGTGTGTTTTCATGGTAAAATGAACAACCAATACGGTGCTAGCCAAGTTCCCTCTCATCAAAATCGATTAATTGAAGCCATTTCAATACATTAATATGGAAAATAGTTTGTTTTCCAACGCCTGCTTTCAGCATTTCTGTTTTAAGCACCCCTGTCTGCCTGGTGGGGGGAGTGAGTCTGTTTATTGACTTGAGGCACCCTATGGGCAGACTCCTACACCTCGGGGAGATGAGGAGTTGACTGACAGTGGACCTCCTAATTATAGTGGATTCCGAACCACTTGGGGAACTTGGTAAAGTCACACGATTAATTCGGAGGTGACCAGGACTCGACACGCCTCAGACTGACTAGTATAGTCTCAGCACGTTATCATGTCCCACCATGTTCCCCTGCCAACGCTGTGCACACTACCAAGTTTGCCGCAGTTTTGAACAGGCTTTTAGTGTATCCTGCATAAAATATAATTCAAATTGAAATATTTTCAGCAAACACTGCTGCGCAAGTAAACTAATGCAAGACTCATTGCTGCACATACACATGAGTGACATGACATCACTTTTATTTTCCCAATCTCACTTGTCAGTAGGTACGGTAACTTGTGAAATAAATGCTGGACAGTGTGCGCTGAGGTACTTTGTAAACATCTGCTTTGTAAATAGGCACTTGAATTAGTACCTGACTACTCACACAAGACCGTGGATTTTGAAATTACAGGCGCGAAATAGCTGTGTTTAACGCATTTAAACAACTAGCTATGCATTTATATGATTGAAAAGAAACCTATTTTTTCGTAAGGTCTACCCTGGAACTTTAATATTTTTCACAGCTTTAGAGTACGAATGAGTTGACGCTCGACGTTTTACCCATCGAATCCATTTTAATGCGATGAACCCAAATATCATGCATTTTCCCCATTGCAATTGTCCCGCTGGGCTAGGCCCTGAATTTCCATCTAACAACTTCATTCAGCTTGTAAGTAAAATGTAAATTAGAGGCTGTTAATATTATTTCAACAAAACTTTCTCGTTTTTCCCTCTTGAGTCTTCATCCGCTCATTAACATCCACTCTCTTGACGCCGTAACCTAGAATTTCCACTTAGTTCTTTAATAATGTTTCCTTTTCTCACTCCTACATAAAATTAACAAGTATTTTAATCAACCGAAAATATGATGTCATTTCATAATAATCAAGTAACTATTAACATTCGTACTAGCGTGCTGAACCAGACCTATAAAAGGTTACCTAACTTACGGTATATTGTAGACTGGAACTGACTTACATGCAGTAACTCTGTTAGTCAGTTAATAAGGTTCCTATAGTATAATTTTTCTAGTAAGTCCTAGTTACCTCTTAATAAACTGTTGGTCTGTTCAGTTCGAGTTAACAAGCCCGTAAACAGTCAACAGTCAAAATTTGCCTTTGTTTGCTTGACCCAGAGCAATTAATTTACCCGTCGGCTTACTTCATAGTTAGCTCCTAATAAGTAAAAATCGGCGTTAAATTGTAATTGAATCTATTCTACTAACTGCTCATAGTCCCACACAACTGATTGCTGTTCATTGTTGTATAGGTTAAACATAGGAATGAATTGATACAATAAATTATCCCGAAAAATTTTGATTGGTTGAAATTTAATCCATTGTCAACGAGTAATCAAACCCTCAAAAGCAATGTGGTCATGCTAGGTCTGCGGATGTTTGTCGCTGTTTTATTCTACTTACAATAAGTAACCATAACTGCAATTTTATCTACTACCTAACTACGTGATGGTTTGAGCAAAACGGACGGATGTTGAGAGTGTGCGACCCGTAGGGAATAGGTAGGTACCCCAAAATCCGACTTTTTATTTTTATTTAATTAACAAAGCAAAATATTAAAAATTGAATCATTTATGTTGCAGAAGACTACTTAATTCATGCGCATCATATAATGGGATATTTTTAATTTTGGGTAGATACCGTAAATTTTTCAACAACAAAAAAAAATGATTGAGGGCTAAAATCGCGTAAAATCGATACCATGAAAAAAAAACTACAAAATCAAAAAATCAATAATACTCTATTATCGTAAATGACGCGTAAAGTGGTCTTCTAAAACTTAAATGAACCAATATTTAGTTAATTAAATAAAAAATAAGAAGTATTAAATTTCGGGCTGCCAATTTCCTACGGGACGTACACTCTTAAGGTGAAAAAATTCACTTACCGCAGTCCCTTTCTCCTTCATTCGCTTTACTGCTTCACCCTTGGCTTTTTCTAACACTTCTGACACGAATTTATTTGCTACCGCCATTTTCTGTGGGTCACTTTTGAATTCAGCCATCCTCTCTGCCATTGCATCATCACAGTGAGTCATCTCCTCTTCTGTTCCCTCTGGAAGAAAAAAAAATATATATATACAGTATATTCCCATTTATATACAATTTTGCAACAAAATGAAACATTTTAAAAACATCAGTTTTTAGCGCCTCAAGTAGCTCTTATACAACTTATGGAAACTGTTTTCTCGGTGCTAACTGCTGGATATAAAAATTGTGAAAACGCAGCGAGTTCATCCCGGTGCGGTGAGGTTCTGTCTGAGAGAGATTCTGAGAGGAAATGAAAAAAATACGCTTATGTTTCGTATTTAATTTGCACACATTTTCAAGGCTGAAATCATTACGTAGAATGAATCGTATACACACAGAAACAAAAAATAGTTCCTTCCCTCCCTTCTGTCCCACTGCCAGATCTCCGGAGGAGGAACTTCGAGAAGTTGAATGATTTTAGGTTACATTATTTTACTAAAAACGGAAGTTACTACTTTAATAATAGATTCTAGCCGAAATCACGGCGTTCAAATCTTACCCTAAAGCTATGAAATAAATATTTAAAGTGAGGGTAAGTAAAGTAAACTGTAGTAAAGTAAATTGACATTGTTACATTGGCGTAAATAGAGTAGTCCCGGGGGAGGGGGGCTTAGCCCCCCCCCCCCCCGAGGATTTCTGGTGACAAAGACGTTATGGAGGCTAAATGCATAGTATCCACAATAATGAAAGGGAAATTCATTCTTAGTTTACTTATTTTACATGAAAAAAATCAACATATTGACCAGGTACTTTCACAAAAAATATATTGGTCAAAATGCTTAAAACCCCATTACTTCTGAGCTATTTTTTCCAAATTTTTCTCCGGGGGAGACCCCCCGGCCCCCCTCAATGGTAGGTTTATACGTCGTTATAATATCTCAATTGTACTGCTTGCAAACATTGGCTTACATAGGGGGTCCTGTCCCCCCCCCCTAGGATTTCTGGTGACAAAGACGTTATGGAGGCGAAAAGCATAGTATCCACAATAACAAAGGGGAAATTAATTCTTGGTATGCTTATTTCACATGAAAGACATCATGAAACAAATCAACATATTGATATAGAATATAGCAGACCTATTTTTTCAAAACATTTCTTCGAGGGAGACCCCCGGGCCCCCTCAGTGGTATGTTTATTCGTCTGTAAAATCTCAACTGTACTGCTTTCAAAATGTGTGAAACCTCCCTAATTTGGGCCTATTCATCATTTTTTTCTCCGGGGGATTCCCCCTGCCCCCCTTGCTCCAGGATAGAATATTCATAAAACCTCACTAATTTGGGCCCAATTATCAATTCTTTTTCTCCGGGGGGCCCCCCAGGCTCCCCTTTCTCCAGGGTATAATATGCGTAAAACCTCACTAATTTGGGCCCATTTATCGACTTTTTTCTCCGAGGGATCAAGGTCATGGTGTCATAAAGCCCCCCCCCCCAGAAATTTTGGAAATTTACGCCAATTCCTTTTTAAAGTGATTATTCAGGAGCCTTGGTAAAAAATCTCATGTATTGTAACAGTTAACGTTGGTACCGGGTCAATTTTCACAGGACACATACAACCGTTAAATTAGAAGAAATGCTCTCCTTCATTTCGATACATGACAAGCCTTCACTGGCTTCACTATCACCAATTATTAAACGCCTTCCTCGGGACTGTCACACCAATAATCTTTTACAAATCTAATTCAATAATTATGGCCAATCTGTGTTGGAAATGGGCACATATCTTGTATCAAAATGCTAAAAAAAATGACTTCTGTTTGTCCTGATGTTTTTGACAACTCTACGGTTGAAATTTTATGAGATATTTGATGTTTATCGTACATTTTTAAGGCTTTTGGGCCCAATTGTCTCTTAATTTTACTATAGAATGATCCATAATTTGTGACAATCCCTGATTAGGATGTCACCTCTAGGCTAATAGCTGTTATGATTCACAAGAAATTTTGTCTGCTTTGTAGCGTAGGTACTAAAAGTAGAAAATATAAATCTATGTTATTGTACGTGCTCTGTTCTACACATAGTCACACGGGTAACCTATCATTATTGGTCACAGTGATATCGTAGCTGGCTAAAGTCTCAAAGTTGTATTGTAGCCTGAGGCCGAATACGGATATTAATGGCTTTGGTTTAGTAGAGTTCCATTTGAATTGCCGTCCCACGCTTGTTATTAACGCCCAGCATATATTGCAGTTGGTTGTGACTTGTGAGTATACTGTACATGTGACAATGGTTGTAATGAGACGTGATAAATGTAGTGCTATCATTCTTTGATAAAGTTCTCATTACGATAGTAGTGACTTTTAACATTTTGATGTCGAAAGCTACCTACTTTGTGTGGAAATCATCTCCAGTGACATTTGCCGAGGGATTGACAGCCCAGCTAGGAATCCAGTTTTTGTTTTGGCCAGGGCTACCTCTGCAACTTTCGCTACAGCCCCATTACTATGGATGAATGGCCTATGAAGTAACTTACAATCTCCCCGCTTGGTTCCCTAAAGGGGGGGGGGGGGTAGGGGTAGCGACATGGCAAGCTATTTTACATGTTTTCCAGTCTAAAGCTGTTGCCCCTGTGACGTTTAACACTCTGAGTTCCTGTCGTGCTGTCATCTCATCCATATCCATAATTTGAAAACTATTAATTACAATAAGAGTTAATATACAATAGTGGCGAAGCTGCGAAAACCCATGTTAATTTTTCGATGTCAGAAACAAACCTCTTTCAATGTCAAATTATCACCCACTACATCAGAAAATAATTTCCTGTGCCTCATAGGACTGATAAACTATTTTATTAAATATTAAATTTGTAATAACCTTATCTGGCATCTCACAACCAACCGATTTTCCCTCACCAATGAAAACATTCCCCTTCGCTATTGGAGGCTCGTCAGCATAATATTGAACAATAACGGATAAAGGAACTTAAAGTAATTGTATCGTATATTGTCAACTTCTGCGTGAAGTGGCTCGTCTTTATGCAGCTTAAAATGGGAATTAATTATAAAGATAAGGAGAACTTTGTAATCAAGGGAAGTAAGTAGTAGCTGCTATTAAAACTTTGTTCTTTTAATACCTACTTAAAGGTTCGGCTTTTATCCCTCCCTCTTTAATGTTTAGCGACACGTACAATATACATTTTAATCTTTTAAGAGTGTACAGCCCGTAGGAAATTGGCAGCCCGAAATTTAATACTTATTATTTTTTATTTAATTAACTAAGCATGTTATTAAAGATTTGGCTCATCAAAGTTGTAGAATACTACTTTATGCATCATTTTTAATTTTTGAAATTGTAGCTTTTTCATAAGGCACTGATTCCACCGGCGTCAATAGTGATATTAAATGTTTTTTGACGTGGTAGCAGACACTTTTAGGCAGTCTAAAACTGTCTGCCACCACGTCAAAAAACATTTAATATCACTATTGACGTTGGTGGAATCCCCGCCTAACCATGCAAATATTTTATAAACAATAACTTTTCACGTATAATCGATTATATAAAAAAAACTACAATTTCGAAAAATAAAAATACCTTATATTATATGATGCATGAAGTAGTCTTCTACAACTTTGATGATACAAATCTTTAATAACATGCTTAGTTAATTAAATTAAAAGTATTAAATTTCGGGCTGCCACTTTCCTACGGGCTGTACACTCTTAATACTAGGGAAATCATCGTGCAGGGCTTGTTATTACAGTAGTATTTTTTAAAAATTTAGTTACTGCTGAATTGTACATTTCATATCCTTTCAGTGACGTAGGCTATGCATAAAAATATTTTCAGGGGGGGGGGAGCAGATCGCCTTTAGCTATCATCTATTTTTGTTTTGCATTTTCGGGGGGGGGGGGGCGGGCCTGTCGCCACTGAGTTCTTTGATGCATTAAAACAGCCTAGTTACCTCTTACGTCATGCTCATGCTGACATTAGTCAGTCTGTTCCTCTGTTGGCAGGCTTAGCAAGTTGGCTAGCGTGTTTACCTAACGCCTGAAAATACCATGTTGTATATTCTGAAGACTTACATGATCTGCAGTATGGGATACAGGGTGCTATAAGGATCTAGGCAACTCAAATTAGAAGGGTCGTTTTCAAAGGAGTGAATCGAGGGCATCAACAATAATATCCCATCGACCGAGGATTTAGGAAGTTCCCCAATCAACATTTCCTTCGCTTTCTGAGTGGCAAGGGTTTTTGATCCTTATTACATTTCTGTTTTTTTTCGTGGATATTTTTGGATACATTGTCCTGACGAGGTTGCCCCTTCAACCTAAGTAAATTGTATGTATTCTTAGTAATTCCTCTGCGGACTTTGTATTGTCTTAATAGGCTAACTAGCTTTTCCCACTTATTCTGTAATGGCAATTGCAATTTTTATTCCGTAAATACGGGCACCTAAGTAGTTAACTGATTAAAAAATTGGTTGTCTGTAAGTCGGTTGTAAAGTCGGTTAACGACGATAGTTTAACGTGACATAAATTATACTAAATCTTACTTAAATAATATATGGCTGAAAAGAGAAGGAAATGTGAAAAAGCCCCTAAGTGGTTTTTTAAAACGATAATAACGCGGCCGAAAGAGGCCTATTTTTTTTGTTGAAAATCGTGCACACCCCCTGACGTTTCCACCCCCAAAGCCAAACCCCTTGCTTGGTCACCACAAATATAGCATGGCCTGAAAGAAGAAGAATAGACGAAGACATGGGTATAATTTAAATTAAGATAAGCCTTCCACATCAGCCCAAAAAATTGCTTTAAACCCGCCCATGCAATTCAAATGGGATAGCTGGAAATGAATTTTTTCGCGTCATTTTTTTAGAAATTTTGTGTTCCACTCTAGTTTAAGGGGTGAAGGGGTGATTTTGAAACAATTTATTTATACTAGTTTGAAACCTTAATTTATACTGCTTCTATTGAGACATAAAAAATACATTTCGGTTGAAAATTGCAGGCTGTGGAAGTTTTTTATCTATGCATGTAATTGGAAAAGTACCCTTTGAACCTGTTTTCGCCGAAACACCTGAGCCTGAACGAAGCGACGGATAGTAAAACTGAATATATGTCTGGAAAGAGTAAGAAAGGTGGAAAAGAACTAAAGCAGTTTGAAGTTTTCAAATTGATATTAACACCCCCAAAAAAGCGGCCGGAAAAGACCTATTTTCAATTATTAATAAAAATCGGCAAATTTGGGCGCACTCGACGTTTCCGACCCCCAAAGTCGAACTCCTTGCCTTATCACAACAAATATAGCATGGTCCGAAAGAGAAAGAATAGACGAAGACATGGGTATAATTTAAATTGAGATAGACCTTCTACATCTGCCCAAAAAGTTTTAAACCCGCGTTACGGACCCGCGTCACCCGACTCACGTTACACGTTTTCGTACATGCACCTAGTATTCCTAGTATTCATCGACTTATTAGACGTTGTCACGTCAAAAATTGCCGTGTTCATTTAGGCCTACAATAACCCTAAATCAAATTGTACAGTGAACTCGAATTCTACAAATCCCCTCAATTTGGCGTAAAATTGACACAGACAATCCCGTCTCTTGATGAAATAGGCTTGGGTTGGATTTAAAAATTGAACCTGCTATTGATCTTTTGTTGCAATAATTTCCGTGCCGAAGTCAAGCTTGTGTGATGTTGGGGTTACTAAGTCCAGATGGCGTTTTCCTTGACTTTTACGAGACCATAAACTAGTCTTTTCTAAACAGTCAACCCTACTGAGACATTGCCAATGGCTTAACGGTCTTTTGTCTTTTTCCTCTCCTGGGGCTGATTGCTTTGGTTTTAAACTGTAAAATTATATAACATTTATTCTCTATTTAGTAAGGCACTATATACCCGGGTAGTGTCATCCGCCATTTTTTATCCTATATTTCCTATATGCTAAGTATTGTAATTATTTTTAAGAAAAGTAAAAGGTTGAAAAAAACGAAAACACGTTTTAGTATTTTTTTATGAAACACTTCCCTAATTGGTAGAACGTTTTTTATATAAAAAATAAATAAACAATGATAAATTTATAATAATAAATAGGTAAACGCCCAGTGCTTGGCTTATACACCAGACTTATAATGGATAAAAAATGGCGGATGACTATACCTGTCTAATATAGAGCCCTATTATTTAGGTATCATTGCCCAGTATTATGTTATTGGTGTCATAATAGTATTAACCCCTCGTGCCATTTTTGAAGTTGATAAAATTCAATTAAAACTCAGACTCTATAGAACCCTAACATAATAGGAGATATCGTATACAATACAGTATGATGCGTTCTTAGTTAGACGCCGGTACTCCTACTGTACATGATCCTTGCGGTTCCGTTTAGATTGCGCAATACCCTACACACAGTACCTATATAAGATAATAATGACAGATGGAAAATTTTGAAAATCTAGGCGTAGCCGGTTGTATTTCTGATACATGCAGTATATATACCTATACAACCCAAAGGCAGAATAGTTCGTACACCTCAAAAATTTATAACTCCTGTTTTTAAAAAAATAATAATCAACTTAATAGATAATATTTTAAAGAATACTTGCTGTCAATCGATAGAGGACATGATAAAGTACAGCTAGCAAAATAAACTTCAAAAATAATACACATGAACAATTCAGGATTAATACGAGGGCAATCCAGAAACTAGATTACGTTTTGGAATAAAACATAAACAAAGTATAGGAAACAAATTTAATTATATACAGATGAAAGCCACACTCAAAGACTACTTTTCTACATAGTCACCATGCAAATTAAGGCATTTATCGTAGCGATGTACGAGCTTGGAAATGCCGTCGTCGAAAAATTCGGCCGCCTGCGCCTTCAACCACTCCGTTACCTCTTCTTGCAGCTGATGATTTCGTGCAACAAACTTCGCGAAATTTGTGGAAAACTCAAAGACAGTTCCGTTATTGTGACATTTCGATTTTCACGGACTTTCGCATCGACCTTTTCGACAAGTTCGGAAGTCACTATGCTGGGTCTCCCACTTCGATCTTCGTCGTGAACATTGGTTCGGCCATTTTTAAATCTTATGACTCACTGACGCACTCCACCTTCAGTGATAATGTTGTCCCCATACACCTCACAAAGCTGCCGATAGATTTCTATCGGTTTACAGTTTTTTGCAGTCAGAAACCTTATTACTGCACGCACCTCGCATCTCGCGGGAGTTTCAATTAACGCAGACATTTTAAACCGTCACAGTATCTGAACAGAGCACAGCACGAACCTCTCACTAGCACGGCTAGATGCCCACTGAGCTGCGCATGCTCTGACCCCAAGATGGCCGCGCTAGCCCCGCCCCTAGCGGACACAGACGAAAACGTAATCTAGTTTCTGGATTACCCTCGTATTTGTTTCAACAACTTGGGAGGCGTAATAGTTCGCACAGTCAAAGTGAATTATCTATCAGTACTGCGATACCCCCCCCCCTTTGTTTTTTATAACAGCGGCAATTCTTTTGGGCATTGAAGAAACAATATTACTGCACATCGCTGGTGTAATACCACTCCACACATCTTGGAAGGCCTTCTTCAGTTCTTCCTTTGTCTTCGGGCTCTTTTTGGCTACTACCTTATTCATGATGAGCCAAAGGTTCTCAATTGGAGACAAATCTGGGCTATTAGCTGTCCATGTCAAAACCGAATCGTTTTTTTTCCACCAAACCACTGTTTAGCAGAATTTGTAGTGTTATAAGTGGCCCCGTCTCGCTGAAATACAAAATTAACATCGGGATGTAGGGCACTTATCGACGGTAAAAGATGGCTGTTTTGAATTTCTAAATACTTAGGGTCATTGACAGTGCCTTCTACGAAGTACAGGTGACCAACTCCTTTCGAACTCAAGCATCCCCATATCATTACGCTGGTAGGGCACTTGACCGTCTGTTTTATGCATTGTGGCTGATCAGCTTCAGGCTTCATCCTTATGACTTTGGGTCTTTGATTGCCCATATGTAGAACAAACCGTGACTCATTGGACCAAATAATTATTTCCCAGCGGTCTTTGGGCCATTTTGAAAAGTTTCTAGCCCATTGCAACCTTCTTCGTGTTTGACGCCTTGAAAGCGCGGTCATTTTCTTCGCTGAAAACAATTTGTAACCTATTTCCTTCATGACCCTTCGGCAAGTTCTTATGGAGACAGCTTCACTAATAGCCTCCCTCCACTTTTCAGTGATTTCCTTCAACGTTCCGCGCCTATTTAGAAGAATTAAGGTCTTCAGGTGCCTGCGTTCTCTCAGGGGATAGGGTGTTTTTCGGCCTGTTTTTCGTTTAGGATGGCTACTGCCTCTTTCACGGGACATGCTGATAATTGACTGCACTGTTGAAGGTGGTAGAAGCAGCTGCTGAACAATGTTCCTCGCAGATACGCCGGTTTGGTGAAGATATATGATCTTCTTTGTCTCTTCAGAAATTGGTTTTTCACAAGACATTTTTGTAGATGTTATTTTTACAATATTTTTCAACACTTTTCAGGTATTAAACATAAAAACAGAAGTGTAGATGTTCAAATCTGCAGTAAAATTTGACCTATATTTAGCCCAAAGGGGATTCAGTAAAAGTGTGCGAACTAATATGCCTCACGAACGGATAAAGAATTTTTTTTTTCTGAACTGACCATACTTCTTATATTTGAAGTAAATGTAGCTAGATATACTTAATCATGTCCTCTATCGAGTGATAGCATGTACTCTTTATAACACCATATATTAAGATTATTATTATTATTTTTAAAAACAGGAGTTGTAAATTTTTCAGGTGTGCGAACTATTCTGCCTTTGGGTTGTACTTTAGGCTCAGGGGGTCATGAAATGATAAGTTGTGAAGAAATTTTCCGGAAGTCGAACATTGGTCGCCATCTCAATAGGTACAATAGATGAATCTCCCTAAAAAACATTTTGTGCTGAGGGCCCCTAGGCAGTCACCTGTGCTTAAATCCCAGACTGCAGTTATCCTTTAATTAGATAAATGATAGCGTTCTGCTCATTGCCTTCCAGCATGCGAGCCTACCGCCTACCCACAGTATGTCATATACATCAGCCTGATCCAGTCGACAGGCAGCGTTTGTCCATATTTATTATTAGTAGTTCACCAAACCCAATTAATACGCACCTTAATACCTTAGTGATATTGTTAGTATGGTCTGAGCGGGTAGTTTCACTAACCGGCCTAGAACACTGCCATATCACTATGCCAGTCATACGTTATAGGCTTGAGTAAATATTAACGCGGTAGGTAGGCTACCTATTCACTTTAATTTTTGTACCTATAATGAATGAATTATTGCTTTCCAATGTATACGTAGGCTAGTAGTATAAGGAAAGCGTTGTAACGGTCGAAATTTTCGATTCCGAGATTTCAACGGATTTACACGTTTTGAGGTCCCAGGAACCCAAAAAAGTGGTTTTTACGAAATGTCTGTGTGTCGTTCTGTTTGTCTGTGCGTCGATTTCCGGGCAAACGACTCGGTCGATTTTGATGAAATTTGGCATGTAGGTTCGCAAAAATCATACCTCGGGACCATTTCTTTATTTGGGGCTAACTCAATTCTCAAAAAACTATTATAATATATATATAATTATTTCCCAAAAACGGCTCCAATGATTTCTTTTAAATTCACATATATTGTAGTTGTTATTAATGTTGATAAAATGCGGGGGTCGCTTGCCCCTTGATACTTTGCTTCTGGGGGTAAAAAAGTAAAAATAACTAAATTTTCATGAAAAATGACTACAAAATAATTTTTCTGCAAAACCTTTCAATCGATGATTTCTACTTTCAGGTATGTTTTAGGTGTTACATTGAGTAACGAAACCGGACAGATTGCTTTCCCAGAAAAGTATTTGGTTTTGTACAAAACAATTTTTTTTTTTTTTTTTTTTTAAATGATGGAAAATTCACGCTCAAATGCATTGCGTGCCCTGCCAGTATTGCTGTGTGTTCAGAAAGCTATTTAAATTCTAAGTCACGTGTTACTTTTGTAGGCTATAAGTTGTCCCTGCCGAGTCTTACTCACTTCTTTTGCTTTACGTTTAGACCTAGCAGTGTGGGACTTACTACTCTTTCAGCCTTCAACTCTGGTAACATTTTTAACGACGCTACCCATGCTCTGGAATACAAAGCATAGTCCTATAGAGAAATCCCAATATTATTATCTTAGTCTTTAGACAGAGCACACATACACATCATCCATCCTGTAGATTTCGTTGTTGTCTATTAACCCATGGACCATGGAGTGTTAAAATAGTTATAACCGAACATGTGGGCTAAGGGCTATATTGTCTGCATCTTTAAAATGAAAAACCAGCTAATGAAGCATTCTCCTATGTTATGAAGTAAATATGTAGTAGCTTATCCCATACCGTGCTTTAATGAAATCTACAACAATTTGTTGCAGGATCAGGAGCTAAAGCCTACCTGCCTGAAGTCACCTAGAGCCTGTGTAGATGTCTCAGGCCGAAGTAGCCATGCGACTTCACGTGGAATGGAAACTATGGCACACTCACTCTCACCACACACGCCGCTTTACATCGACTGTCGAGTCGGCCTCGGCGTCGGGTACTCGGTGCGAGCACTGCTGGCCTGGACGCACGCCCGTGACGTCATACTCCAGGACCCTCCGAGGTCTATCCGATCCCTACTTAGCTTTATTGCTTCCCAATTATCACTAGTAGAAATATCTGGTTCTGTTTGCACGTGGGTATGCAGGCAGACAATAACTAGCCTATGTTATAAAAATTCAGAAGCAGTGTTGCTATGGAACCATTTGCTTTACGAAAATATAACATGTGAATATCATAGACATAACCTCTAGTGGCCATTTAATACCTACTACCAACTTAGGATTAGGCTAGGCTGCAGATAATACTTATCATAGGTTCAGTGCAGAATGTTATGAAACAATCTGCGTCATGCTGATGACATTGTGCTGGTTGCTTAATTAACGTGCAGAAGACCAACTGATGGCTGCCAGAGGCTATAAAATTAACTTAATATTGTTCTGGATGGTGCGCCTGTAGTACAATGTGAATAATACCGGTACCTCGAGCTCATTGGAAACAGTGAGTGGGAGGCGATTTCGAACATTCGCAGCCGCATTGAACAAGCTAGAAATGGTCTTCAACAAAATGCAGAAAGTACTTCGGTGTCGGAATCAGCGGTTGGACCTTCGATTGAGAGTGGTGGTATCTTTCGATTATGAGGAATTTTGAGATGGTGTAAAAATATTTTACACCATATTTGAAATTAGTCACTGTGGGAAATCCAATTACGGCTATTGAGATAAAAATAAATAAATATTGACTTGTCTTGTTCTATTACTAAGCCAACCTAGCGGAGTTAGGGCTATAAAGCCTTCTCTTACACTCAACTAGGAAGGCCCGGGACCGCCTGCTTTACATGCCCTCCGAAGCATGGCCAGAAAATTTAGGACGTGTAGGGGCTCGAACCAACAACGTTTCGGGTGAAAGTCCGTACCACTTCTCTATATGTCGACTTGAGAGGATGTTGCTAAAAAGGGAAGGTAGTTAAAAATGAAAACATATTAACTAGTTTTATTGCTTCCGCTACAATCTTACGTTTTTGTATGTATAGATACAATTGATAGCCTACAGTACGATAGTAGTAGCCGTTCTGTGGTATTCTCGGGTTGCATGACTTAAGATGAAAGTGTGGCACTATGTTCACATATTTTGGTTTCAAAGTCACCATAGAATGGCTACGACCGATGGATTTTGAATTGTGAAAGTTAAAGCTAGGCTACCGATGACGAAGTACGACTCAATCAAGGTCACATGTTGCATAAAGCTTGAAACAACACAAGATCGCTGTCAGCAGTAGAAACCGTGAGGGATGTGTTAGCTGGTAGGAATAGAATGCAGCCTATCTTGAACTGAACATCTCCAAGCACAGAATTTCCAGCGGCCTTGCCTGATGTTGTTAGTAGAATCGACGCTGATTTTCTTGGAAGTAATTTGTACTCCGTATCTTCAGGAAGTGTGATTTTTGCAACTGCGAAGTCCCTGACAGGTGGTTCATATAGGAGAGTGTATTGGTCTTCTCTAAGAGGTTGAAATTTGATTTCTGCAGGTTCATATGATTTATATGTCAGCATCTGGCACAATGTTGTTGTATCTCTGAAAACGGAAAAAAGGAAATCTAAACATGTATAAAAAGGCCAAGGGGTTAAAAAAGGAATCTAAATAAAAATGTCGATGTCTCCCCCGCATTAATAAGGAACGCGGCATCTTTGCTGGTAGACTTAATGAAAATTTCAGACACAAATTAAGGAAAGTTATTGTGCTTAGTGCAGTGTATGTACATAGTGTAAAGGTGATATGTACGAACTAATATCGTAATAGGCTACAAAACGAATGAATAAACTGTTGAAAAAACAATTAAGTGCTGTTTCTACAACAACATGAAGTTGATTTTTCGAAATTATGCCAATCCGTGAAATACTTCTATTGGTATCGTTGACTTCGCAGCAACATAGTTTTCCAGGATTGTACATTTTTAGTCATGACCACAAGCCATTTTAAACATTAAGTACGAACCTGAATTTTGGAGTGAGTCCTGCTCGCACCACATTGTCTGAATTTGCCATGCACTCAACACAGCTTCCACTTATGTAAGCATGCGGTTCATTAGGAGCCAAAAACAAAGCTTCTCCTGGAGAGAGGACTAAATAGTTTAGCCAAAACACACACAAGCAGCCAACATCTCCGGGAAACTGTCCGTTAAGTCGACGTAATAATTTAATTTCATCAGTATCGTCCGGCCGGTTGATTAAGTGAGAAAGGGCTTTCTTCACTTGCTCCGCAGAGCTTGTCATTAGGGCTTCAAAACATCCGCGAATATCATCCTTTCCTGAAAGAAACGTCTCAACTTTTTCCTTGTCTAACAATTCCTGCAGCTCAATATAGGTGGTAACAGCTAACTGGATCTCTTGTCTGGGGCGAAAGCCACATAATGCTTCAAATTCAGAAAGCGCAATTGCCAGCTCTGGTTTATGATTAGGATCCTTGTATACATCAGGAAACTCAAGGAATAACTGTTCTGCGTGTGATTTAGCTGGATGTGCTTGTATTGACAATGCTGTTTCTACTGAAAGCACTTTAAATAAAAAAGGCAGCGATGCTGCAAAGACATCAGATACGTCTTGACCCAATTGTTCGGGATGTTTTTTCAGATGCTCCAGTAGAGACTCATTAGTTTTCTTCAACACAGACGGACCACTAGGATGGACTCCCATCCACAGCTCAGCATATGGAATATCCCTTATTGCTTCATTTCGATTCGCACCTGCAATTAGCGCAACTAAACTTGTATCCCCACGCTTTCCCCATGCGTAGCTTTGAACCGCACAAATCAATTCCATCCTTGCACTTATCTAAAACTGAAGATGTAAAATAAACTACGCGACACCCGGTGGAGATAAGACAAGGTCAAAATGGTCACTGGCTCATTATACAACATACATAACAAAGCATCATGCTTACATATTTTTAGGTTACGACTGAGGGGTTTCGTCCCATAGGCGGGGACCTCTAATGTTTTCCCAATTATCAATGTCAAGTTCTTTAATTTTTTCAAACTCTGACTCCAATGTTACTTCTCCTTTCTTTTTAGTTTTCACGCCTGGTACATTTAACGCATACGGGTCTGTCATTTCATTCTTTCGAAATTCGTATTTAATACTGGCAAATTCCCGAACTCCAAGCCAACCTGCTGTCATTAATATAAAAAATGGCAAACCATATTTTACGTGTTTATTACTAAAAAATTGTACTACGACACTTGGCAACAACGCCATTTTTAAATAAAAAACACATGGTCATGGTCAAGAAATTTTGTAGTACCCAATAATGCCAACAAAGTAAAATAATATAAAAAGTATAGAGAAAGTATGAGAAATTGTCTCTTTGATACAACGTTATTATTATTATTTATAATTATAAAATAATAATAGTTATTATACATGATTATTCCATTATTACATTGGTCAAAAATTGACAAAAAAGAAATACAGACTTCAAAAGTGAGCTTTAATATTTTTTAATTTTGTTATGTTTAAAACTATGAAAGTATGAAATGAAAACAACAAAGATGTCAATTGATATGTTTACACCATATTTTTTTAAACCTTTCTCTTTGTAATATGCAATAATTTTGCAATGTTTCGTTGTGGCCTAAGAATTAGATTTCATTGATATACTGCGATTAACATACATATTTTATTTGGGACATCCTCAGGTATTATGGAAATATTTTGTGTTATTTCTCATAACGTCACTGCTAAGGTTTCTTTTATTACGATATTGGTCTATTATTTAACGTTTTAGTACCTACAATGTATTTTTTTTAAAGTTGTATAATGATAAATTGTAGTTTATAAGTAGAAAAGGGCTCAAAGATTTAGGTAGCCTCTTGCAATTTTTTATCAATGTCACCCAATAGTTATTGCCTGTATTGGAGTTAGTGCCAACGTAGCCTATGGCAGTGTGAAAATCCTCTAAATAATTCATTGTTATCAATTGCAGCATTTAAAATGCCTAACACTAATCGTGAGGACAAATCGTTCGTTGATGGGTTGCCGGTGAAGATAACAGAGAAATTCAAACGACCCCCAATCATTAAATTGCCCGTCGTATGTCAAAACTGCTCACCAAACCCCATTATTTATGAGGAGGTAAGTAATGAACATGAGGGCTATAAATCTTGTAATAGCCTTGAGGTAGTAATTGAATGTATTATGTTAAAATTTAAGTTGCTCGTAGGTTTACCCGTGAATCTCCATATATCTTTGTTCGTTAATCGCTGCTTCTTGAGAATGTGCAGACTATTACTTTGATTAATGGTCTCAATAACCGTGTAGTACATCTGTATTGAAATTACCAAAAACATGTCAGAACGATTCTATTGTATTGGTAGTTGGCAAAAGTGTATGTGGTGGCTGTTCATTTGGTAACTCCGCTACTAAGATAGAAAACAATCTTCTCCCGGCATATTTGAAGAAAAATAAAAAAATTAAAGATGTTCATAGTTATGACACCAGGAATGCTGATAACTTCATTTTAGAACATAAAAATTCCATGTTTGGTAAAAATGTTTGACCTTGGAATTAGTCGTTATAATAAACTGCCGCCTTAAATCAAGAGGATCGAGAAGTTGGAAGCCTTCAGGAGTGCTTTGATTAAAATTATGCGGAATAGTTAATTCCACGGCTCTTTGTGGTACCACTAAATCACCTATACGGTGATAGATCGATTATTGGCAATCATTAGCATTACATGCTACTGTCAACAACAACAACCCGGGACGAATGCGAAGCAATCATATTATGACTTCAGTGGCTACCACACCTTACTGAGCTAATGAAAGACGACACGAGATAGACATTGTGAAACCCCACTACAATAGAAAACAAACCAGTGTCAACCTATAAATTAAACCACCTGTACATATTTTTAACTGTTTGTGTTTGTTAAGTAACACCTGAAATTCAAGGCCAACTCTTCCTTTCAATTTTTCTTGACTAATAGGTAGGCATCACAACCTAGGTGACTATAACGAAGACCTTGTCTGCTGTATGCTAGATGCATTTACATGTAAAATACGCGTATAGGGCATAACATTATTTTCTTGGCATTTTATTAAGTGCGTATTACTATGTACCATATCATCTCTATATGATACACAACATGTGTAAATTTAAAAAAAGTAAGTTTGTTATTAAAATTGTATTTTGTTGCAGTATGATTTTAGATTGGAGCGTAGTGTGCTATCAAAAATGGAAGAATGGAAAAAAGCTAGGCAGGAACAATTTCAAAGGCGAGAAGAAAGGCGAAAGGAGCTGAAAGCAATGAATGAGACAGAAAAACCCAAGGACGGCTCACCGACTGATTGTAAATCGCCGCAGGACGTACCAAGTTCCCAGAAAGACATCGAGCCCTCAATTCTAACCCCTAGTACCGTAGGAAGTATGTCAGAGGAGGCTCTAAAGCCGTTACCTAACTATTTCAATTTCTCTGAGTTTGAATCTGACAATTCTAGCCCATTTGATAATATGGAACTGAAAACTATTAATGACATGGAGGTGTTAGCAAGCGTACTTTCATCGTCTAGTGATGCAATGCCCCCTTCCCAAGAAAAGACTAGTCACTCGTTAATCAATAATAATTTCATTCCTAGTAAGAATGGTGTAGTTTATAATAAGTGGGAAGGTTATAATACTTATTCTAGTCCCCAATACTATGCGCAAAATTACTCATATCCGGCCATGTACTCTCCTGTTGTGTACCCTCAGCAGCCACAACCACACTGGTATGTTGGGGATTCAGTCGCGAGTCAACCGTCGCCTTACTTTGGATCCTCTTCCATACCCTCTGCCCATGATTATCATTGCGATGCAGGTACGTTTGTTCCCTTAATTTAACTCATCACACATATTCGTCACCAGTCAGTTCATTAAAACCAATGACATAATATAAAACGATCAAGTACTAGTAAGTGTATGTTTGCTAAAGGTCATAAGAAGGAATTACGCATAAATTACCGACATTTTTGTTTGTTTAAGAACTTTTTATGGACCTAGGCCTACTTACAGTGAGCCCATAGGTCCCTTGTCCAATGCCAAGGACCCGATGGATTTCGGACATTATTTGTATTGTTTCCGTATGAATTTTAGGCCGTTGGCAAACTAATATACGTCCTCAATGTCAACCTACACCGGCTACAAGCGATAATGGACAAGCTGAGACAAGCTTGCCATTGACTCAATGAAACATGCGAAAGCATAACTTAACCATGTGTCACATTAACTCATTTTATAATTATATTGTTCGTTACAGGGACTATTCCTAAAGTGAAGGAGGAGAGCATAGTAAATAATAAAAGTAATTCAAAGAGTGTGCCAGATCTTGTGCTTGAGCTCCAGGAAGAATTGAAAGAGAAACAATTCTTTGATGAACAAAGGAGAAAGACGAAGACGCCACCCCCACGGCCATCTCTTCTTAACAGCACCGGACTTGAGGTATTAAAAAGTTATGTGGATGAGTATTGGGGCGTTGGAGGTGAGGATAATTATTAATCAGGACTTATGTCTTGAATAGTTGTAAAGATAGCAACAGATTCTGAGTAATGAAGAACCAGTAGAATCTGGGCTGATGGGCCGTGGTCGAATTGAATGTGAACTTCCAAACGTTTCGTCAACATCTGCGGTCGGCATCTTCAGTGGCGCTGCGTAGACTTCGAAGTTTGTACCTCGGTGGCTCCGTAGTGAGTGACTGGGTAGGGGGCTGCTCACCGAGGTACAACCTTCGAAGTCTACGCAGCGCCACTGAAGATGTCGACCGCAGATGTTGACGAAACGTTTGGAAGTTCACTTTCAATTCGACCATGGCCTATCAGCCAGGATTTTACTGGTTCTTCATTTGACTCCGGCCGTGAAAGCTTATGCAGTTACATAGATTCTGAGTAACCCCCTAGTATAAACAACTGGCGTGATTCCATAGAGAAATGAATGCTTCAATTGTAAACCTTCCGCATTTGAGCTTATTTGCCAGATATAGCCCAAGAATAAAATGCAAACATAACTAATTTTATTGATGATTTAAGATTATACAACGCATACTTTTCTTTAATTATTTTGAAATGAAAAAGAAATTTCTAGCTGAAAGAACGAAAGAAACCCATATTTCTAATGTCCATTCAATCAAAAGTATGCGAATAGCCTCTTTATTCAGAATGATTACTACTGATGGATTTCGGTAGGTTTCCGATTGCATGATGATTTGCATCAATTTATATCTTTAAAATATTGCTTCAGAATTGGAAACCATGGCCAGAGCTTGAAAGCCCTCACCATTCGGCAGCTGACTTCGATGACACATTGACGTCCACCGAACAGATACTTGCTAAGAGGGTCAGTGAAATGGGGTTTCCTATTGCGAGGGTAATTAGAACTATCAAGAAGTTTCAAGGAGATGATAAAAAGGTATTAGATGGTTTTAACCTAATTTTTCACTGTCGCAATTAGTTATTACTTCCTACAGCTCAGTGTTTTCGGGTGCTGACCCACACTTGGAAACAGTGGTCTGTGTAATATTGTAGCTATTTTGCGTAATGTGTACAGTAGCTATTACTAGAGGTCGCCGAAGCTAGTTTTCAAAGGCACTTTCAACCACCCTAGGCGTCCATGTAGGCCAAGACTAAGATGGAGAGACCAAGTGCTCGAAATTTGCACGCCACCGGCACCCGAGATTGGAAGCGGCGGAAGATCGTCCGAGGTGGTGGGGTGTAGTGGCAGCGGCCAAAGTCCCCCCGGGCTGGATGCGCCAACCTAAGTCAAAGTAAGTCAGTACAGTAGCTAAAAACCCATCATTGTTTACTGTTATTTTTTTTAGGTTATAGACTTCTTACTCCAGGTGCAGCGCCTGGAGGAAGAATCATTTCCAGGGGACATGGCTGAAAAAGCTTTACATGCAAATAACTACGATATTGCAAGTTCGAAAAAACACCTGGAAGCAGTAGTCACACTTCTAGACCTGGGATTTGATGCTGAGTCGATTGAAGAAGCTCTTATTAATACGAACAACGATAGAGATGCTGCATTGGAAAGGCTTATAACATAACACTAAGAGATTTCAAAAAGGGTTTTTGAGTAGTTGAAAGAGGGCTCTTTGGCGGACGAATAGGCTTGCTATAAGAAAGAGGAATGTCGCTGGATTTCTAAAAGATACACATCAAATTTTCATGAGCAATACAAAGCTGCACTGTTCCACGTAGAAAATTGCCACCCCAAAATCCGTTCATTTTATTTCATTTTTCTCATTTTATTTAATAAACAATGGAATTTTTTAAAGATTTGCTCCATATGTGTTGTAGAAGTCTACTTCATACATCATATAATACGGTATTTTTATTTTTCCATGTTTGTTCCGCAGTTCTTTCACGTAAAGTATAATTCATGGTAAAAATAAAAATTCAACACCAAATATTAAAACTATCCTATTTCCTATTATTATATGATACATGCAAGTCTTCTATAATTTTAATGGACCTAATCTTTAATAATTCGCTCTGTTAATTAAAAATATAAATATTAAATTTTGTGGGGCCAATTTGCTATGTAGCATATCCTCTAAATTTCTAAAAGGGATTGTCAAAAACGGGATTTTTCTCTACATTCAGTTTTTCACAATACATCTACGGCACATTTCTAGTAATTAGAAAGTTTTCATGGAGTGCATTTTCTCATCTGTGCTGTTTTGCTAATCTATGAACGGTTTTTAGAGAAATTAAGGTTCGTATAAAATCGCACGTATCATACGCAATCTCCATGTTCAGATATTTGGAATGATCCGCTTTAATGTGGCTACGTTAGGCGACAATTCCACCGGGCGAATTTACTTCATTTGTTATTTGAGATTATATGTTCGTTTTGTCTTAAGGAGACTATTAGCTAGGTTGGCTTAGTAATAGAACAACAAAAAAGTCGATATTTATTTATTATTTACTTATTTATTATGTAGATACTTAACTTATCTATTATAAATTAAGTTATAATATGGTAGCAGACATCATTAATAAGTCTCTACCATATTATAACTTAATTTATAATATATAAGTTAAATATCTACATTATAGTCTCCTTAAAACAAAACAAACAAAAAATCTCAAATCACTAATGAAGTAAATTCGCCGCTGGAATTGCCGCCTTATATTTTAGTCGTTTTCGTTCACGCGATATTTTAAATTCCTCGTTAAATGATCAGCCTGGTTTTTAGCGTTGCTATGTCTACTCTTGTATGTTGCAAAGCAGATACTCTTTATTATTTCAGTATTAATTTGTTATTTTTTACTCGTTCCTTTATCTGGCTTGCCCAAATTTGAAGGCTAAAACGGTATTGAGCTTGCATAAAATTATTGCAAAGCGCTAAATTGACTTAATGTGTGTAATCTTTGATGTGTGGTTGTAAGTTGTAAGAACACTGCATATTCTATAGTATTTCTATCACGGTTTGCGACACTTTCGGGTGTGTGTGCTTGGTTTGTTGCTAACGTTAATCGGGGCGAAATCCGGAAAACGAAGATTCAAAAATACATTTTATCACTCAGCCACAAATCTTAAATGTGCAATCTGTCCTTACATTTGTTCTTATACAGTTCAGAAGTATTTTCCTTTAAAGTGTTGCCCTGGGTTTGAAGAAAATATCTGAACTGTCAGAAATTCGAGATAGTATGTATGGCATTCAAGTTTTAAAACTGCTACCATAAAAGCCCTTTAAAAGTTGGCTCTTTCAAGTTATGTTACTTTACAAAAAATTTAAGGGTGATGCTTGTTAAGTACACTTGAGCTCTTGTGCAAGGATGAACTGAATGACGTGACAGTTAATTTAGCGAAGTTGAATTGAATACACATGTCTTTTTGTCTCATTATTAAAAATTTGTGATTATTCTGGAACTTTTGAAATGTGTTGCGTCTATTGGGATAGGCTAGACACAGATAGCCTGTACCTAGCCATTCTCTGAAATTTAATTAAAGTACGATAGCTTACCTATTATTACGTATGCATACATGTTTTTAAATAAACAGTAACTTTTTGGCTTAGTTGAGTTTGAATGGAGTAGCTAACTTCAATAATGGGTACATACTGTATATTGTGCTTTAATAGCATAGGTACTAGAAGCAAAATCTTATATATAAATATTTCAGAGATAAAGCACGGTACGGTAGGCTAGGTACAGTGTCGGTACTACAGGTTAGCTTACTCCAGTTAAATATACATACCTTAGACCTGGTCAACAATTTGGTTTATGCAGATGACACTGCTGGTTGCTTCAATAGAAGAACTGCAGTCGTTATTAAATAAAATGTGTAGCAGGCAGAAATTCGGGTACAGTAATTAACGTGCTTTAGACCCAAGTGATGGCTGTTCACTAAGAGGGCAGAGATAAATCTGAATATTGTTCTGGATCGTGCGCCTGTAGTATAATGTAAATCATACCGGTACGATGCATTATAATAATTATGAACAGTGAGTCAGAAAATTCGCAGCCGCATTGAACAAGCTCGAAATGCCTTCATCAAAATGCAGAAAGACGAAAGTACCTACTGCCGTGAAATGTTATGTGCTATGTGTCAATCGTTCTACAGTACATGGTATGGAGGGATGGACGTTGACGCAAACTATGGAGAACAAAATCGGTACATTTGAAATGTGGGCATATCCTGGAGAGATCGGGTCCCTAATGCTGAGGTGAACGGAAACTAACATATAGGTCTATCGACCATGTGATGAGGAGCGAAAAGTATCGCTTTCTGCATGCAATATTCCAAGGGATGATTGAAGGCACAGAGCAACATTTAATATAAAGGTAGATTGAAGGACTAAGGGCTCCCGACAGAAGAACATCCTCGTTGAAAAACCTGAGGCAGTGATATGACTAGAGCAAGCACGATTTCTCTTTTCAGAGCAGCAGTATTCGTCTAAATTGACATGATGATTGCCAGTCTTCGATAAAAGAGGTATTTGAAGAAGTTTATTGTAGTAGCATATACCGTAGGTAAGGTGTATCAAAAAACTTGTCGGCTACTCGGTATATGACTTATTCATTGGTCCGCCGCAGCATAAAGCCTCTCGTATACGGTACTGTAAATCTTCTTAAGCACTATAAAAGTTATCTAAAAATAAAACAGGTTCCCCCCCCCCCCAGGGCTTATGTAAGCACAGGGCGTAACATCAAGCTTATCTATTTGTCGTGCAAAAACTTGCTAATGCAACCATGAACCATAGTAGGCTATATATCAATGAACTATTGAACTACCAGAACTAGGTACTAGATAGGTAGAGATAGGTACACTTAAACAGGATAAAACGTTACCGAAATTATATATATGAATGTTTTTAATTTTTAATAAATTGTATTAGTTTAGCCTTAAAATAAAGTATTGTATGCACGTCTAGAGTTTTATATAGAAATCAATGGTCGCTAAAATAAAATACTTCCAGAAGGCAGAATCATTCCAGTTGCATTTGTGTATGCTCACTGCACTGACATTAAATTAAAGATGGCGGATCCAAGTCCAAGTAACATCATAATACGAGTTAACTTTTGTGCATTTAATAGTTTTTCATACTGAATTGTGATTTTATTTATTAATAACAGCATTAAGCATGTAAGTTTCACTGTTGATATTGCCATAATTCAAGCTATTGCCTATGATGTATCATTAGTTAAACCAGTAGATTTAGGTATGTGGTGGCAACAAGTTGGAACGAATAGATCCGATGATAGGCTTGTTGATTAATTCACATATGCGTGTATACTCTGAAATTTATTGATATTATTCATTTGTAAATTAATAGTGACGCATTCCCATAAGGAAATAATGTGTTAAACAGCTGAAATTCGGGAACCGGAGGCCACAAGCAACATGTGTAAGTGAATGACCCATATTAGTACGTACATAGGCCTGTGTCTAGGCTTTCCGTCAAGCATTTCACACTGATTGCTTATAATTTCTGGTAATTTTTGACAACTTTTATCCATTTGCTGTAAAAATTTATTACATTTTACTACAATGTTTTGTCATACGATTATAGTCCTCATGGCCGGCAGTCCTGGCAGTGTAAAATGTCAATTGATCTATGGTGCCCATCTTACAACGTATCATTTCTATTGAAATTAAAGGGTAAGCGAATGATGGGCTATTTTAAAGATATAGCCTGCCTCCACCGATTTTTGTTTTCAATGGGTCATGTTTGTGCTAGCCTACTGTTCTTGCTCTGTCATACTTAACTCAAATAAAATTCAGAAAGCATTTTATATTCAGCAATGTACATTGTACGTATTCATGCAGTGTAGGCATAAACTGTTGCAACAGTGCAATTATAAATGTTACAATAATAAATAAATAATAAATAAATAATAGTGACAAGCCAACTGGAGGAAAAGGATTACAGGTGTAAAAAATGAAAAATCACCAGAAAAATCGATCGCAGTGCTGTCAAAAATATCACATTCCTCAGTAGATTATGCATTTGCCCCAGCCCCTCTATATTCTAATGCATGATATAATATATCCATCACCACTGTGCCCGTTTTGGCTAAGCATTAATCAGGCGGGTAACATGGGCATCCGCAGCATTAATAATGAAGCAGCAAAAGCCGGTGACTGAGATTTAGATTGGAGGTTCTCGTCATAAGCTAATTACTATCATAATAAAGCTGTCACCGGGTTTTATACTTCTAGTGAACTAATTCACTTTTTCCGTCAAAAACAATTTTCAGTTTTCGTAGCTTCAAAAGATCTGAAGAAAGGTGGGTGGATCTCATGCTGAGGAAATGAATTAATAACCATTCTCATCAATGAAATATGGTATTGGTGAAAATAAAATGCGTACTGATGACAATGATTTTTCCTTTTAGAGTTTCAGTAAGCAGGCTTGGCCTATGTAAAATATTCTGAACTATTTCGTCACTGCATTGTGATCCTTGGTTTGATGGAAATAATGAATTGGTGAGAATATTTCCCAGAGTGAAGAGAATGTCAACTTAAACTAAATGACAAGATTAGCTTTCGGATTTTCCCATTATTAAAGCAAAGGCAATTCTTATTTGAGTGCAATACCTTATGCTTTACCTATTTGTAGTTATACTTACTTTAGGGCTGTGTCGAAAAATTATTTATAATTTGAGGACTAATTATTATATTATATGTAATATTTTATATATAATTATATACAGTCATGGAAAAAATAATAAGAACGCGGACCTTTCCCCTATTTTCTCCGGAACTATTAGAGATAATTCCACCAAACTTGGACATGAACACCACTACCTAGAGGTACTTCATTGCTGTTACCATCAGTTATAAGTAATGCTCACTTCTTTAATAATTGAAGATAGTTGAAAATGGCTGGCAAAAATAATAAGAACGCGGGCAAATTTTTTTCAATTTTTAGCTTCATTATGCAAGAACTTCAATACAAACTAACATTTGGTGGTCTGCCAATTGTTCTGCATTGCAGCATTGCGCGGTTTTTCATCGACAGCACCAGGTATTGATATACAATGATGGGTATCATCTCCCGTGTCTTCTTCACTTAAAGCCACAGTAGTTCCTTCTTCGAAATTTTTTCATTGGGTAGGCGGCTCGTCAGGTCATTCCACAAGTTTTTGATAGGATTGAATCCGGGTGACTGCGCTGACCGCGGTAAAACGTCGACTCGACTGTCCAGAAACCACTACTTCACTAGTTTGAAGGAGTTCTTGAGGTTATAGTCCTGCTGAAAAGCCCATTCTACTGGCATTTTCTCGTCAGCATTATGTCTTGGAATATGTCTCTGTAACTTTCCTTCGTCAAGATATCTTCTATACGATGTTTTGAGCCAACTCAGTAGTAAGGGAAACAGCCCCACTCCAAGATGTTACTGCCACCGAACTTTACGGTCTTTTTTGGGTATACCGGGATTTAAATCAGCATTGGGCAATCTTCTGAAATAGGTTTTCTATAAGCACTGCAGAGATAACTTCTGTTTCATCGTCCAACAAGAAGTTGCGCCATGTCCCCCTATAACAGTTCTTAGACACGAAGGCAAGATGGACTGTATTTTCTTTTTAGGTGGAAGTGGAACATTTCTTGGAGATCGACTGGGTAGGAAGGCTTCAGGCAACCGTCCCCTAGTACTTCGTTCGCTGATGGGAGCGTTTAGGCTTTTTTTCAGGTCTCGAGAACTTACAAACGGTGTCGCCTTCGAAATCCTTAAGAGCTATTGGTCAAAGTACTGTGTTGTCTTCCACTTTCTGCCCCTCGTTTCACTCCTGGGGTCTTGTTTCAAAGCTTGAAAAATTATTTCTCCCTATCTTTGCAAGAGGTTACCTATTCCCGCCATTTCTCACTTCTTTCCGAAGAAGTAGGATGGCACGTCTCTCCTCGACTTAGCAATACTGTGATCGCTCCATATCTTCAGAAGTACACTGTATTAACTTATTAACAGCAGAATAGGGAGCACATTTTAATTTTAATATAAGTTCTCATACTGTACATAATGTACAGAATGATTCCTCCCTACATTTTGTTAGGCTAAATGTTAAACCCAATAGAATAAAATTTTCCTGAAATCGCCGACAGCTGACAGGCTGGGATTTTCTCATAAATCAAGTTGCCGTCAGAACTTTGTCCCTTAGCTGTGTGCTATAATCCTGGCAATACGAAGGGATGTAGTAAAATGTTTGATTACTTGATATGTACAGTATCATTTACATTACATTAAGGTGGCTCCATCGGCCCGTGAGGACCTCTCGCCTGTCGCACCAAGCCCCTCCAAAGCGCGCGATTCCCCGCCAGCTCCCTCCATGCGTCGAAATGGATGCTACAGGCTCTCAGATCCTCGAAGAGCTGGTCCGACCATCTCTTCCTAGGTCGCCCCTGTGGTCGGTTGCCTGCTGGTTGGGCTTGCCGCACCCTAGCCGCGGCCCTGGTCGGGGGCATCCTTGAAAGGTGACCGGTCCATTGGAGTCTTCGTGCTCTTAGTTCCTCGGTAACGCTCGGCGAGTTAAAGAGAGTTCGAAGCTCTTCGTTTGTTCTTATTCGCCTTTGCCCGGTCTCTATAATCCCTCCGAAGACTCGTCAGTGTGTATATTTACTGGATGAGGCGAATAACACAACTTTAAATAACGAAATGTGTTGGCAAGGATTGGAAACTGGCGTCTTTTGATCACACATATTTTTAGTTTTTTACAATACTTAGCTTTGATTTCTAAAGTGACTTGTGAAATCATTCAAATCCAATTGTCAGATTTTAGTGTTTGCTCTTTCGGGTTGTTTATTTATCCATCTCCTAATGCTTTTCTGGCTGTCAACAGCTGTTTGCTGCTTGCTGCCGATTGCCATTATCGATAACATCTGCCTTTGAGATGTTCTCCATGTGTATTGTACTGTACCCCATTCGTGGCTGTTTGGGTACTACAATGAGCTGAATGCCGGGGGGGGGGGGGGGCAGCTCGTAAAGAGGAATCAAGAAATCTTCAAAAACATGGCGAACGGGTCAATTTGAAGAAATTTAATTTCTCACTCTGATTCCACGATATTGGCAAAATCGTTAAAGCTCCTTGAATTGATTAGGGAATCGAACCTGAACTTCTGGCAGATGTAGTCCATCGGCACTCATAAAAAGGTTAAAAATTTCCATTATGTTATATTCAAAAATCAAGGCTAAAAGTGTTCGAAATAGCAAAAACCATTAGCATGTCAACTAGCAAGTTAATTATTACGATTATTTTTTATATTTGATTATTAGTTACTGATCATAAAAATATTTGACTGGATCGTCTGTTGACGTTCAAGGACACTAATCGCGTTTAAATAAATTTATTGGAAAATACTTACCAGACTTACAAAATCTATATATACTCTTAGAATGCTCATAATAAATCATGTGCTCTGAAGGATTGTTCCATTGATGCGAGTGGTGGATATTTTATCCTACATGCGAATGAACGTGCAGCAGGCAGGGCTGTAGGGGTTGTATAAATAGCCATGGATTAAATTAGAATCTGGGCGAGGGATTTTGGATTTTCAAAGGCTCTAAAAATATTCTACAATACCTGACTTTGCCTCTCACCCGCTTCTGTTGGTTCCTGAAAGCCTCTCAGTATTTTATTGATTATACAGCTGCGTTTGTAAATTCGGCATTACATCAAATTTGGCGCTAAAAGAGAATAGCCTGTACAATAATACCTCCTTTTCGGAGTCGTTAGGGTACTGACGCTGCATATTAATTTCATTATTAATTGGAAAAATGATTTTTACCATTGTGATTATAACATTCTGTACTCCCCCGACAGTTAATACAAGTATTGCATTGTCAGATTAAAGGGATCGAGGTATATCTCTGCTGATAAATTATGCTGAGCGTTGACCTCACACCTGTGGATTGCAGGCAGACCGACTGGGGCGACTAATGAAATAGTTTAACCTATTTCTTTGATATGTTTTTTTATGTATCTGTGGGCAGTCATGTTTACGATGCGCCAGTCCCTGCTCGCAATGCAGTTTATCTTGGCAGTTTATTTCGCTGAAGCTTTGCGGTCGGGCTTAGATCGGTGATAACGTGTTAGACCAAAGTTATTGTGCGGTCAAAGTTGGCTGCGATCAGAGGCTAATGCTTACGCTCTCTCAATATTAAGAGCTTTTGAAATTATGAAATTGACGTAGCATAGGAACCATAACGGAGTGTACAATAATTGATACATGGCAAAGACGTTTCAAGAGGAATTGAAATGTAGCCATTGGCCACCCCAAAATAAGTTTTTTTCTGTTTATTTTATTTTATTTACTTGGCAAGTTATTAAAGATATAGTCTATTCTAGTTGTATCATAGGGTATTTTTGAATTTTTTTGAAATTTTAGTCGTTAGCAATTTTCATGAAATAAATTACAACACCAAAAATTAAAAATACATTATGATATGATTAATAAAAAAAGACTTCTCAACTTCCATGAACTTAATCTAAAATAAATTGTGTAGCCTAGTAAGTTAATTAAAAAATTAAACTTGCCAAATTTTGGAGTTTTGATTTTTTACCACCCATAACCATTATTTACAGGTAGGTGTCAGAAGACCCCTTTATATATACAGTATGGAAAAAAATCATTCCAGCATGTTATTCTGATCATCTATTCGAATTAATGTAACCTTTATTCGGCCGTCCATTAAATGTTGTAATGATTAATCGGCTTCGGTGGCATGGTGGTAGTATGCTTGTATTGATGATGATGATGAAATAATATATAATGAAAATGCATTTTCTCCTCATGTTTAGTGTATTCTGTTATAGTGTTATATGGAGATATTCTGTGTGTTACGGTATTTATTTGTTGCCTACCTTATGTATCCATGTTATGTTTACCCATGTTTTTAGTTGTTTTTTGAATGCTGTCATGTTTTCGATTGCTTTTAAATTTATGTTTAATCTGTTGTAATGTTTGATTACCACGTATTGCGTTTGGTGTTGTATTAGTGTGGTTCTTGCACGTTGCTGCTGAAGTGGGCGTGTCTGTTGCCTTCTTGTATCATAGGGGTGTTCCTATAGGGGTATTATGTGTATTTTTTTGTATTTCAATTATTGATTCTTTTATAAATAACTGTCTGATCGAAAGTACTTCAGCTGTTTGGAACAGTTCTTTTGTTGGGTGTCTGTAGATAATTTTTAGGATTTTTCTTTGTACTACATTCAGCTTCTCTATCACATTATGATATGCCCCTCCCCATGCAGTTATTGCATAGCTCAAGTGCGATTTGATGCTGACTATGCTTCGCAATTGGACGAAGTTATGTAGTTATGCAGTGTCTTCCTTAGTTTTTTTGTCTTGAGCATTATTTGGTGGTCCCATTTTAATTTTTTATCTATGATTATTCCTAAATATTTTGTGGCCTCCACTTGTTCTATATTTGCGGTTGAAAGTTGATGCTCTGGGTTTTTCTTATTGGTGAAGTCTATGTATGTGGTTTTGTTGAGGTTTAGGGCTAAAAGGTTGCTATTCAGCCAATCGTGTATAATTTTAAAATCTCTGTTCATTTTGTTTTGGAGCTCGGTGGTTGTATCAGCCGTCCATGTAATTCTCGTATCGTCTGCAAAAGCAGCCATTGTTCCTGAAATGTTTACTGACATCAAATCATTTGCGTACAGAATGAAAAATAGGCTTGTGGGAGACCATTTGATATATATAGTAGCTTTCGGTTTACTTAGTGTATCTTTTATTTTAGTTTGCTGTGATAAGTAGCTCTTCAACAATTTCCCCGCGATTCCCCTGATACCAAGTCTATCAAGTTTTTGCAGTAGTCTATCACGCGGGACTGTGTCAAATGCTTTTTTAATATCCAGAAACATTGTTGCACAGTATTTATTTTTATCTTTGTGCGAGTCTACACACCATACGATCCGAGACGTATCATAACTTATGCATGTACTGTATAAGTTACTCAGTGAGGCCACTGAAGAGTTTATTCGAATACATTCATTAAATACTATAGTTTGTTTGCAATTAATAAAAATAAATAAAAATAGAGTGATCATGAGTTTTTTTAGTTATTCTATTAATGAGGAAGAACTTTTTGAATATTTAAATTTGATCGAGTTGCCAATTTATGGCTATGAACAATTTCTAGTTGTCGGAGCTTCATTGTAGTTTTTTCATTGAAACTAATGAACGCCGGGTCGGGGATAGTTGCCCGATAGTTGCAGCAAAATTGGTTCCTTTCCGATTTCCTCTTTTTAATGTCAGAAGTTCGTGAAACGACAGATTTTGACATAAATGTCTGTTTATTTTGACATCTTGTAGTTTACGCCATATCTTGAACGATTGACTCTGAACTGTAAATACAATATTATTCCTCTATGAGATAAATATTTTTGTAGTAAGAGGACTGTCTCTTCTGTTTATCTTAAAGCTTACTTAAGGCATACAAAAATGATGTGGGTACTCACCCATGGTAAAGTGGGAAGTTCAGTTAAAACTAAATTCGAAATAAAATGACAATATATCTGTTTCTCACTTTACCATTGGATACTATGTGTACCTTATCAGAAGGCAGGTTATATAAAAATTCCTCTTCGACAACTCCGACATCCGACAACATCCTGTTTGAACTTCATTATTTAGTACTGCAAATCATAGAAGCCAAATTCCGACTGAGGAAGTAAAGATATTTTAAAGTGCAGAAAAGTCATATTTCACAAGGATGAAATGTTATCTAAACCTTTTCAGCTCTGAAATAATTGATGGGCTCTTACTCGATAAATTCACTAGTCTATCCTGCTGTTTCGTTAGTTTATCTTCCCATCTTGTTTGAGCGTTTTTGAGGGTCTTGTGATTTATCCGTACCCTTGTATCTCTGTTTTAAAATGCATAGATGTGTTATGCACTGTGCTGCTCCAGTAAAGTATAGTATACCTGTATAAATCCATCATTTTTCCCACTAACTAGGAATTATTATCATTATGCGTCAATAAATTAGTCGCCAATTCCTGAAATTAGTAAATATTAGTATATTAGTATAAAGTAAATATTTATAAGCTTGAATTCACGCGTAAGAAATCATATACCGGTATCCGTACGCATTTGTGGAACATAAACGTTGATATTCGATGTTCAAGTATGTAATGAGGTACGATTCATAAAATAGCGAAGTAAGCAGCAAAGAACCTTCAACATAAGCGAAGTCAAACAGATGAAGCGTTACGTTCGTAGTTAGCAGTTTCCATTCTATCAGTTTATTACTGCTTTCATTAACGCCATTTCCTTTTTGCCGGCAGGTAAACCATGCGGAAGCCTGCTGTTTTTATATTGTCTTGGGAGATTGGTTCATGTGAAAGGTGGCGCCCAGTAGACCAATAGGATGAGTGGCGTGGAGGCCAACAGATACATCGTTCAGGTGAGATTTTATTATTCGTTTTACAGATTGGAAAAACGTCCATTACCGAATGACACTCTCCATACAAGTAAAGAAAGTGCAAAAAGTCTTTCACAATATTATAAAATTGCATTAAATTAACTGAACCCCTTAAGAGAAGAGCAGGATTATTGTCGTTAGGTTTGAGTTAGACTAGTTAATAGTGAATACGTCTTTGGGCATTATCACTATTGAGAAATCACCTAGTAGTCAGTTTCTTTTAAAAATAAAGTACATTGTCGGTATTTTTATAAGTTCGCAGGCTCCCTATCACTCGATTTATTCACCACTGAAGTAGAATCAATAAGTAGTTTTTTTTGCTTTTTAATAGTTTGACCTAAAGTATGATCAGTCTAGGGCCTAGGCCAATGACCCCTTTCAGGTCTATCCGAGATATCCCAGTATTTATGCCCAGTATTTATATCTTCTTCTTCTTCTTCAAGTTACATCCAGATGGCTGGTTGGCAGCAACATGTGACTTCGATGCCTCCACTCCCCTCGATATTTATATACTTACTGTATATTTATATATTATATATTTATATGCTTATATTGATATATATATATTTGCATATTATTGGACTCTGTCTGTTTTCAAATAAATGCTAATTTATTTATTTATACTGGTGGTAAAACATTTACTGATGTGTTCGACATTGTTTGGCCATTCTCATAATTCCAGACTTCCACTAGCTTCTCTATGTAGGCAAGGCTTAATATTGGTGCGCTTAGTCAGTAATTAGTACCGTGCTAGTAGAAATAATAATTATCTTATAATTATAATGCATCACCAGGTGTTCGTCGGTGCTCTTAGCCTTCATTATGAAGCACTCAGCGTCGAGGCAAGTAAGCAGACTACTTCGGAGGAAATTGTCGTGTGTATTCTTGAGCGACTGGAACTGAAGGAGGATGCGTCGGGTTACGAGCTGGCCGAGGTCGTGGGCGACGGTTCGGGCCAGGAGTGCAAGGAGCGGCGGCTGGGTTCCAATGAGTCCCCCGTGCAGCTCATGCTGCTCTGGCCAAAGCTTAGTGACGCGCAACAGGAGCACTACAGGTACGATATTGCCGTTACTGGCTGTATACTTGAGTCAATAGGGATGATGGCTAAAAGGTATATCTGATAGATATCAACACTGATTGAAGGTTACAGATACAGTTTATGGCTTGGATAAAGTTGCTGAATTGGGCCGAAAGACTACGAGATTAGGCGCCAAATGTTAAGGAAATGTACAGGGTTTGTCCGGAAAGTAATGTCAGTGAATTTTTTTACGGAGACAGTATGCGCAAGCGCGCACTTAACTGGCTCAGATTTTGGTGGGGAGACCTGGCAACAAGTTCCAACAAGCGTCAGCTGGCTACCAATCGTTATAGTGGTCACATCAGTTGTTTCATGTGAGTCGGTACAGTAACTCGGTGCAAGAAGAAAAAAAGCGCTCGCGTGAGCAACGGATGGCGATCAAGTTTTGTGTAAAACTGGAGAAAAGTGCTGCGGAAACCATTATAATGCTGAAGTAGACTTTCAACGACGATTGCCTTTCGGGTAGGCAAATATTCCGGTGGCACAAGGCCTTCGCAGAAGGTCGGGAAGACGCCAACGACGAGCCCCGCGCTGGACGGCCATCAAACTCCACTACTGTTGTCTGCTGAAGGTTTTGGTATTGTTTAATTTATCGGAAATCAAACGGACACTTACACGTCTATCAGTGTTCAACAAGTCACGCACATGTTGCACATGGTCGTTGGTAGTGGAGGTTGATGGCCGTGCAGCGCGGGGCTCGTCGTTGGCGTCTTCCCGGCCTTCTGCGAAGGCCTTGTGCCACCGGAAAATTTGCCTACCCGAAAGGCAATCGTCGTTGAAAGTCTACTTCAGCATTATAATGGTTTCCGCAGCACTCTTCTCTAGTTTTATACAAAACTAGATCGCCATCCGTTGGTCAAGCAAACGCTTTTTTTCTTCTTGCACCGGGTTCCTGTACCGACTCACATGGAACAACTGATGTGACCACTATAACGATCAGTGGCCAGCTGACGCTTGTTGGAACTTGTTGCCAGATCCCCCACCAAAATCTGAGCCACTAAAACGCGTACAGTCTCCGTAAAAAAAAATCACTGACATTACTTTCCGGACAATTCCTGTATGATGAGGAGATGATGAATCAGTTTGATTCTACCTTGTAGTAGGCTAACTGCATGTTTTTACGGGGTTATAAGACAAGATGTATTCCGTGTAGAAACTAGCATTTAACCCACATTTCCATCGCATCAGAAGATTTCTAAACAAGACAAGTCTTCACCACGCATTTCAACGTAAAATCCAATTCACTTGTGCAGATATTATATCTATTACCATCGAGTTTCCTTCTACCGTCGCACCTGTGGTGCATTGTGCAGTATTTTATGCCCCATTTTGTGATCTGTTGTATGTACATTGTATTTTACATTGCAATAGATTTATAAGGGCTGCTATTTTTTCTCTTACTTTTGGAATGGAAGGGCATAGCTGGAATTAAACGTACTTTCGTTCTCATGTGTTTTTATTTGGTATTTTTTCATTGCTTTCCAATTTATACGTAATATAAGGAAAGCTTTGTGATGGTCGAAATTTTCGATTCCGAGATTTCAACGGATTTACACGTTTTGAGGTCCCAGGAACCCAAAAAAGTGGTTTTTACGAAATGTCTGTCTGTCTGTCGCTCTGTCGCTCTGTCTGTCGGTTCGTCGATTTCCGGGCAAACTACTCGGTCGATTTAAATGAAATTCGACATGTAAGTTCACAAAAATCATGCCTCAAGACCATTTATTTTTATTTTGGGCTAACTCAATTTGGGGGCGGTTTTATTTTCAAAAAACTCATAAAAAACGCCTAAAAAAATTATTTATCGAAAACGGCTCCAATGATTTCTTTTAAATTCACATATATATTGTAGTCGTTATATGACAGATTGCTTTCCAAAAAAAATATTTGGTTTTGTGCAAAAGAAATGTTTTTGAAAAAATGATTGAAAATTCACGGTCAATCAAATGCATTGCGTGCCCTGCCATTATTGCTGTGTGGTAATTTGTTGGTCTGACCTATCTAGAATTTACCTCACCTCCAGTGACGTCAGGTGGGCAACCCCCTATCGGATATCGGAAATTTAACTATAGGAAAATTATTTACCATGAAATTACTCATTTTCTCTAGCTACTACTTGATAAATTGGAAAGCATGTTTGAGTAAACTCGGACCGGTTCTTTTGTAGGTGCAACTTGTGTGACTGTACCTGTACAAATATAAATATATCACTATTATTATTATCTTTAGGTGACCATATCCCTGTTGTGGTCACTGTAATTTTCGTAGAGCTCAAAATATACAGCAACAGATAGCCTTTAAATCGCCCGTAAACGTTCACCCACATAAAGCCTGTTTGTTTTTATAATTCTTCAGCCGCCAAATAGATGATATCGTCATGATTAGATAGTGATGTGATTGAAATAACCTAGGTCAATATTTACTCTTCTTTGCACATATGAACATCATCTGGTTTGTGTGCGTCGTTATGGCTTTCAATTTGGGTATTTCCCAGCCAATTATTTTGTTTGGATGATCCAGACATTTATTAGAAATCATTCCTTTTCGCAATGGTTTATTTCCTGGAGATCGTCATAATGGGAATCATCACATTGAATCATTAGTACAGCACAGATGCCAACTAAGCCCATTTCCTATACATGAGTGCTTTGGAATGTTTTATGCATTCCCACTTTCTCAGCCACTTAACTAAGCGTACTATCTCGACTAGGCTTATTTTTTTTATTGCAGAAAACGCATTTTCTTCATATTCAGTAGGTTAAAAATTATTAGTCGGCCAGTATAATTTGACTCTGAATGAGAGCAACTTACAATGTGAAATAAAAGTTGGCCTTACTACCTAAAAAAAACTACTTCTAAAAAACTATTAAAAAAATAAAAAAATAAGCATCGCCAAGGCAAGTGTCTTCGTAACGTGGTCGAGTACTTAAAGGAGCTTTGTAGCGGTCATGAAAAAGTGAGAGTTAAGAGAGTAGAAAATTTGATGCGTATTTCAATTGAACAAATAATGTAACAAGTTTTAATATCAAAATGAGGACACAATCGGATCGATGGCCACGCTTAAAAATCACATTCTGATGGGATTCCTATATTTTTATCTTCATAAAGCCAAAACGTCTTTAGGTGCGTTTTTAATTTATAAATATCTGTAGGGAGGGTAGTTCGAAATGAGCGTTGCGTATATGCAGCATGTATTTCTGTCGGTATGTATGCTCAACATGACATGTTGAACAGTAGTGCGAACAGTATTGGCTTTATTGACTGGGCAAGGGCTGCTTAACAGTAATAAATAAATAAAATAAGATAATAAATGAATGAAAAATCAATTATATAAATAAAATAAATATATCATATAATAAAATAGATATAATAGAACTTAAACAATAATAATAATAATAAGAATCCCCCATTCTTTAACTGATGGTCCCAATTCAACTGGCCTAGGTGTAATAATTTCCTCAGGTGCTGCAGTTAGCCCAGTTATAGAATTAATGGAAGACTTTGCAGAAAGAGATCATGTATCAAAATGCTGAGAAAAATGTATTTTGTTTGTCCTGATTTTTTTGATAGCTCTACGATTAATATTTATTGAGATATTTGGTGTTTACGCTTACCCCCTCCGAATGTCTCTTAATTGCCATTCTCACGCATTTACAGGTTCTATCTTCGGAAAAAGCTGACCGAGACATCGTGGATTGATGGGTTCTCTATGGACCCTGACCTCATTCGTGATTACCTTTTTAAGTTCCTCCACCAGCCGAAAGACAGAGAGTATCCCGATCTGTGTCAGCTACCGGATCTTAATGAACAAACTTTACTTGAAAATCTGCGGGCGCGATTCCAAGCTGGTCATATCTATACTTATGTTGGAAGCATACTCATTGCTTTAAACCCGTTCAAGGTAAGTAAAAGTTAATAACCATCCTTTTAGTGATGAAGCAATAGAAATCGGCTTTTAAATCAACAATGTAAGCAGTGGTCAAGAAAGGGAATCATCTGCTGGTCCTCAGCCCGGAACCTTCGATGGGTTGTCGTGCTAAGCGTTTTATTAATTCCTTTTTGTATCAAATCTGAAGCAAATCATTTATGATATATAATTCTTTTTTAATTTCTGTTTGATAAATTAGCGTTTTGTGACAATGAAGACAATGGTCATTGGTCAATGGAAAAATTATTTTACTCGGTTCTCAATTACACATTACAAAATACTACTGGCATTTACCTGATATTTTTTTATATTTCAGTTTCATCCTATTTACAACCCTAAATATGTGAAGCTCTATCAGAATTGTCGGCTTGGCAGGAAACTGCCGCCCCATATTTTTGCTGTAGCCGACGCGGCGTACCACAGCATGCTGAAGGAGAAGCGTAATCAGTGCGTTGTCATTAGTGGAGAGAGTGGGTCCGGCAAAACAGAAAGCACCAACTTCCTGTTGCACCATTTAACTGCTCTCAGCCAGAAGGGGAGTCATGGTAGTGGAGTTGAGCAGACTATTCTCTCTGCAGGACCTGTTCTTGAGGTATATATAGAATTTTATGAGTATTTGAAAGGCCCTTCTTTAACCACGAAACAAAGTGTTTCTAGTTGCATTTTAATCGTTGTAGGCGCCGTTTATCCCATCTTAGTATGCTTAAGATTGGTTGATTGGTTGGTTGGCCCGAAGACTGCTGTGCACCACGGGAATATTCCTATCCACCTGTGCAAACAATTGCTGCAATTAACGATTTTAGTGGATTGGAGAACTTTGACAACAGGAGTCTTATTTTTTTTTTTTCTAGGCATTTGGAAATGCAAAGACTGCCCATAATAATAATTCGAGTAGATTCGGGAAATTTATTCAAGTCAATTATAAAGAAAATGGGATGGTTCATGGGTAAGTTTGTATTTTTCATTTTTCATATAATAAAAAGTCTGTTACATGCTTGCTGTCAGTTAGTAAACTGACTAAGACTTCTTGCTTGATGCGGCTCACCAATCTTAGGGAAACTATATTCACATATTCACAATTATTTAGCACAGTGGAAAATGTTTATAGTTAACCATGAGTTTATATCTAATGAAACAAATAAAACAGACAACTTGGTAAAGTTTTACTATTTTTATTTATTAAAACCTCGGTTTCGGCAGGTTTATGAAACTTTCAACTTTTGATATTTTTTTTTTTAGAATTATTTGACAAAGTTGAGTGTTTTGTTTAATTTCCTATGACGAAGTATTACGGTAAAAATGGAAATATTGAAATAACGATTTTATGACGGCTATCTTATTGAGAATTTCCATATTATTCTGATTTCTATGAAAATGTTGTAATACTGTGCGTTACATTTCAGTGCGGTTGTTCAAAAGTATTTGCTAGAGAAATCTCGAATCTGCTGTCAAGGTCGGAACGAAAGGAATTATCATGTGTTCTACTATTTGCTGGCTGGTGCCACTGATGCTGAGCGAAAGCAGCTGCATCTGCTACGTGTGCAAGACTACAATTACCTTAACCGCGTAAGTCTCAAGTTGGTAGTATCACCTCGACGTCTGAGAAAGCAAGTAGTACAAGTATTGCCATTGTTAACTTGTCCATTATACATTACATTACAGTTGACTTAAAAGCCACGTATTTGCTGGGTCCAGGTTAGAATTTCTCCTGCAGCTTCGCGGAAGCGAGACAGTGTAAATTAAATTATTTTAGAAATAAATTTGCACAATTTCCCCAAGAGTCTGATGATGGTGCCCACCACCAAAACTATGGCATAGACCATGCCTGTCAAACTCGATAGCACAGGAATGTCATTGTAAGGCGGGCCGCAGTTTATAGCGAATCTGGGGTACCCCCACTACCCGTTATTGGTGCAAAGTCGCTATTCATGGGACCATTATTGTTTTCTGTTGTGCACTTGTCTTCTAGGGTTGGGCGCCGCACAGTACGTGTTTGAGGGCTTATATAAAAAACGTAAAATGAATAAAAATAAGTATAAAAAACCTTTTTAAGAATATTCAAAATTGTCAGCTGTGCAGATGGCACTAATATGTTTTAAAATTGTTGATTGCCTATGTGACCCAAAAGTAACGGAATTAACATCTTATTTGGCGTCGAGAATTCCGGTAAAAATCATACCGGGTAAGACATTTATTCGGAAACCGCGGAACCTCATTAGAGCAAATTATCAGTCATTAATCACAGGGTGCACTTAGTGTGGCCCTTGGATATTTATTAATTGTATTGCGTTTTTTGAGTAATAAATACTTACTTACTTAATCAAAATAAATTTTTCGTTTCAGAGTGGCTGTTACACTCTAGATGTAGATGAAAAGTATGAATTTTCGAGGTTGAAGCAGTCGATGGAGATGGTTGGCTTCAATATTGAGAAGCAGCGGCGCCTATTTTCTGTTTTATCAGCTGTTCTCCTCTTAGGTAAGTTTTCTGGAAGATTCTAATCTGTCCCCTTAATTGTAGCAGTATGGCACTTATTTAATTACTATCTTACAAACAGTGTATTTGAATCATCTGGTGTCGTAATTAGTGATAAGTATGCATTGTAATTAATTGTTCTCAATGTTTTGCAGCATTCGTAGTAGCGCTACAAATCGCTTCAGTATCGTTATATTGAAAAGAACTGGTCCAAGTTTACTCGAACATGCTTTCCAATTTATCAATTAGTAGGGAGAGAAAATGAATAATTTCATGGTAAATAATTTTCCTATGGTTAAATTCTGGATATCTCGGGGGGGGGGGGGGGGGGGGTGTGTCCACCTGACGTCACTGGAGGTGAGGTAGCTTCAATATATTTAAAACACATTACAACACAGTAATAATGGCAGGGCAGGCAATGCATTTCAGCGTGAAGTTTCTATCATTTAAAAAAAAAAAGAATTTGCGCAAAAGCAAATAGGTTTTTGGGAAAGCAAACTGTCCGGTTTCGTTACTCGTTACTAACTTAACACCTAAAACATGCCTGAAGGTAGAAATCATCGATAGAAAAGTTTCGCAGAAATATTATTTTTTATATTTTTTAGTCATTTTTCATTAAAATTAAGTTATTTTTATTTTTTTACCCCCAGAAGAAAACTATCAAGGGGTAAGCGACCCCCCGCATTTTATCAACATTAAGAACGACTAGAATATATGTGAATTTAAAAGAAATCGTTTGAGCCGTTTTTGAGAAATTATTTTTTTAGACGTTTTTTTGGAGTATTTTGAGAATAAACCCCCCCCCCCCAAATTGAGTTAGCCCAAAATAAAAAGAATGGTCCCGAGGTATGATTTTTGTGAACCTACATGCCAAATTTCGCTCAAATCCACCGAGTAGTTTGCCCGGAAATCGACGAACAGACAGACCGACAGACCAACAGACAGACATTTCGTAAAAAACACTTTTTTGGGTTCCTGGGACCCCAAAACGTGTAAATCCGTTGAAATTCGGAATCGAAAATTTCGACCGTCACAAAGCTTTCCTTATACTACGTATAAATTGGAAAGCAATAATTTAAATTTTTAAATGGAGAATATTGTTTCAGGCAACGTTGAGTTCCAGCCGCGAAAATTAGCTTATCACCATGACGAAGCTGTTGGAGTTTGTAATCCAGAAGTAGTTCAGTTAATATCGGATTTACTTCGTGTCAAACAGGAGACATTGCTAGCGGCACTTTGCACCAAACGTGCTAAAGCATCGGGGGAGACCCTTATCATCAATTATAGGCAAGAGCTGTGACATTGCATTACACAATGGCCAAGTCAAAATGTTTTTTGTGTGGAGGGGAAAGGGCAAACTCGAAATTTACTATGTGGGTGTTGCGTTCAGATCTAAGATACAACCTTAGTTATATTAGGTTATTAAATAGGTCCACATACTATTGCTAATGATCTGCACTCTGATAGTGGGAATACCAAATTAAAGTATGGATAACTGCTGTCATTTTTAACAACTAGCCCTGCAGCCACTTTTTAATTAACTTTGTAAACTATTAAGTATTTTTATAGTTTATTACTGTTTGACTGATTTGTGCTGACTGATTCATTGTTCTCTTTAGGATGCGAGAGGCTGCGGCAGGCCGAGACGCCATGGCTAAATGCCTGTATGGTGCCCTGTTTGACTGGATTGTTTTGCAACTAAATCATGCATTGCTGTCCAAGAAGGACACTCAGCATCATCAAGGACACTCCATTGGCGTTTTAGACATCTTTGGGTTCGAAGATTTTGGCCACTGCAACAGGTCAGGCTTTGCTTATGATATAGACAACATTTCGTGATAATAATCAGCTTTACTGAACTCAATGAAAGGATTTAGGCTAGAGAGATTGGGTTTTGGGTACTTATCCATCTAATTTTAAAATATTTCATAAGGCTGTGCTTATTAGGTAGAAAAATTTATCATGAGGACTAGAGGGTTCATTCAACATAGGAGACCAAGAGCCAAAGCTTAGGGTGATTAGAATAGGCTCGAGTACAACAGTGTTAGTTTGTTTTTACATTCAAAATGTATTATTTCAATAAAAGTGTAATAATCCCCTTTTTACCTTGCAGTTTCGAGCAATTGTGCATCAACTACGCCAATGAGCACCTCCAATTTTATTTTAACCAACACGTGTTCAAATATGAGCAAGAAGAATATAGGAAAGAAGGTATTAAATGGAGTGACATTGACTTTATGGATAATACTGGCTGTCTTCATTTATTCGAAGCCAAACCTGTTGGCTTACTCTGCATCCTCGACGACCAGTGCAAGTAAGTGCAGGTTGTACTGTAGGCATTTGCATTTTTTAGTTATACGAAATTGCATTAAATGTTTCAAATGAATATTATTGGAGTCAGTAATTACTCATTATCCTTCGGCATAGCTTATGGAAATATAGTGCTTCTTGTCGGTAATGTTGACTTACAAACACTGCTATGTTTGATAGTCTCAATGACCGTGTACATGCAAGAAGACATGTACATGGTAGATATTAGATACTGTAGATGTACATGAAAGTATGTTAATCAAAATTTCACTCTCTCACCAAAAACTACGTTTTTTATGTGCTCTTATTGAAATGTGAAATCTAGAATATCGGACTATATTAATATATTAAATTAATTGCTATCATTCCATAATATAATCTTTGATATTTTTACGTGACGAAGATATTAATGATATTAATTTGATATTAATAATATTTATGTTATTAGTGATACATATGATAGCCCAGATGCCATATTGTACCTTATCTAGATGTCGGCCCCAGGCTTCCTATCACACGTCAAAGGCCCCACTCGGGTCACAGCCTCATGAGCCACCACCATATATCACTTATTTGTGAGACATGCTTGGTACAGATCAATCTCAACTACCTGCTTCGTAGCAGGTATAGGCCCGGATAAGCGACCACAAATGCATTTCCATTGAAATGGAAGGTTTCCCCCCAGTGCGAAACGTACCACAAAAACACACTTTCTGTGATAACCGCAGAGTTAACTATTACTTAAACGTAATTGACTGGGGGGCTGTATGATTTTGAGGATGTTCACTTGGCTTACTCACTAATAGAAAAATAAAGAAAACAAGCAGTGGGCAAATCATTGAAAACAAAAACCATATCAAGCAAGAATAGAAAAAGTAAGAAGAGGATAACTCAAGATATTATAAATAGTTGCAACTTAAAACAAGCTCTACAAACTTTGTGCTTGAGGGGGAACAGCTTTGTATGCAATTCATGTTGTACCTACTTTAGATTAATACACGTATTTTCTATCTATTTATCTATCTATATCTGTCAAACTTGTCCCACTCGCTGGTCTGAGTTCGTAATTGGTGCGAGCCGATTGTTGAGTTGGTGGTCAGGAATAGTCCTGCTGGTAGAGAAATCGACTATGAAACGGAAAGGTTGAGTTTCGAGACTCGACAAAAGGAAAATGGGTGCCTTACCTTCTTCGGTAGGGGGAAAAGACGACTGCTGGGTATATTGCTGACCATAACATTGCAAATAGAAAAGTGGTCAAGTGAGGGGTTCCAGTACCAGTCCTCAGGTCTAGACCTTATTGGGTTGTCGTGCCACCATGTGCATTTCTTTTTTGTTTTAATTGGTCTGGCGTCCATTGTTGCTAGTAGAGCTGCTATGTTCCTGCCCTGGGGAAACAACCAATTCCAAATACTGAGTTCTGACACTTCGCTAATATGTACCTTCCTTAAATTTCAGTTTTCCAATGGCTACGAACGAAACCTTGGTGCAAAAATTCAATTCTGTACATAAGGATAACGATTGGTATGAAATGCCTCCGCGGCGGGAAGCAGCATTCATTGTCCGGCACTATGCTGGCCGTGTCAAGTATCAAATAGCTGACATGAGGGAGAAAAACATGGATCTCATGCGGCAAGATATTGTGGGGGTTTTAAAGAACAGCAGTATGGCTTTTGTAAGGGAGCTCGTAGGCGCAGATCCTGTTGCTGTTTTTCGTTGGGCGATCGTACGTGCTTTCTTTCGGGGTTATTTCGCTTTTCACGAAGCTGGCCGTCGTCATCGACAGGGAAGAGGTTTGTAAATTTATCTTGTTATTTCCCAATCCCACCTAGTATTTATTTCAGATATAGTATTTATGCTTTTAATAATTCTCTCTTACAATTCAGTGAATTGGTCGTATGCGAATAATCTTTATTTTAGAGAAAAAAAAGAGGTAGCAATGGACATTTCTATAGAAAGAAAAAATTGCAACAACTTGAATATTTGGACTTCATGTAAATATTGTTAGATAATCGTCAGGCAATTAAGTCAAAAAATAAGGGGCTTTTTCTTCCTTTTTTATTACAGCCACTTGGCTGAGCCAATTTTGATTATCAATTAATAATTTTGCTCGATGGCGGTGTATGTTTGCATGTCGCCAGAGCTTGGAGCAAAAGGCTATAATTAAATTCGACACTTTTTAAAGACTGTAATTTCATCGAAAACTAAAAAAAAAAATCCTAGAGCAACATAGTCTGTTCCATGGTTAGACTATATATCTGTATTTTCGTTCCAGCAGAAGGCAATAAAACAAGTCTGTTGCAGCAGCGCTTTCGTCATCATACTCCTAATGAAAGCCTTGTCAGGTGAGTCTGCTACTTTATTATATTTTTAAACCCTTTAGGTTGAGTCAAGTAAATAGTTATTTTACTTAATTTTTCAAATACAGGCATTAAATCTCATGTAGTTACTGCAATTACTGAAGAGAAGTAAAATCTACCTTGCTATAATACACACTGACTCTCATCTTGGTATCGAAGCTAAGCTGTGTGGTATGGCCGTTCGTATAGACTATAGAGTACTGTTTATTCAGATATTGGATAATCATAAATGAATATAAATTCCATTTTACTTTCGAATCAGTAGGCAATCAGTACTAAAGATGTTAATAAGCTATGGCAGATGTTAGGCCTTACACTGCAATCGGTAATAATTAAGCAGTTAAAAAAAATTGTTTTGTACCTGCTTGAGACGAACTGTAGGTAGACCAACTTTGTATCACTTCAATATTCACTTTCCAATTCTGGCTAATTTAAACATTTTAGGGTCAAAACAACAAGCTAGGATTGCTAGGACAGTGGCTTTTCATGGTCCGTTTGATTGTTAAAGCGAGTTGCTTAGTTTTGGTCCTAAGTGCTTTTAGTTATGCCTAACTGCACGTATGATGGCACCTAGCTGTATCACTTAAGAGAATGGTAAATTGTTATTAGTGTCTGGATTGTTCTAGCCATCTAGTGACGGTTTCTGCGGTGCATTATACAATTTACCGCATCGCGTAAGTTGACAAGTTGACGCAGATTGTATTTCGATTTCGCTAAATAAAATAAAATTTGCTCTTCCCTGTGAGAATTTTAAATCAAAAGTGGCCAATTTTGGATTCCAACTAGCGAAATTGAAATGATTGATGTTCCATGTTGCAAGCAAAGTAGAAATTTCCTCATTGTAGTTGTAATAGTAGTGAAGCTACTTAGTGTGTAATTTAATGCTTTGTTTAGTAAGTAGCCTACCGGGAGACGCATACTTTTCAACACATTTCCAGGTTATTGCAACGCAACAAGCCAAATAATAATATAAGCTTCTCAGTCGAGCGTTAAATTAATATAAACTGTCAATAGTGAATTAATTTTCTCCTTGTAGTAAGCGCTTAAAATTCGCGTTGCAACATACTGTGTGTTGCTGTTAGTGCTGTCTAGATGTCGATTGGCACTGGCTGTATACCAGGCTAGCAAGATGGCAATCCATGGCCCAGACAATCAAGGATTTCCGCAGTTTTGACCGAGCGTAAGCGGGTGGTTATACAGTCAAAATCAATCTATTAAGAATGCCACCCAACTCAGGCATGTCATCGATTCCCTTAGTTGTGACCCAGCCCTGCCTGTTGAAATGTTCATTTGTTTTTAATTTTTTAAATTTGAGCTCGAATTAGTTTCCCTGAGTTCTCTCGATCGTTGCTAGTTATCTCGTTTTATAAAAGCCGTACAGAAAATATAATGAAATTATGGCAATCAATGAAATGCAAAATATTAATAAATTTATTTGCCTTATGTAGCCGCCGGAAGTCAGGGTTGTCGCCTCCTCATCAGCTTTCATTGACCAGCCAACAAAGAAGATACTCGGGGAAGGGCAGGGGGGAGGGAGGGGATGAGGTCCGAATGAAGATGATCCTGTTCGAGGGGGCGGACCCTTCCCAGGTGATGCAGAAGGCCAACCAGATTGTCATGTACGTGCCCATGCTCTCAACAGGGTGACGGGTTTCCGGTGGCGGGCTTTTAACTTTTGGGTATTCCAACAGGCCACATTCTGCTACCAACATTACTTACGTATTTGTAATTCTCACTCTCAGCCTTCATCAAGACGTAAATAAATGACTTGCCTTGTTTCATTTATGGGTGGAAATATTTTGCTTTTTAGATATTAGGCACCTATTTAGGTGTTAAGTGTGGGCGTGGATTTTACGCTGGATTCTTTGTGTGACTGAAATAACGTAAAATATGATAATTTTCCTTAAGTAGTTTACTATAGTATAATTTCTAGTGACTAGGATTAGTGCCAGGGATTGACGTAACTGTATCATATTTGGAAAACAATATGCAATACTTCTGTTCAAGGCCGTAGCCGGTATTTTTTTCGGGGGGGGGGGGGGGGTCAGAAATTTGATTGGATATTACATAGTGGTTTTTATTTTTCCTCGCAAAATCCGATTCTAACTAGTATCAAGTCATTTCCTGGGGGGGGGGGGTTGAACCCCCCTTGGCTACGGCCTTGCTTCTGCTTTATATTGTACTAGCCTGAGTATTTTAAATATGAAGTTTGAAGGGATATAGTGAGACAAATAAAAAATTATTTATATTATAAACGATTGTCTTGAAATTGTTTAGTTGATTTGATATTGTATGGTAGTTTTTTTATAACATTTCGTGTTGATAATAATATTACAGCAAGGATGTTACACACAAGCCGTTACATGTAACCTTATTTGAATTGAGACAGAAGTTGTTCGAAAGGTAATTGGTCCATATTGCTGTGGAATTGAATTTAAAACCAACTGGTTGTGAACAGTTTCTTTCTACCTGCAACCTTCTTACTTTTAACCTGTTGTGATTTCAGTAACCGCGCTTTAACTCTTTCTCGCTGTGAATACCGCTTAAATAGTTTTATGCATGGTTTTTAAATCACATGCCGTTTGCTTATAACCTGATGGCTTTTAACTTCTAAGAGGGAAATTACAGAGTAACAATCTTCTAAGCTAAGCTAAGCTTATTAATTTTTTATTTTTATTAAGACAGGAAAAAGCTAAGTATGATAATGGTCCCTTCGGCTTTTTTATCACTGTCATACTGCGTAACACATATTGTGATGACGGCTCTACGGTAGTTTGTAAATTCCTAAATTGTAGATTTTGATGCTAGGTGAAAAGACTTATTCGAATTTAAAGATTTCACATGATTGTGGAAGCTCATGTTATTGTATCTGTCAGGACATGTAGATTAGTGGTACTGACTGACTTTCACCCGAAAGGTTGTTGGTTTGAGTCCCACACTTGCTACATTTTCTGGCCATGCTTCGGTGTGCGGAGGTCCCGGGCTTTCCTAGTTGAGTGTAATGTGTAATGTAAGGCTTTATAGTCCTAAATCCGCTTGGTAGGCTTAGTAATAGAACAAAAAGCCATTATTTATTTTATCTTGATGCAAAATATTTGAGGAAGTCTGCCAAATGACTGTTTTTCTCATAAGGCGAGCCGACGGCATGTGCTGTATGATTAATTTCATTTTACATAACTGCCTCATTTAAGGCAGAGATTTAGAAATATTTGGTAAACAAATGACTACCGAGTCCATTTGACGGAATTTATTAATTCCTCGTTTAATGTTATGAATGTGAAAGCTTCCACATAACTACTAATAACATTGTAAAAAATCATTGTAAAACACTTTATCGTGTTTTTTTAGAGTAACAATAGTTAAAACGGAAGAAAATGCAAAATTACTGCGCAAACTTTTATTTTTTATGAATTATTCATCTGAACATTTTCATATTTTTGAGGTTGCAGAACGAGGCATTTGTTAATTTCGTCAAAAAGGCTTAGTCATAATTTGTTGACAAAAAATATTTTTGTAACCCCGCCTTAATTGAACACTAATTGTATGCTTGTGTATGATAGGTTAAGTTTAATTGAGTATAATTAGTTCTTTGACATCCCTTCTACGTTAGAAGACTGCCTATTTCCAGTGTCGAATGCAAATCCAATTTTCACAGCTCATCCACTTTCATTCACTGTGGTTCTTATACAATATTTGCAAAAAAATATAATAGTTGCTATGCAGCTCGGGCTCAGTTACCTTTTTGTTGCATTTTCAGGAAAAACAAGTCTTTTAGGCCTCGTGAACGCGGAAAAAAAGGGCTGAAAAATTTGCAAAGTGTTAAAACACTGGCAGGTCGCACTCAAAGCTTTAGTGCAATTGGCAAACGAAAACAGCCATTGACAGTTACTGCCCAATTCCAAATGAGTCTTCATAGCTTAATGGATACTTTGAACGCCGCCAACCCTTTCTTCATTCGCTGCATTAAGAGCAATGGACACAAGGTTAGCATCCTCATTATTTTTCAAGTACAAATTGAAGTCTTATCATATCCTGCAGGTTTAACACGACTACCGTGTTATTTAACCTGAGCTTAGAGATAGTCTAAGATGTAGATTGCTGCTGGTACCCCAAAATGTGAAAATCCACTTTGTTTTTTTTTTAATCAGCGATCGTGCGTGTCACGGCACTTATTTAGTTAGTGTTATTATTTCTCGTACTATTATTCGCGCCTTTCTCTGTTAAGACAGATTATTGTATTGTTTGATTTTTTGGTCATTTGTTCGGTAGTTCCTTTAGGGAATAGGTTTAGTTTTTTGTTACCAACCGTTTTCTAATTACTGTCATTCTAAATTGTTGCTGATTTCAGATTCCCAATGAATTTGACAATGAGACTGTTCAGAGACAACTCAGATACACAGGGATGCTGGAAACAGTTCGGATTAGACAAGCGGGGTATAACGTCCGACTTTCCTACGACGAGTTTATTCAAATATATAGAATTTTACTTGTTAATGGGCTAATAAGTTCACAGGTAAAATATTCATGTTTTAATGAATTTATTATTATTTTTTCTAATCCTAGAATGTCTGCTTTGTGTAAATTGCCTACATCAATGATTTAAAAAAATGCCTATTTTTTGTTTAAGAACGATGTTAAAAATTTCCTCAATTCATTGAACCTTAATCGGGACAATTACCAGCTTGGTTCTGGCAAAATATTTCTGAGAGAGACTGAAAAAGTTAAACTAGATTACCGGCTGCATCAGCAAATTATGGCTGCAATAATGAAAATTCAGAGGTGGTTCAGGGCATGCTTGGAAAGACGACGATTTCTTCGGTGGCGAGAAGCTGCTATTGTAATACAGGTATGCTGTGTATTCCGCTTTCACCATAGACTTTTCATATTCATTTTTTCAAATCGGACTAATTTTGGTGTTATTATAGCAGGACGACTTGATTATGTTAGTTGGCGGAGTACTGGTCGCGAGTCGCTTTTGTCTTTAGTAAAACAAATTTCTGTGGTGTTCATTCTAACTACCCGAGCTTACCTTCTTCGCTAGGGAAATACGCAGCTACTGGAACAGTGTAGATAATAGTACCGCATAAACATAAATGCAGTGCTTGAGCCTTGAGGAGAGGAATGTTGTAGAGAAGCATTTCAAGTTTTGCAACTAAAAATCGGATACGGTTATTAAATTGTTTGTCTGCAATTAACCTTTAGAAAAAGCAATTGCCATTAAAAACCTTTATTATTATAAAATTGTATTGTTTGCTTTTTTGGTTATTTGTTCGGCAGGTTCATTTAGGGAATTGGTTTAGTTTTTTGTAACTAACCGTTTTCTAATTACTGTAATTCTAAATTGTTGCTGATTTCAGGCTCCCAATAAATTTGACAATGATACAGCGACAACCCATTGCCATTAACAACCTTTACCATTATACAATGTTTCAGTCGCCAGGCTTTCACGGAAGAGCTGGATTTTTTTTTAAATTTACAATGCAATACCTACCAGTACCCCTGTGTTGTAAAATCCAAGAGTGTCATTAATAATGTTGAGTACAATTTTTAGTGCTGCTGGCGGTGTGTCATGGCGCAGAGGTACGTGTGTCAGTTAAGAGACGACCAAGTAGCTGCAGCCACGATTATCCAATCTGCCTACAGACGTTATTCCACACGGCGCTGGTACGTCAACTTCCAAGTGGGGATTCTTAAAATGCAGTGTAGAATACGGGGTGTACTTGCTCGACAAAAGTTTAGAATGATGTTAGCACGGCGCGCCAGCAGCGGTAGTGTCACGTCTGTTCGGGAAGAATTTGAGTAAGTTTAATACTTATTATTAATACTAATTACATCCATAGATAGTTTCCGATGGAGGCGGATATAGTGTACGGTAAAACTATCGAATACTATCGATATGATGATATGAAGCTGAAGGTGATTATTTGTGTTGTTGATGGTGACGATGACTATCGATATTTATGAAATGTCAAAAATATTGTTGCAGGATGGTGGATGGTAAGATTTTATTTCTGAGATTACCTGTTATTTATCTTCGCTGTCTGGTAAAAAAAAAAAAAATGACAACCTCCGCTTTTCCCGACTAGGCATAATCAAGCAAGTTTTTGGTTTTTGGAGCGATGAATCTATTGGAGCGCAAGTTATTAGCTTCTTAATAATTTTCAATGCCGATAGGCATTACCTGACAAATATATATTATGATCTATTATATTGTTGTTAAACTGGTTTTACAGCTTTTCAGCAATACAACATCATTACTACTTAATTCAGCAATTTATTAATAAACAACTAGGTTGTGTACACAATAGTGGACACTACTAGGACACTATAACACACCCTGTCAATTTTACATCTTGTTACAGAGGAGACTTGGACCTGGAATATCCATTACGACCAACTCGGTCGAGTCAGGAAGTGCGAGTGGCTATTTCCGTGGGAGACCCGAACGCAATCGCACCGAGAAAAAAAAAATTGTCGCAGCGGCGAAGTCACGAGGATCGCATTGCAATGGCGGAACCTCGCAGGAAAGGAAGCTGCGACAGCTTGGCTAGTCAAAGAAGTGGAGATTCATCTGGACTCCCTGTCAAAGATACGCTTACAAAGGCTAAGAAGCAATTACAGGCTCTCTTGCGTAAGTTTGAATGTTTGTGTTCTCACTTTTAAAAAGTGCCAACGGCCTTACCATGTTGATTCCATGAGAGCAGAACATGTTTCAAACCGCGGCAAACTTGGTAGTGTGCACAGCGTTGGCAGGGGAACATGGTGGGACATCATAACGCGCTGAGACTTTAAGTGCGTGTCGAGTCCTGGTCACCTCCGATTTAATCGTGTGACTTTACCATGTTCCCCAAGTGGTTCGGAATCCACTATAATCAGGAGGTCCACCCTGTCAGTCAACTCCCCTTTCCCCGAGGTGAAGGAGTCTGCCCTTAGGGTGCCTCAAGTTAACAAACAGACTCACTCCCCCCGCCAGGCTAACAGGGTTGCTTAAAAGCAGAAATGCTGAAGCAGGCGTTGGAAACAACACACAACACACACTTTTAAAAAGTCACAATAAAAAATGAATTCCAGCTTGCATGTTAGCATGGGTTCTGCGAAGCCTGTGTTCATTAAAATGCCTTTCAGAGTTCTTAAAGTTAGAAGCATAAAAGCGAAAGAACCGTTACGAGTAGTTTGGCCCCAAATCTACGTAGTTACAGACCGACAGACAGACATTTTGTAAAAAGACTTTTGGGTTCCTGGGACCGCAAAACGTGTAAATCCATTTTTCAACTATCACAAAGGTTTCCTTTTACTAACGTAATAAATAAGAAAGCAAAATACGCACTTGATTTATTAAGAAACAACTGGAATAATTTACACTGGGTTGTTCAGAACAATATGTGAAATCAATTGGACATCTTCTAATTGAGAAACCTTTTTGTAGGAGGTGGGAGTAAAAAGGGTGACAAATGGAGTGCTGTTGCCCAGACAGCTCACAGTGACGGTGAACTGGACGAAAGTAGTCAAAATGGAGATTACCAAGACTGGTATCCGGAGGGAGGAGGTCTTAGTCGATCTGAAGGTAATTTAATCATGCTTCCCATTCAGGACCTATTTCATGCACTTATTGCAGTTATTACAAAATGTCCACAATATTAAATTGCCCATTATGATACTTAAAAATGCTGTAAAATGATATTGGCATTATATTCTCCCATCTAATAATTCATGATTTTTTAGGAATCAATTCATACATCTATTTATATTCGTTCACAGAGTTTATAGGTGTATTATCCCTGTTGTCTTTATATACTATATTTTAGAACATCGGTAGCGCCTAAACAAACAAATTTAAAATTTCAGATTTTGAGAGAGAATTTAAATCTGATGGAAGTCTCGATAATGCGCACCAACATCAGGGTGACAGCCGCAGTGAAATCAGAAAACAACACTCAGTAGATGTTGAATTACGAGAAAATGTTTGGCAGCGGCGTCGAGAAGCACAGCGGCATCAGGTATTCAACTTATTGTTTAACGGCATATATATATAAATATACATAAATATGCCAACAGATCATTCGAGACTAAAGAAAAATAATAATATTTCATAATCAACTGTAGCCTACATGTTTTTTGTTATGCATATAATTCAAAAATTTCTTTGGTATATTGCTGTATTGTTATTATTATTATTATTTTATTGTTTATCGTTAACTTATCTTATTGCCTATTTGAGCATTAAAGGAACACAGGAATTATTGTTTTCCAATTTATACGTAGTATAAGGAAAGCTTTGTGATGGTCGAAATTTCCGATTCCGAGATTTCAACGGAATTACATGTTTTGAGGTCCCAGGAACCCCAAAAAGTGGTTTTAACGAAATGTCACTATCTGTCTGTATGTCTGTTCATCTATTTCCGGGCAAACTACTCGCCGATTTTGATGAAATTTTGCATGTAGGTTCACAAAAATCATGCCCCAAGACAATTTTTTTTATTTGGGGGGGGGGGGGGGGGGGTTATTCTCAAAAAACTCCAAAAAACGTCAAAAAAAAGTATTTCTCAAAAACGGCTCCAACGATTTCTTTTAAATTCACATCTATTGTAGTCGTTATTAATGTTAACAAAATGCGGGGGGTCGCTTGCCCCTGATAGTTTGCTTCTGGGGGCAACAAATAAAAATAGCTAAATTTTACTGAAAAATGACTAATACATTATTTTTCTGCGAAACCATTCTATCGATGATTTCTACCTTCAGGCATGTTTTAGATGTTAGGTTGAGTAACGAAACCGGACAGGTTGCTTTCTCAAAAAACTATTTGGTTTGTGCATGCATAATAAAGGTTTTTAAAAAATTCGATACACTTAGTTTGGCGCGTCTGCCAGTTGTCAAAAGCCCGCTGGAAGTCAGTTTCTGGAATACTCTTGAGAGCCGCTGTCGCAGCCGCTTGAACCGCCTCGATGGAGTCAAACCGCTGTCCTTTTAGCAGCCTTTTTACTCGTTGAAATATGAAAAAGTGTGATGGAGCCAGATCTGGGCTGTAGAGGGAGTGTGACATGGCAACGCCGAATTTCGCCAGTAGCTGGCGCACAACAATTTCACCGTGGCCCGACGCGCTGTCGTGGTGAAGTTGAAGGCGATGTTCTTGGCGATGGTTGGTCGCACACACATTACGCGATTTGAAAGGCCGCTCTTATCACTGGGTGATGGTTAAACACCTGTCAGAGTCCAAAATTTCTTTCACTTTAGCCACCTGGGCCTCGGTTCGAGCGGTGGTCGGGCGCCTGACGCGGTGCTCGTCATTGAAGAGTTCCCGGCCTTCCTTAAACATTTTATGGCATTCAAAAACTCTTGTGCGGCTTAAGGCATCACCCCCCCCCCCTCCACCGCTCTGTTGAGGCTATAGTGAACCAGTCCCGATACTATAATAATACATTACACATTTTTCTAATAACCGGTGCCACAAAGCCAATAAAGGCGCGTTGGGATCACCGCACAATTCACTTTATTATGTTAGTTTTTAATCTGTACTTATTGAATAGACCTTGTAGATCCACTGAAATCTCGCATTCGAAAATGTCGACTACCATATCATGTATGTACCAACTTATAAAAATACGAAAGCAAAACGACACCGATTTTCGAATTAGCCAAAATACGCGACATTCTGAAAAATGACGTCGCGCGTGCATAAACAACTTGGCGGCCGCCTTAGCCCCTATGCTTAGCCCAGATATGAATATTCAACTCTTGTTTTTTTATGCATTTTTCAAAATAACGCACAAGGTTCAAATATTGGCCTCTTTTTATTTTTATCAATAAACTATAAACCTTTGGATACTAGTGTAAATTTGGCAGTTTTCTTTATTTTCATGTAAAAAAGTTTAAGGCAATAAACCGGAAAACTTTTCCAAAATTTAATACTCAATTTTAAACTTATTTTTTTACTATTTAGATGTTAAGAAAAGCCCCAACACCCTATTTGGATCCGACAGCGCCTGAAAGAGTAGCCAGAAAACCGAGACGCAGCCCGAAGCCTGAACTTCAAAGTATTGGCGTGGTTGAAACTGACAGTGGAGATAGAACCAGGACTGGTAAGCATATTTTAACCTTGACTGGACTTCGGGAAAAAGTTGCTTCAGAGATTATTTGTGATTCGATACCGTGAACCGCAGCCTTTAGGCAGCTATTCCACTTGTTAATTTTCCGTCAATAATTGATAAGCTTCTTGTTCTACTCTATGTCATTGTCCTTTTTAATTTCCGCATATTAAAATTGATCATGATTATAGAGTGAAAGCACGCATTCCAGTAGCATACAAACTGAAAATTAAATGGCGTCGCTTTGATTAAATGTAAATTAATTTCTTGATAGCGAACGAATTCCTTCATAGTTTAAATCATAAAATGTCTCGTACGTTGTTAAAATAATGCAAAAAGGGCGGGCAGACTTAAAGAATTGGAAAAAATTATTGTAAACAAGTGGAATGTGGTACAGGACGGAAAAATAAATATGTAACATGATATTTCCGTCAATTATTTTTGAAAATTTACAATAGGAAAACGGAAAATGGAAAACCACAGAGTCAACTTCAGCAGATTTCTGAGACTGGCGTGAAGGTGACCGCACGAAAGTGCACGGTTTTCCCCTCGACATGCCCAGCTCATAGAAATCTTCTGAAGCTGACTGTTGTGAAGTGGTTTTACACCAACCATTCACCAAGCTCATTTGCTACAATGAAAACAAGTCAGCAACTCGGACGTGTCGGATCCTTCGTGTAAAAAAAGATGGAATAAAAATTATACCACAATGATACATACTATACTATAATTAATATTATGATTTTGAGTGTTGAGCTGACATAGGTCCGGGGACCCTTTGAACAGCATAATTATTGTATCACATCAGTGTACCCCAATCATTCATATTATGACTATTGCCCATTAATAACTGTCGAAAAAAACAGCTTAACCTTACATACAGTGTTGACGAAAATAGTAAGAACGCGGAGCTTTTCACTGTTTTTTCTGGAACTATTTGAGATAATGTATGTCTCGACTGGACTGGAAGTAGCTAAAATTATAATGCTCAATCCGTATTCTTATTATAGATGAAGATGTTTTCACATCAGCACAAGCCTCAACGACAGTCGGCCGCACCTGCTCTGAACCTGTCAGACCTCCGCGAGATTTAGCTAGTGGCACCATCAAGTCCCACAGAGAAGGCACATTCAAAAGGATGCCATCGGACCCAGTTAGAAAATCTTATGAACCTCCGCCAAGTATTGACCCCTCTCTCCCTCCCAAGGTGCTTATATTGTAATTTTATTTACTTTGAGTATATCAAAGAGTTTAGCAATATATAGTAAATAAGAGTGTTATCTGAATGCATGTATTTTGGTAGTAAAAGTAATTTTTGAAATGTTGGTTACCTGCAATATATAATAGCTTTCCAAAATGGCGGCTAGATGTACTATTCTAGCATATTATTTCCGAGTTCATGATGTTGTCAGCTGCAGGATTTTACCTAGCTTACCCGCTTGACGACTAGCACACTGTTTGAATGGTTTGATATTTCAATTCAATCTTTTTGCCATTTCTTTAGACTTTAGAGGTTTGTATTATAGGATGTCAATTACGTTATTCTTGATCTTACATAGACAAGAATGCTAAAGTAGTTAGAGAAGAGGAATTTTGCTATAGATTTTTCTGACAAATAACGTTTTTTTAATTTGTATGGGCAGACTTGTGATGAGCGCCGGCACAGCGGTATCGATCATCGACCTGAAATTGAGTGGAAAGGACGAACAATGTTCACGATAGGGCTTCACAGATTTAGAAAAGTCAGTAGATTCTCTCCTCACGACCGGTGCGCTTTCTGCGAGCAATCTATGGACCCTTTCGTCACGCAGGGTCACAAGTGTTCAGGTGGGTTTGCATCTCATTATCATGCCAAATTAATTTTCACTACTAATGACCAAATGCCATGTTGCTCTCTATCGTTTAAATCCAAAGCTCATGACGCAGGGGCAGCCTTAAACGGGTTTATTTTAATAATTTACTTACAGTATTTAAGAGTGTACAGCCCGTAGGAAATTGGCAACCCGAAATTTATTCCTTTTTATTTTTTATTTAATTAACTAAGCATGTTGTTAAAGATTTGGCTCATCAAAGTTGTAGAAGACTACTTCATGCATCATATTATAAGATATTTTTAATTTTCGAAATTGTAGTTTTTTCATAAACATGCAGATATTTTATAAACAATAACTTTTCACGTAAAAGCGATTTTATAAATAAACTACAATTTCGAAAACTAAAAATACCTTATTATATGATGCATGAAGTAGTCTTCTACAACTTTGATGAGCCAAATCCTTAATAACATGCTTAGTTAATTAAATAAAAAAATGAAAAGTAATAAATTTCGGGTTGCCAATTTCCTACGGGCTGTACACTCTTAATGATTTACTTAAATTCTATAACTTCGTCTATCGGGATCTACCCATATATTATTATTATTTTACTGTATCTTTCTGACATGATACTATCTAATTACTTTCAGTTGTTTAACGCATGCTGAGTTAAGGATGTCTATTTTATGTATTGATCGCTGTAAATTGACTTGAACTGACTGTAAACCGTTGTTACTTGTAGATTGTAAGCTACTGTTCCACACAAAATGCATACAGAATGGAGGAGTAATGCAGATGCCTTGTCAGCGTAAGCGGAAACATCAGCGTAATTCAGTTCAGGAGCAAAAAACGCCAGCGGGTGGCAAATTTTCATTGACTGGTACCTCTGAATTTACTGATTCGACAGACAAAATAATTTCTGATGTGACAGAGTTGACGAAAATGCAGGCATTCATAACAGAAAAGGTGAATTATTGATTATTTTAGTGAATCTAACTTTGATTAACTAACTACAATCATGTATACCATGCTATCTATTATTTTGCCTTGCTGAATGTAGATGTTATTGAATGAATAACGACTTTACTGCAATACAAGTGGCGAACAATAAGACTATAAAGTCTTTTGAACGCTATATTATAAAATTGCAATGGTCAAACCACTTTATTTAAAATTGATAACTATCCTATAGAATTACCTACTGTGATTGGATTGTCAATTCCGAATTATAGTGCCCATGATTAACTTGAAGAATCTGAGAATCCTCACTCTGTTGATTGGTTTTCATGGGTAGAGCATTCATTCCCGCCATAAATAATTTTTGAATTCATAACAACTAAATTTCTTTATCTACACCTAAATGATAGGCTAATAGTTCATTAACAGTTATTAATTTTAAAGTTTACTTCATTATAATTCAAATGATCAACAAAGGTAGCTGCTATTTCTTCGTAAAATGAATGAAATGCAAAAATAAAAAGTGATGTGATGAAGTTAATCATAGGTATTTTTGGGAATTGACAACGTACTATGAAGATTATTTTTAATCTCATCCTGGGATTGAACATGCCAACAAGATAATTTTGTAATGGAAAGGGCTATTTAAAATTGTTTTGTTTACGTTTTTAACACCAAGAATAAGTTAATACTAAACGGCATAGGAGGGCATTTTGCCACATTGTTTTTTTAAATATCTATAGGAAAATTGCCCATTGTAAGATAATATGATGCGTTACTTTTTGTGTGTTTCATTGCTGTCATATCTTAAAACGTCACTACAAGTATCTGACCACTTATTGTCATATTCAGAAGGCACGAGGCTATCAGCACTATGAATGAATGAAAAACGACTTTATTGCTATACAAATGGCGAACAATAAGACTATAAAGTCTTTTTTTCATGTTAACCATATGAAATTTGAAATTAAATAACACTATGAAATGTGTTTTGAACTTTATTACTCTTTATTTTCATAGCAGTTCAATTTACTGTACATTAATGTTTTTTAGATATATAAAATGGAAAGTGAGGGGAAGCAACAGCCTGCCAGTGAAGTCGATCGAGTGTTTCGACAGGCTCTTCGGGTGTTTAAAGACAATCTTGTAGCCACTTACAGTGTGGCCAATCGTCAGGGTGACTCGCTCAACATTAAATACAAAGATCTCATCTCCAATTTTATTGATGTAAGTGAATTAAGAACGGAATTTAGTGTACTTAGCTGGTCCAGCCCAGCGGGGCAATCCAAATTATAATGGCATGTCGGGGTGGCTGAAGGGTATATGCACAAAACAAGGTAACTATAGTTCTCATAATTAAAATACATTTTCCATTTCATTTCAATAGTTGAATGAATAACGACTTTATTGCAACAATACAATTAATGTAGTGTAATGTAATTCAACAATTTTAGTTTCTTGCCCACAGCTGGAGAATGCACCCCATATGACTTCTGCATAATTACTATATTGTGCAGTTGTAGGTCAACAAACATAAACCAATCGTCACTATATACATAAAGTTTTTGTTTTTATCAACCTTACGAGTAATAGATAGACAGAAGGAACGGAAATTGACAACAGTATACTGGAGAGTTTGTCTATTTTCTTCTCGCTACCAATATGACGTGGAATTTTAATACTTTACATTTAACACAGGTGATGAAGACAGTTTGCAATACTGACAACAATCGAGAAGACTTCTCGGTGACGATGGGGGTGAACGCCTTCCGAGGGTTCATGAACGAGTTCATGGCGTTGTCTCGCGTTGATCAAGCTGAGAAGCCGCGTGACAAGAAGCGCAAGAAGGAGAAGAAGCGTGGCAAACCTGAAGAAAACATCAACTTCCACGGTCATACATTCCTCCTTACGATTATTAATATCCCCACTGCCTGCGAAGTCTGTAATTCGTTCTTCATGTGGCCCATTGAGCGGAGTCTGGTGTGCCAAAGTAAGTTAGCTCACATATTTCATCCTAAGCTGAGGCTGGGCAAGAGAAAAATTGTACATTTAACTCATACTTACAGTCGATTATTAACCTTCACTGTATTGCAATCTTTCCGGCTAAAGTTAACGGATTCCTTACGCATTGTGTTGAAATAAAAAATTTCTAAGCAAACATTCTAAAAAATGACATAAAACCGATTTTCTCAGTCAAATTATGTATCGCATTAATCAACTTATTATAGAACAACATATAATTTGGTGTGTGTTGCCAACTATATAATATTGTTACATGAGGGTTGACCAAAATTTGTGTGATTTCAGATTGCAAAGTGACTTGTCACAAGAAATGTTACAATAGAGTAGTGGGTGACTGCGTGAGGCAGGAGAGTCATTCGGATCGACGGGTGTTCGGTGTGCCAATCCACTTGCTGGCCAGTGATGGCAAAGTACCTCTTGTTGTTGACCGACTGATCACATCCATTGAAATAAATGGGCTCTACACTGAGGGTCTTTATCGGAAGCCTGGCGTGAGTATCATGTATACTAAAGGAATCAAATACGTGTGTTCGTCGGCCGCCTCATTAGTCATTCCTGTCGGTACTACGAACCGCACTAAAATATATATATACATATATACATATTAATTGGTGTAAAGCTATTTCCTACCTGTTCCCGACATATAATCAGAACATCAGGACCGGTAGAGTGGTGGTACAGACTCCGCCTTTCACCCGAAAGGTTGTTGGTTCGAGTCCCACACTGGCTACGTTTTCTGGCCATCTTCGGAGGGCATGTATAGCAGACGGTCCCGGGTCATGCTAGTTGAGTGTAAGAGAGGGCTTAATAGTCCTAACTCCGCTAGGTTGGCTTAGTAATAGAACAACAAAAAGTCAAGATTTAAATATTTATTTATAATTAACGCTCCATTTTCACATACACATTCTTCTCGGCTGTCACTTTATAATATTTTTTCTTTATATTTACCCTTTTGAAAATTTAGATTTTCTGCCTTAGATGAATAACGCTTGTGAAATATTTTAGTGTATAGTTTTCTTGGAGGGTAAGAAAGTATTTTTCATAAGTTTGGAATAATACTGATACGACCCTCCAAAATCAAATACTGTGGAACAACCGTTTGTCTTGAAGCCTCGATATGTGGCTACACCACAGCATACAGTTGCCTCACTAAAACGCACTGTGCTGATCATGATTTGGTTTTACTTGGAGCAAGCACAAGTGTGATCGTGATCTGATTTAAAATTAAAAAAATGCGCACGTAATAATTAGAAAAATGTTGTTATTATTAGGTTATTCCGAAAATAAAGGAGCTAAAAATGAAAATGGAGTTGAATCCTGACGAAATGAAGTGCTTTGAAGACTATGCGGTACATGTGCGTGCGAGCGTCCTCAAGTCTTTTTTCCGTGAAATGCCGGAACCTCTTCTGACCTTCGAGTGCTACGATGATTTTCTGAGAGCCACAGCATTAACTGATCCTCAGGATAGAATTTCAACAACTTTTGGCATTCTTAAAAAGTTGCCAAAGCCTAACTTTGACCTCATGGAAAGACTTATTTTTCATTTGGCGAGGTAAGTGGCAAGTGATATGTTCGTTCTCATGACTTATGAGTGTGCTTTATAATAATTTTGGGTTGTGACACAGTGATTATTATTATACTTGTTTTCAGGGTTGCATCTCAAGAAGAATCTAATCGTATGAACGCTGGTGCCCTGGCGATTGTCTTCGCTCCATGTATATTACGTACCAATAAAATTGTTCCCGCACAAGACTCTCTGCACGACATAACCAAGCAGACCCAGTGCATTGAGACCATTATAAGCGAACAGCTGCGGAAGGTCAAGTCAACGCTGGCGGACATTGACACCTTAGACACTGCTTGTCATACAGCTTCTCATCGGCTCTCTTCTCTTCGTAGCAGCAAGGTATACCTTCCACGTATACCTATGGCTTCTAAGAGTTTTTTAAAATCTCGTAGTGGTTGGCTAGGACGGTGTTTTTTTTCCAAAGCTTTTTTCAAACTTGAAAATGTAATGTGATCGTTACTCATTAGCGTAGCGCGTATATACAGTACCTATTTAATTATTTCGATATCGTTAGATATCTTTCCAGACCAAAGTAATAAGCAAACTGATTTTGTTACAGATATTTAGTCCGGACGAATTCCATCAAAGTAATTTATCAACAGAAAACACTGAACAGGCAGAAGACGAAGAAGCTATCCTGGTTGGCCATATTCAGGAGATTCAGAAAGAGAAGGACTTATTAACATCAACTTTACCAAGTCTTACTAGAACTACTTCCGATGACGATCTCTTATCAACTGATATGGATGATGGCTCTCTAGATGACAATGATGGAGGTAGGCTCTACTTCTGAATACATAAAAGCATTCTGCCACTATCCGAGAGGTAATTCCGAAACAGACCTCAGCCTGCATCGTTTCCTGGGTAAAAGTTATGGGGATGGCGAACACACACTAGCGAAAGTGTAATATCCACCGTACGGTATTCGAAGAAACCCAAAAACACGAAACTGTCAACAATTTATTTAGGGGGTGCTCAGGTCCCTCCTCTTGAAAGTTGGGGGTGCTTGAGTCTCTGAGCATCAAACAAGTCGGCGCCACTGTTTCCTGGGGTAGTCGTGGCGCAGCCTTCCTGTTTTACTGTATCAGCAGGCTGATCATGGCGATTATAATACCGGGGTTTATTTAATACCCTGGTATTAAAAATGTAAACAAGATAATTTTATAATGGAAAGTCATATTCAGAATTTGTTTGTTTATAGTTTTAATCCCAGGAGTAAATTAATACCAATCGCCATGATCAGCCTGCTGATGAACATGGTAAGTAGTGGCCACCGTGGTTTGTGTCGCTCTATATTAAACGAGGTTACACAATAGTCCGTTAGCTTCAATGTGGTATAGTATCATTATTTATATATTATTTCCATAGGTACCTAACTGTTTATTTCGTTTCAGGTGTTCGTCCATGCCCAGAAGATCCCATACAAGTCTGAATATAGGCCTACAAATTAGAATTCTACAAGGACTTACTACTGCTGCAGTGATTGCTGACCACCCATATATGTCAGTATATTATTAAACATCCCCATGAACAAATAAACTAGAAATCCATACTATAGTATCGAACCCAACCTCGTCTGTACAATGTAAAAATCAGTTTACTGTAATTTGAACGTTGCCTCTATTTCTTAACTACTGAAATACTAAATGTAATCACTCTGATATTGTGCTGTGATCAAAGCATTTTAAATAACTCCCTCCTATATTTTCTGTTGCCTGTATAAATGTACTGTCTGTTGCTTAGGCTTTCGCGATCGACGTTAGAACCCTAGTTGTTGCTTGCGTTACTGTCAGTTTAAGTTTTAGTCGGCGTTAGTTCTCGTTATTTTGGTAATTCTAAGAGCTGTTAATTTCCCTCTTAGTTGAGTCCCCAGTCACCTATTATTTCTGCGAAGTAGCTCGGAGCTGTACGCCTTAGTAGCATTTCTAGAAGTCTCTCGTCGATTAAGTTGTTTTCCTCGAGCTGTAGGTGGGAAACTTTCTTCCTCCGTTGAATTGCCACTAAATGTGCGCATTCGTTTAAATAATAAGTCTTCTTATATATAAGCGACTAACAGTAGATAATGCGCAATATTGCCATAAGTTCCACTCCCAGTTTAGACTTTTTAAAGACTTTAAACCCATTAAAATCAATTTAGTTTTGTAAATTAGTAAAGACAAATTTACATTTATTAATGCATATTAGTAAGCAGTTTGAGAGGTGACAATATTGGCGCAAAACTGATAATTAACCGCCGTGCGATTAGTTTATTAAGAAATGTAAAGTAGACTTGGCGGATATAAACTTGTGTCCTATTTCTATATTTAAAAAAATGTATATGTTCGCTTCTCTGGTACTAAGGCTTCATACGAAATATGTAACGAAGGAAACCCTTAATAGTCCTACAGTATGTTAACAACTGGGTTTCATCGTTTAAAACTGTCGGGTTACTTAATTATTATTCTGTTAAGCATTTATTACCCTAACTTTTTGGCTATTTAAAGGAAAATGTCTAAAAGAAATTATGGTGGAAATTTTATTATTAAAGATGTTTAAATTTGATAGATGTGTACCTACTGTAGCCTATATCCCCGTAAAATCACACAAAATTTATGGTTGATTGACACCATTAAGACCAATACTCAGTTATTATGACACACGGTCTAATAATTATATGGAATTATTATTTTTTATTACGGTACTTGAAAGATAGAAAATTTAATTCAGAATTCATTTTTCTGCACAATTCCGTTTTTAACCATATTTTCCCAAAAAAAGTCGTCTTATTCCGTTACCGAAATACGAAGGACCTGGCTGCTCAAATTTAGCGATAGCAACATAATAAATGGTAAAAGCTGCAAGAACCATCCCGTGGTTGGAGACCGTTATCAATATGGCTGCTAGTGTAGCCTGCACAAGAGAAGTACACAATTTGGCGGGGAAACCCAGTGATATGTGTAGCCTGCACAAGCTAAGTACAGAGTTTTTGACCGGGTCCAGGTATCCGTTCTGCTATGCTGCAATGTGTAAGACTTCGATATTTTTTGCGTTGGTACTTATCTCTGATAAGTACCTTATGGTTAACGGGTGCCTCGTAAGGCATATTATGGCTCCCGCCGCTGCAGTTAATGTATCTTTATGGCAAAAACTGAAGCCAAAATTGAACAAAACTGACTTCCACAAATAACCAATAGGGAGCAGCACCTACTTTACTCGGATTCACCCACTTCACCACCTGTTAGAAATAAATAGGTTCCGGTTCATATTTGATTCGCCCTCATAATGTTACAAACCTGACTGTTCAATAGGTTCGGGAAATCTACGCATGGCATTCTCATGTAGAACACCGAAACTGCCTATACTTCTCTTGCTATTTCTAAGCTGCTTGCCGGCATGCGCATATTTTCTGCAGCTAAATAGCTGTCAACATTGACAAATGCGAAAAATTGTTTTTTCTAAGATTTCTACATGAAAAATGGGTAATGCAATAAAAAGTTCAGAGAGAAGAAATGAAATTGTTTTTCGGCCCACTCTTACAATTCATCCATAGTGAATTTTTGTGGAAGATTTGACTGGCTAATACGAAACCTGGTGAGCAGATTATGTATTTACAGGCACTAAATTTTTTTTTTTCCGTTGATTGAAGTGGCCCTTCTCGATGTTACATATACAATGTATATTAATCTAGCTAGGTAGGCTAATTACATACAATTGTTTACTATCATTAAGGTTTTTAAAATTTTAGTTACTAGTAAAAATCAGTCTTTTCTTGCAGATAATTTATAGCTGTTGAAATTTTAATTTCACAAAAGTGGCCCTGTTAATATCCTTTCTTCCCGTCCGGACTTCCATGTTATTTGTTCCTTAATTCTTTTTGCATTAGCATACATGGTATACTACTGTTATTATTTTTTATACAAGGTCTGTCCGGAAAGTAATGTCAGTGATTTTTTTTACGGAGACTGCTCGCGCAAGCGAGCGTTTTACTGGCTCAGATTTTGGTGGGGGAGGGGGGGGGGGGTTGGCAACAAGTTCCAACAAGCGTCAGCTCGCTACCGATCGTTGTAGTGGTCACATCAATTGTTCCATGTGAGTCGGTACAGTAACCCGGTGCAAGAAGAAAAAAAAGCGTTCGTTTGAGCAACGGATGGCGATCTAGTTTTGTGTATAACTGGAGAAGAGTGCTGCGGAAACCATTTTAATGTTGAAGAAGGCTTTCGGTGACGATTGCCTTTCGGGTAGGCAAATTTGCCGGTGGCATCTTCGCAGAAGGTCGGGAAGAAGCCAACGACAAGCCCCGCGCTGGACGACCATCAACCTCCACTACCAACGACAATGTGCAACATGTGCGTGACTTGTTGAACACTGATCGACGTGTAAGTGTCCGTTTGATTTCCGATAAATTAAACATTACTAAAACCTTCAAAAGACAACAGTAGTGGAGGTTGATCGTTGTCCAGCGCGGGGCTCGTCGTTGGCGTCTTCCCGACCTTCTGCGAAGGCCTTGTTCCACCGGAAAATTTGCCTTCCCGAAAGGCAATCGTCGTCGAAAACCTTCTTCAACATTATAATGGTTGCCGCAGCACTCTTTTCCAGTTTTACACAAAACTCTATTGCCATCCGTTGCTCGAGCGAAAGCTTTTTTCTTGCACCGTGTTTCTGTACCGACTCACATGGAACAACTGATGTGACCACTTCTTCTTCTTAAGGTTACAATCTTAGCGATTGGTTGGCAGCAACTCCCTGCATATCGTCCTCCAGTTTACTCGGTCCTCGATCTTCCTCTTCAGTTCTTGATATGATATTGCTCCTGCGTATTCTTTTACTTGATCCATGAATTCCTTCTTCGGCCGTCCTCTTCGGTTATTTCCCTCTACTGTGCCCTCGATAATAGTGTGTACCAGATTTTCGTGCCTTAGCAAACGCCCCATCCATTTCGCTCTCCTGATTCGTATCTGGGCTACTAACTGTCTTTCTTCCCCGATAGCGTCTAGCACTCTTTCATTTGTCACATGGTCCCTCCAGCTGATCCGTAGCATCCTTCTGTAACACCACATTTCGAAAGCTTCGAGTTTCTTTGTGACCACTACAACGATCGATAGCCAGCTAACGCTTGTTGGAACTTGTTGCCAGATCCTGCCACCAAAATCTGAGCCAGTGAAACGTGCGCTTGCGCGGGCAGTCTCCTTAAAAAAAATTCACTGACATTACATTCCAGACAGACCCTGTAATATGAATTTTGTATTTGATAGGTTATTAATCGTGAGTATAAATCCAGTTAGCCGTGTTTAGAGACCCATCATGACGAGATTGTGAGACGTGCAGAGACGACAGTTAAATTAGTTAACTCCGCACTCTCTTTACATATGTTTGATATATTTATTTTTCGGACTGAATTTTTGAGTCATCACAAGTTCACAGGTCTTAAATCTGGAACAGAATGCAAGAACTGAATTATGAGCATACCGCTGATTGGCCCATATTACTATAAGTGCGAGTCATATTGGAACGAATAAGTTACAGGTGCTGTAAAATTGCTTGCAAATAATCAGCCAAATATTAGGTAAACAATGCCAATATGGCCAAGGTAACATTTATACACCAGTTATTTCAATGGGGATGTATCCATTCGCAAAAAATCGAAATGAAGTGGTTGTAGTGTTAGTGCGTGTTGTTTCCTTTGATGTACTTATTGAAATTGGATGTCAATGTGTCTCATTTCAGTGTTAAGTCAGGAATTTCAAAATTTTTTGTTAACAAAAAATGATTTAATCAATTCGGCGAAATTAATTAATTCCTCTTTTTCAAAGCCACAAATATGTGAACATGGCTAGGTGAAAATAAAAGCTTTCGGAGTAAATCTACATTTCCTCTCCTGAAATTTCATTACTTCAAGGAAACCTACAGTAGTTAATTAAACTGCTGTTTTCATCGGGCCACTTTAATATTTTTGCGGTTGTGGAGTGAGAAATTAATTAATATCGACATATAGTCCAGGAGATATGTACATTGCGCCTGGAAAAAATTCCGAACTTTATGAAACTTTTACATTTTGTTCGGGGATGTTGTAGGATGATTCTGCCAAGTTATCCAATTCGAGGAGCCTGTGCCCGGTTTTGGTCCAAAAAGTATAATCCAAAGTTGTAAAATTTTCTACAATTTAGCTTGCATAAACTACCCTTAATAGTAACCGAGAAACAGCCAATCTCAATTAGATCAAAAGTAACCTAAGATACAGTTGATCAAATTTAGACAATTCTTCACCCATCAATATCGACATGCTGCAACAGGTGGGGGGTCACCGACATTAGGGTGATGACCTACCACGACAACGTTAATTAAATAACTGCACTTGGTCGGCGACCCCCCCCCCCCCCCCCTCCCACGCATGTCGATATTGATGAGTGAAGAATTGTCTTAATTTGATCAACTGTATCTTAGGTTACTTGGTCAGTGGACCCCCCTCCCACTCACACCCCCCCTCCCCTCCTGTTCGAGAATGTCGATATTGATGAGTGATTACCATAATTATCGTAGAACTGATGGTAATTGGTAGTTAGAGGGCCAAAACCATAGTATTTGGATGAAATAATTCCTCTAATTGAGATCGGCTGTTGCTCGGTTACTATTAAGGGTAGGAAAACGTGCAAGCTAAATTGTAGAAAATTGTATGCTCTACAACTTTGGATTATACTTTTTGGTCCAAAGCCGCTTTGTTTAGAAGTTATGAGCGAAAACCTGAAACAAGTCGGAAATTTTTTTAGGTTTCCCCCCTCCCTAAATTAGCACAGGGTCCTCGAATTGGATAACTTGGCAGTATCATCCCACAGCATCCCTGAACAAACTGTAAAAGTTTCATAAAGTTAGGAATTTTTTCCAGCAGACCCCACTTTTTTTGCTCTGTCTCCTGGACTAATTATGCAAAATACATGATCATTTCTTCTTGTTTACAAAATATTCTGAAATCTTTCCCTTAAGTTCTGGACGGGGCATTAGGATTTGAAATATTTTTATTTTTAATGATAATTAAGACACATCGTCATTTCACTGGTTCTCTGCCGTAATGTTCCACTGTAATAAAATAATTATGATATTATTTTCTGAGATATCATTGTTCTAAAGGCGTATTCTTTTAGATAATATAATAATTCCTTAATAAATAAATAGATGCCAGAATTTTCCAAACAAATTGAGAATAGCCATAAACCTAAAATGAGTTATACTATAAAACCTGCCTAATTAAATTTGTACTTTTTAAAAATCAAAAGCCACCGACTTGGTATTGGCTTTGTTACCGCAGGCTTAATGAACGAAAATTTTGAATTAAACTTTTGAACGCTTAAAAAGGAATATTGTTAATCCTAATAAAAAATATGCCTTTTTACCACTTGACTAAGACCTTTGAATACCTACTGTATTAATTTCTCATTTTGAGAGACATAACGTAAAATAGATCGTTATAACGTTGTAGTTTAATTATATTATGTAATCTGTTGAACCGGTGTCACTGTTTTAAAGGATTGATTTATTACCTTGGTGTCAGTTGAGCGATTACAACTAACCAAAAGAACCCGTACATGCTTTCCTATTTATCAATTAGTATAGGTACCGAGATAGATAATGAGTAGTTGCATCGACTTTCCCTATCCCAAAGCACGGAATTGATCGATGGGACCACTGCATAGTCTAGAACGGGCATACCAATATGTATATCAAAAACACAGTAATAATGGCAGGGTTATGCAATGCATTGGGGCATGAATTATTATTCATAATTTATTCAAAAAGTAATGTTTTAATTCAAAACCAAAGCTTTGTTTGGGAAAGCACCCTATTCAGTTTCGTTACTCAATTTAACGCCTAAAACATACCTGAAGTTGGAAAGCATTGATAGAAAGGTTCCGCAGAAAAATAATTTTTTAGTCATTTTTCATGAAAATTGAGTCTTTTTACTTGTTGCCCCCAGAACCCAAACTATCAAGGGGTAAGTGACCTATTGGGTTTTGTTTACATTAATAACGACTACAATATACAGAATTTAAAGAAAATAGTTGGAACCGTTTTTTTTTTAGAAAAAAAATTGTTAGTTTTTTTTTTTTAAGGGTAAACCCCCAAAATTGAGTTAGCTCAATTCTTGTGAACCTACATGCCAAATTCCATCAAAATCCACCGAGTAGTTTGCCCACAAAAACTTTTTTTGGTTCTTGGGAAACGTGTTAATCCACTGAAATCTCCAAATCGAACATTTCGACCATCACAAAGCTTTCCTTATACTGCGCATAAATAGGAAAGCAATAATAACAGGTAGCGTTATAGTGGAATGAGTTAAACCATGGGCTGACAACGTTTCATTTGGAACGTGGGTGTGGGGTACTGGCCACGGAAGGATTCTGCCTGTAGGCCACTTGGCGAATCAAACAGAAAAAGCCTGCCTCCGTAGTGAGTGCCTTCTACTGGCAGTTCTTTAACAAAACATCAGTCAGTCGTCAGTCCCTTGTTCAAATTTTTACACTATTGGCCTGTCTGTCAGTAACAAAAATAAAATTAAGAAAACTCCTAGAGACCATAATTTCATTACAAGAGATAACACTACTTCCGTAATTGAGGTCGACTCCCACCATCGCTTGAAAAGTCTCGGTAAGAAATACTGGACGGCTTCGCCACCTTCCAATGATGGCGGAAGTATTATTTACCGACACTTTAAGCGATGCTGGGGACCGCCCTAATTTAGTCGTAGGTAGTTTAACTTCCAATAACTACATTTGTCGGGTAGGGTTTTTTCTACAACGCAAAGAAATAATCACTCAGACTTGGCAAAACAAATGCTTATTGCTCCTTAAAACTATTCACAATGTTAAATATTCTCTATTCACATAATAAAAAGATTCACTCAGTCGAGGTCTATACATAAAGACAACGCAAAATAAATATGACGTAGTACCTTGGCTTGGTTCACACGATTAAAAGCAATCTTATGTTTTGAGCAACGATAAACACAGCGCGAACAAATATTTTTCTTATAACTGTGCGAAGACTAGGCAAGGTTCTATAGCGTCTATGTAGCTTAGCTGCCAAGTTAAGTACCAACACAAGAACTGATCTTCAAAGCAGAAACATTAATAATATGGTACACAATATGGTCTCGTGTGTTGTGTTACCTGATGCTCGTCAGTTCTTTTGGTTATTTAAGTACATGACAGGCTCAATCATGCTTAAGGAACAGAAGCACCGCACATATAGGGTGGCCCAGACTCGGTGAGTTTGGTATTTTTGCTCGGAAACCGTAGGAAATAAAAAATCAGAAAAATACACCTTATTTTTAAAAATCTGCTGCTGGTAGGAGTGTCGACGTTGTACCGGAACCTGAGCTTTTTAAGAGCAGATGAACAAATGTTCCTCTTCATTTTGATACGTGGTATGTAGCCCTGGCTAACACCAATTGGCCACAGTTTTGGAACTCCCTCGACCTGACATCCTCAGTGACCGTTATTTTTTACAAATCAAGCTAAATAACTGTGGCCGATCAGTGTGAGTGATGGCCACGAAATGTACATCAAAGCTTAGATAAATGTTTTTTTCTTGTTTATGACACCTCATACATGGCTCCATGATCAATATTTCATGAAACATGTGCGCAAAAAATGGAATTTGCCCTAAAATAAAAACCCCCAAATTTTATGTTTCTACTTATTTTCGTTCAAAATCGCAATTGGTAGGAGACATCAACATCTAAAAAGATTGTTAGGTAGCAATTTTTATAACTTTCGTTCAGATATAAAATATCTTACCAATCCCTACACTGTATATTTCAATATAAATGCTACGTTCGGCCAGTTTTCGAGTATGGAGGGGAAGCTATAAGCACGGCAAGTTCAAACCAACTTGCCAAGCTGGATGCAGCACAAAACGCAGCCCTCCGCGTTATCACAGGCGCGGTAAAGTCAACTCCAATTGCAGCAATGGAGATACACTCAGACATCGAACCTTTGAACATAAGAAGAGACAAGTTGCTAATGAAGACCTGGGAGAGGATGAAGCGCACCAGACCTACCCTCTGGAATTCCTATAAACCAGCATCGGATCGTCTAGTCACTCAAAAAGGGCCGGTTTGCAGAGCGAAAGAGTTAGCCACAAAATACAGTATCAACATTGGAGAGCCAGCTGAAATGCCAGTAAGCCATAAGTCCTATCAATGGCTCCCAACAAAATGCCTGAAACTATACGACCACGATATAACTAAAAAACAGTCGCTCCCGGACTATCTTAGAAAAGCAGCATATGAGACAGTGCACCGGTGCTATCCAGAGAGAGAATGGCTTCACATCTACACAGATGGCTCATGCATACCGGGCGACGGAAGAACTGGAGCTGGTTACTACAGCCGCCTCTTCGAGGGTTACAGCGCAGTAGGATCCCCACTAAGCAACTTCGACGGAGAGATAGCCGCCGTTGAAAACGCAGCCCAGAAGTTACTGCAGTTCCCAGATTGCAGAAAGGCAGTACTGCTAGTTGACTCACAAGCAGCTATCATAGCACTCACAAAAAACAGCTACACAGAGTGTACTTCCACATTAAAATGCAGGCAGCTACTGAGCCAACTCATAGAGCAAGGTCGGGAGTTGGTGATGCAGTGGATTCCGAGTCACGTCGACATACTTGGAAATGAAAAGGCGGACTTCTTGGCAAAGATGGGCACAAAACTACCTCAGCCCAGCAAAGCAACACCCCTCACGGCTGTGAAAAACCTCATAGACATATCAGTACGGAGGACAAACCAGGACAGACTGCGACTAGCCTCAAGTGGAAAACAATGGAGCACACTGTTAAACAAACCCGTAAAGAAGAACCTACCACGGCCCACTCCAGTAGCAGTCTTCAGAACAATAACCGGGCACGATCTTTTGGCATCCCACCTCCACCGAATTGGAATATTGAGGTCGCCCGACTGCGTCCTGTGCGGGAGTACCCCTATGGCCGCCAGCCACCTCAAGGACTGCCCGATGCTTGATGATGAAAGAAACGATCGACTTACCGGAGATGAACACACGGCACATCTATACTGGTCAGCGCGGCGCCTGATGGCAGAAATGCCAAGGGTGGGCGTTGGCTAGTAAGTAGTAAGTACTGTATATTTCAGGTAGGCAACTTGACCCGAACCGCACTTGTCTCGTAAACAGTCATACAAAACAATGTTAAAGGCAAATAGTCTTGGTTTTTTAGTACTGCATCCGATAAGCCATCAGCATTGTACCTGAACCTAAAATTTTAGGTCCGTACTTGAAAATATAGTTCAGGCCACCCTGTATATATTCTAGCCTGCACGAGACTAAGCAAGGCGCATATACGATATTAAAAGGCTTTATAACTAATCAATCGAAAGTATTATGCTTAAAAATAAATAAAACAACGAAAAGAAAAAAATGAATACATATTGACTTTTTTGTTCTATTACTAAGTCAACGTAGCGGAGTTAGGGTTATAAAGCCCTATCTTACACTCAACTAGGAAGTGCTGGGACCGCCTGCTTTACATGCCCTCCGAAGCATGGCCAGAAAATGTAGCAAGTGTGGGACTAAAACCAACAACCTCTCGTGTGAAAGTCGGAGTCTGTACCACTACTCTACATGTCCTGTTCATTCATAAGTTAGCCTATAATACAGCCAAGTTGGCTTAGGCCATTTTTCCCCCAAATATCATCCTTGAAAACGTTTCAAACGATTAAAAAAATAGCAAGGCAGCAATCGGTCCATTCTCGAAGTAATTTTACCTTTTCCCAACCGTATATGCACTTTGAAATTACTAACTCGATCCTTAAGCAATCAGATGTCGAGCGAGTCATGACACAGCAGTTATAGTGTGAGGATTACAATTTAAATAAATGAAAGACAACCGAAGAGAAAATCTCAAAAAACAAACAGAAAATTATTAATTGTGATGGGTCAGTTTTCACTATGCATAGCATTAATACAATAATAAGGGGAATAGTAGGGTTGTTAACAAGTACAGGGTAGTTAATGGTTAAGGTTCCCTACATTATGATGAAAGTGATCTATGTCTTTAATACATGCACCAAAAATAACAATATTGATAGGTTACACAAGTTTTATATAATTTGACCTATAATGGAGCTATTGTAAGAGCCAATCAAACACTTCAGTCCGTTTTGGAATAAAATATATATTTCACATGAAATATCGACCGTAGACCAATAAAAAAAGGCTCACTGCTAAAGAAATGTTCTTCAACATTTTGATGCATATTTTTTGGTCATCGATAATATCAATGGGCCAGTTTTGAAATTCCATCAACCTGGCATCCGCAATATCCGTTTTTTTTTTTTTTTTACAAATCAAGTTCCATAACTGGACAATTGCTGTTAGTGACGGTCACTTGTACTTAAAAATGTAAAAGAATATTTCTTTAGTAAGTAAGTAATGATATTTTTTATAGCTCTACGATTGATATTTCCTGTGAGACTTCATTTGTTACACCACTAAGGTCTTACAACTCCGCTGGGTTGGTTCAGTAGTAGAACAAAAATGCATATTTATTGAATTATTACATTATATTAACTTATTTTGCTGACTTCCACGGAAATGTTCGGTTTATATTCAGTTCTATGTCCTACATCTACACTGCAGTGTCAGCTGCAGCGTTAACCCCTACTGGTATAGTAAGAAAATAATTTAAGGTCGCCAGACCCGGTGGGATATTGTTTTTTTATGTTTGTAACCTCGACTTGCGATTCATAGTGTGGACCTAATTCGTCAGCAACGCAAGCCTACTTCATTCCTTTTACATTTTCTTTCAGCTAATCACAATATTAAAGCAAAGCATAATAATAATGGAACCAAATAGTGCAGTGGTTAAGAAAAAGTTACCCTGAAATAGACCGCTTCGAGTAGCAGCAGCAGCCTGATCATGGCGATTTTAATACCGGGGTTAATATACTACCATGTCACGTGATGGTATTAATTCAATTGTTTAAAATAAATGAACAGCAAATTTCAGAATTTTTTAAATTGTGATGTTGGCAATACTGAAGAACTGAACTGACGCGACGCTGCCGTAGCAAATATAAATAGCAAATATAAACACATATCGCCCTAGAAATAAACAAGTTTTAATTTTGAATTAATATATTAAGGATTATAAATAATTTGTCTAAATGTAAGGCAGAAAAAATGAAGAAAATATAGCCGAAGATCATTCAATTGTTTAAATAGAATTTTCCGAGCTTAGCACTCTTGCGACGATTACCAACATACAAAATTAAAAAATTCTGAAATTTTCTGTTCATTTATTTTAAACAATTGAATTAATACCATCACGTGACATGGTATTATATTAACCCCGGTATTAAAATCGCCATGATCAGGCTGCTGCAGCAGTATCTCTTTTTCTTCACAAATATACTTACTGTATATATTTTAGCACGTCTAATGTACGTATTGATAACATTGTCACATAAATCACTTTCATCCTGTACGACAGAACGTAATATAACATCAATTTTCTTCATTTTGAGTTTGCTTGAATTAGTTAGTAACGACGTTGGTTTTTGCTCATTTTCATAGAAAAATAAAATAATTATTGTTAATTACTCCGTAATACTTTATACAACGTTGATTTACATGTCATATACAGTTAATAAGGAAAGGTATTCTATTGGTGCCAGTTTGAAGCAATTACATAGGTCATAGATGATGAAGTAATAGAATCCAGGCTGATGGGCCGTGGTCGATCTGAAAGCTCAACTGAGCCGCCGAGATACAACCTCAAAAGCCGAATTCAGATCGACCACGGCCCACTAACCAGACTCCACTATTTAATCATCTGACTCCGGCCGTGAAAGCCTTTGTAATTACACAAGTACATAGAAACACAATCCAATAATAATTGGCGAAGTGTGAATCAGATGATCCTTTCATTGAGTCCACAATTAAAAATAAAATGAAATTCAAAGCAACAACTATTAATTAGCTAGTAGAATTTGAATTAATGATCTTTGAATAGTTTACATGGAGAGGGCAGACTGTAAGTTTACATCTCCCCGTTAAGTGACATGGCATTATGCAGGCAAGGGTAAGATAAAATCAAAGTTTTGTTGTTTCGCAACATTTGCCTGCGTAGTCCCTACGTAAACAACATTTAAAAAATAATATTTTAGGGTGTACGACTATGAATTATAAACGGCCAAGTGATCGCACCTTATCAGTTCCTGCGAACTTGCTACTTAAGTTACACCCTATAAAGTTATGAAAACTGTGACTCACACTTCGCCACTATGCTCCATATTCAGTCAATATTACGCAATCAAAAATCAAAGATGAGAACCCTGATGGATTTTCCGTCAAGCTTGGATTTTTGATTTTGCAATACGGACCATTATACTATCTACTATTAATCATCTTGGCCCATCATCATAGATTTGAGCGAATATCACTTGTGTGTGGGTTTGACAGAAACCTGCAGGGAAGCTCAGAGCAAGTACGTTTTAAAAATAATTTAAATTATAGAAACTGTATTATCTATATGACAACAGATGAATCGTTATTTAATTAACCCGCAGAAACCTGCATTACAATGATAGAGAGAATACTATGATAATACATGGTAACAAGACAACAATCATCTGCATAGCTGCTAATGTCTTCATAGTGATTGCAAATGTGAGACTCTAAACCAAAACCGATTTCTATGCCATGTTATGCTTAACAATGTGGCTCAATAGATGAGTAAAGCTGGTTTATTTATCGTTGTTATTTTATTCTAATTTTGACCTCAATAATATAAAATGATATATTCATGTTGAAAGATACATAAATAATATATAAATAATTTAAGATAATATTTAGGTAGGTACAACTATTGCATTTGCGCTATTGCAGCTTCGGTTTATAATGTACATGTACCTTATAATGCCAGAAGAAAACCGGCGGTGTGAAGTGTAACTTAGAGCTTAAAAGCAAGCACAGTGGATATTTTTTCTGAAATGTGTCCTAACAAATTAAGGGCGGCTCGCATCACCACTTGTAATCCTGTACGGCACAGCCACGAATTGGTTATGCAGTCCAGCTTCCAAGCGATGGTGGGCCCGAAATAAATAAATTAAACGCTTGGTTTAGTAGGAAAATGACATATAAACATACGGCGACACCTGTTCCCAACAAGTAGCTTGTACTTTTAATTTTAAAATCCCAAAATCGAATTTATTCAAAGAGCTATTGTATGAATGGAAGACATAAAACATTACAGATTAAAGCGCCAATAAATGAGTTGCAATGAGCTTCGATCGGGAAAGGGGGAGTATTGCTAGGACGGAAGAAAGATGTCACTATGGCTTGAACTTAACGAGGGGGATGTTTTTGGAGTTTAGACATTTGTCACATACCCACTCGGCGTAAACTTCCGCGGTCAATAGCTGGTAGGCAGCTTCCCCGAGGCCAGTACACATTCTGAAATAAAACAAGATATGATAAGCTGGAATCGTCAAGGAACTTCCCTTGTTACCTAACGCAGTAATAAAACACCTACCACCAAGTATACGACGTGGTATGAATAATAAATTCTTCAAACGCTGCCTTTTGAATTCTATTTTAGTTGATTGATTTATTAGTTAAATTACATTCGTTGTGTCCAAGATAACGAATAAACGATAAACTCGTTTTGGCTAGTCTATCCCAAACGATAGTTAGTCGAGAAATTGGAATATGTACGATCCAGTACCATATAGGTTAAACAATGTATTTCCACATTAACTATAAATAACAATCATATGGGCCATCCACTTACCTATGAAACCAGAAGTTACAACCACTTTCACAGAGTATCGCTTGATCGTTGTCATGAACCTCTTTATGGCAAATTCCACATGGGTAGATAGGGGGTGCATTGGGGTTCTGGGGATTGAAAACCATGGGCTGGTCCGGTGGATATATCTTCCCTGCTGATACCGGTAGTGGTTTTGGACCCATCCCAAGCATATGCATGTGACCAGGCATTGGTCCGCCCGGCCCAGAACCAGGGCCAGGTCCAGGCTGAGGAGGTCCCATCATACGCGGTCCCATCGACATTCGTGGCCCACAAGCAGGTCCACACGGCACATTCGGGCTGCACGGACTACAGTTCGTCATGGTCATGCAGTGGCTGTTGGGCGGAACGCTTACACCAGCACTAACACTAGGGCAGGGGCCAGAACACTGAGTGTTGACGCTGCAACTATTCGGACTGGGAGTGGGTCCACCGCAATGCATGGGAGAGCCTAGAGGACCATTCATATTGATATGGGGCGAGCCCATGCCCATGGGAGACGCAGCAAGGGGAGAGGTCATGGGATTATTGTTCATCATAGACATGGGGCTCATAGCTGGGCTGACCATCATGTGAGGTGGCGCTCCTCCATTCATCATCCCCATCATGTGCGGAGAGCCGAGAGGACTGCTCAGTGGGTTTCCGACAAGACCCATGTTATTCATGGGACTTGACATGGGCGGTCCAATGTTCATGTGCGGACTATGCATAGGCGACATTCCCATTGGCCCCATATGCATATGATGCGAGAGCATGGACGGCTGAGACGATGGCGGCGTATCGTCGAACGGATTTGAGGCCACAATGGTGTCACCCAAAGCTGCAAAACAACAGGATGGTAGTCTCAAAGGAATACTAAAAGGGCAGGTTTGAAATAAAAACATGCCTAACCGATTGAACTGAACTTTGGCATAGACGTAGATTCTAATGAAATCGGTGTTTGAGCGTCAAATTTCAATTCAATCGGTAAGACAGAATCATCCACTTCCGTTCATTTAAGGCTAAATGCCTCAATATCGTAGTAAAAGCAACCCGTTTTTCACAGATATAAATAGTCAAAAAATTATCCTATGGTTAAATTTCCGATATCTCGGGGGGGGGGGTGTCCACCTGACGTCACTGGAAGTGAGGTAAATTCTCGATAGGTCAAACAAACACATTAATTACCACACAGCAATAATGGCAGGGCATGCAATGCATTTGAGCGCGAATTTTCTATCATTTTTTTCAAAAAATAATTTTTTGGGCAAAACCAAATATTTTTTTGGGAAAGCAACCTATCCGGTTTCGTTACTCAATTTAACACCTAAAACATGCTTGAAGGTAGAAATCATCGATAGAAAGGTTTCGCATTTTTTAGTCATTTTTTCATTAAAATTTAGTTATTTTTATTTTTTTACCCCAAGAAGCAAACTATCAAGGGGCAAGCGACCCCCCACATTTTGTCAACATTAATAACGACTACAATCTACGAGAATTTAAAAGAAATCGTTGGAGCCGTTTTTGAGAAATAATTTTTTTAGACGTTTTTTTGGAGTTTTTTGAAAATAAAACCCCCCCAAATTGAGTTAGCCCAAAAAAAAAAAAAATGGTCCCGAGGTATGATTTTTGTGAACCTACATGCCAAATTTCACTCAAATCCACTGAGTAGTTTGCCCGGAAATCGACGAACAGACAGACCGACCGACAGACAGACATTTTGTAAAAACCACTTTTTTGGGTTCCTGGGACCTCAAAACGTGTAAATCCGTTGAAATCTCGGAATCGAAAATTTCGACCATCACAAAGCTTTCCTTATACTACGTATAAATTGGAAAGCAAAAAGAAAGTGTCACCCTGAATTGGGACTAGGTTTTTCAACGCTGTACAATGTAAATATTTACTAGTTACCTTCTATAAGATTCTATATAATTCAATTTCATTATAAACTCCGTTGGGCGGCTATTCGACTTGTCAATATTCCGTCATTTGTGCATCAATAATTGATGAGATTACATTGCGTAAAGAAAAAAATCTCATCAATTATTGAAGAAAAAATGGCAAGTGGAATAGCCGCCTTGACGTACTGTAGAATTTCAGTCTCTTAATGGCAAACGATACTTATAAAAATCTGTAGCCACAATATCAAGATTACAGTGCTTGGATTCTTTTAATATCGGGTTGCCACGAGGTCTTGATGCCTGACTGAAATACAGATATTGCTACTATGCAGCACTGAAAAAATTCAGAGTGAAACTTTCTTTAACTTGTGTTGACAGTTTTATATTGTACATGAACGTGTCTTTGATGTCAAGCGGCAATGAATGGGCTTTCCAACTATTGACACATGGTACCCAGACTAATCCAAGCTTGTCTGGCATATAGAATGGTATAGAGGTTGATACTTTTCAGCGGAAGTTTTATAATAACCTGCACGAGTAATTTTAAAAGATTTTTGTCGGCCAATAACCACTACGTATTGTATATTCTGCTGTAGTGACATTCGAACTCAAGGTAATTACAGTTTATTATTATGACAATCAATAATACACTTACTACTGGGTTGCTGGGGCATAAGATCCTGCAATATAGGGCTAGGTTGTGGGGTAACAGGTGCACTTGTCCGCCGCTTCTTTTTCGAATTACCAACTGGTGGGGCCGGGGCTTCTATTAAAGGTGACTTGAACTCGCCCATCATCCCACATGACATACCTGCAACAAACATAAACTCGTTTTATGCAACATTATTAATATTACAATGGACACTAGTGAGATTAACAGAGCCAGAAAAACAGGCTAGAACCCATATCTAAGGCTACTGCCCCTCCTATGGTCGTTATTTAAGGCAACTCAAACATTTGTCGAAAATCATGACGTCTATCCAGGAATGCCCTAGGTCGGCAACGTGAGGCTCGCGAGCCGCATGTGGCTCTTTGGCTCTGCTCTTCCCTGTTTGACCAGTTCTATACACAAAAATTAAATAGGTAATGAACATAGCGCATATAGATGGCTACCGACTTTACATAGTGCATTCGTATTGTGAAGATACCTAATAACCTGTAAGACGTTTCCTACAAAGTTTGTTGCCAACAATTTTGTTGTTTATTTTTTGTTTTCGGATGTGTGGCTCTTCTAAAAGATCGAAATCTGGTAATTTTAAAATTTGGTTCAGCCGCTCAAAAATGTTGTCAACCGTTGCCTTGGGACCTAAAGGATGTGGGAATATCCCAGAATAGCAGATAGAATCAGGATCCGAAAAGAATGTGATTAAAACCCATTAATCGACTTTGAATTTTAAATTAAAAATAAGATTGGAGAAGATATATGTGGTACAATAAAAGAAAAAATAAAGGGCTACTTAAGATTTTCCACCGTAAAAAATTCTACTTGCAGATTTTGGAGTTTAAGTTTGTTTGAGAATATTTTTCCTAAGCGCGGTTAGTTTGGGAAGCGTAATTAGCATATGATTATTTGGCTCGCTAGCGTTGATTGAGTTGACAAATTTTCCCATAGCCTCATGGAAGTTGCACTGATTAAAAAAAATAAAGTACTTACTTGGATGCATTCCCTGCATTTTTTCGTCCGGCATAGGATAGCAGGGGCTCCTCTGCATATGCGGAGGTTCTGGTCCAGGACCCCCGTAGGGGAAGTACATGTTACGTCCTCGGGACATACTGCAACAGTCAAAAATCATATCATATACATACTTAACTTACCTAACTCAACAGGAAACACCAGAATCGTTACTTGGCAATGGACCTTAACGACTTCCATAATTGTAATTTACAATAGTTATTTGTCATACCAGAGAAATTAATGTGGGGTAAGGGGCGTTTCCAAATTGATTAAAAATTAGGAGAACATACGCAATTTGGCTAGACAAGCAGCCATTGAGTGTTCTAGCTATGAAAGTAAACTGTTCATGTAAGGGAATAATAGTATAATATACAATATAATATATTTCACAAACGTTTACAAAAAAAAATCGCTTTTCTTCTATAACCACGGGCATTTGCCGTGTGTCACTTAATTACAGGGAGCGACATTATTGAAGTTAGGTTATGTTAGCTAAGAATGTGTAATTCGTAAGTGTTTTAATTTACGTTTAGGTGTTTTTTAAGCTTATTCATGAATATTTTAAGCGTAGGGCTGTTTTTTTAAATCTATTGTTAGGTTATAAAGGTATTAAGTGCAGTATATTTTGCCGATTTTGTAGTTCTGGTTGTGTTTGGTTTATTCATAGTGAGTGGTTTACGCAATATCTCCATTGTTTTACTTTCATTGAAACCAAACTTTTTTTTACATCAACAATAAACTAAACTACAAACCAATATAGCGATTCCTAATTTTTAAATTTAAGCTGATGACATTTAAACAAACTGTCTTTGAAATATACAATGTTGGCAAAAATAATAAGCTTTTCACTATTTTCTCCGGAGCTATTTGAGATAATGCACCAAACTTGGACATGAACCTGTAGGTATATAATTACTGTTACCAACTAAGCAATACGTACCTCTTTAAAAAATTGAAGATCCGTGAAATCTTGCCGGCAGAAATAATAAGAACGCGAGAATGTTTGAATTTATTTGAGCTTGAATACGATCCATGGGGCCGATCAAAACATTGCTCATCTTACGTCTTCGGAAAGAAGGGAAAACCATGGAAAAAAATAAGTAATCTCTTGCAAAGTTCGAAAACAATGATTTTTCAAGTTTTGAAACATGAACCAAGAGCGAAACGAGACGCGGAAAGCGGAAGACATCGCAGAATTTTGACCAAATTTTGTTCATTAGGAAGTCGAAGGCGGAACCGATTGCATGTTTTCGAAAAAATGTCGAAACAGTGACCAAAGCATTTGTTGCTTACCTAGTCTATCTCCAAGAAAAGTTATACTTCTATCTAAGAGGAACACGGAAAGACGGTCTTGCCTTTGTGCCCGTTATCGGGCGATATCAAGCAACGCGTCGTGGAGCGATGAAATAAAAGGTAATCATTTTGGTACCAATGAAAACGATTTGTCAGAAGACCATCCAATGCTGCTTTAAATCCTAGATACACAAAAAAGACCATGAAGTTCGGTGGCGGCACCATAATGGTGTGGGGTTGTTTCTCTTACTGCGGAGTTGGCCCAAAACATCGGGTGGAAGATATTATAACGAAGGAGAGTTACAGAGAAATGCTCCAAGACATAATGCTACCCTGGGCTGACGAGGAAATGACAGTAAAATGGGTCTTTCAGCCGAACAATGACTCCAAGCACACCTCCAAACTGTTTGTGGAGGGCAGAGTCGATGTTTAACCATGACTAACGCAGTCAACCGACCTCAACGCCATCAAAAACTGCACCCTGAAGAGCTATCTTACCAAAGAAAACATTTCGAAGGACCTACTGTGGCTAGAAGTGAAGAAGGCATGGGAGATGATTCACATGATCACATCAGTGTATGTCGTAGCCTGGTGCTGTCGATGAAAAAACGCCGCAATGCAGTAATAATGCAAAACAAAGGGCAGACCACCAAATATTATTTTCATTGACATTTTAGCAAAATAATGCTATATGGGACCACTTTTCTATCTACTCCATGTCAACTCACTACTTGAAAGTAATGAAAACGAAAGGCTGATGTTCGCGGACGATACTACGCTCATCATAACTGGCCCTTCAATAGAAGAAACTGCGATAAAGTGCACTAAAAAGCTAGATGACATAAGACTCGAATTTGCCACACATGGGTTCTTGCTAAACGAAACAAAAACGCAACTAACAGTGTTCTCTAACTCCCAACCTGAGCTTGACATATACCCATGCATAGCAGGACAACCAGTAACTGCAACCGACAGCGTCAGACCCTTAGGAATGCAAGTTGACAAGGACTTAAACTGGAATAAACACGTGGCTGAGCTATTAAAAAAACTCACTTGTGATGAGCCATATAAACTACGACATATTGGCCTGGGGAGGGACCTCCGTAGGGAACATGGACGCCGTACTCAGGCTTCAAAAGAGGAGAGTGGGCTACATGCTAAAACTGGGACCTCGTGACAGTTGTCACTCTCACTTCAAATCATTAAAAATCATGACAGCCCCAAGTCTCTACATATTTAGCTGCATCTTACATATCTTAAAGCCTGAGGTGTGGGGGACATTTAAACAAAACGGGGACACTCACACCTACAACATGAGGCAACGGGGAGACCTTGTAAGGCCAGCGCCACGCACAGCCAAGTGTGAGCGACTGGATCCTATACTACAAGGTTTCGCCTACCTCAGAAAACTCCCGATAGAACTGAGAGCGGCGAGAAATGCTTCTAACTTCCCTAAATTGCTTAGAAACCATCTCTTAGAGAAAGCTTTCTACACTGTCACTGAGGCACTAGCACAATGACAATGACAGAACTACCTGATTTTGACGATACTCTGACGATTTTATTTTATACTTTACATATATTGTATAATTTAAAGGAAATATATATATATAACTTGTAAAATTTTTTGAACACGTTCTTATTATTTTGGCAAGCAAAATGACAACTATCTTCAATTTTAAATAAGTAAGAATTGCTTATAACTGTTGGTAACAGTAATAAAGTACACCTACCCGTAGGTGTTCATGTCCAAGTTTAGTGCCATTATCTCAAATAGTTCCGGAGAAAATAGTGAAGAGCTCCGCGTTCTTATTATTTTTGTCAACACTGTATATGAATGCAATCAACAACATTGGAACTCTTCCTTAAGGCGTCCCTGTCTAGAAAACGTTTTCCGCCCAAAATGGTGAGTAAGACAAGCAAATGCGAGCTTCAAGTTTATATAACGCTTAAAAGAACATTACCTGAGAGAGGGTGGCATTCCTGCAATATGATGGTTCATTTCATCACATCAACGTCAGGAATAAACGGTACAACCCCTCCTACGGCAACATCCAACAAACATCACCAATTTTTTTTCTTCCCATTGATAATAATCCTGCAACAAACCCAAGACATGAATGCAACAAAAATAGCGTCATAACACGGCATGAAAATACATTGAACATGCCAGATCACCTATATTGGTCTCTTACAAGCACTCATAAGTTAACCTATTTGACTATAATTGCATATAAGAAAAAAACGCTTATAGCCTCACTTGCTTGGTGAGATAATCCATCAAACCCAGCCAATTTAATAAACAGAGATCGTAACAGCTTCGTCGGGAGATACTGGAAAGCTATTAATAGCAACAACTCATCTTTTTTTTGACTCTCAGTGACCTGGCCCACCTGTAAATTTTGACTTGACAGTATAGAGCTCCATAAGGAGTTTTTTTCGGCCGCCGAATTCTGACGAACTTGAACCAGCAAGCAACAGCTCTGAACACTTGAAGATACATTTTAATTATAGAATTTAATAATTGAATTATTTTTATTGTGTCTTGCAAAATTTATTACAATTATATCTATCATCACGTAGGCACTACTGCAACAGACCTTCATAGAAAGCCAACTTATAAGCATAAGAAATAATAATCCACCTTGCTATTTGGTACGTTAACGCTATTCTTACGTTGGCTTTATAGTCCATTATGTCAATGTCGAAGTAATTGTTTACTTCATGGTGATATATTAAAGAAATTGCATTAAATACATGCCTACCTGTACATAATTGTATCCATTTTCTACAACAACCAAACTACTTTGGAATCAATTATTTTATTTTTATTATTAATTTAATAATACATTTTGATACCCACTTGGCTGAGAAAATAATTGGCGATTTACGCATACCCGATATGCTTTGGATTTCGGGTAGAAGGTCCACAGATCCTTTTGGCACAAAAGGAGAACAGGGGCCCAAAAATGTCGCTACTCCAAATGATTTCAAGATAATTCATAGGCCTAGACGCAGTATAAGATGGATCTGTCGTTTGGCCCCCAAAGGCATTAAATCACCCAAGGGGGGCTCAGACGCCTTTTCACAGAAGCCAAGTTGTGTTGTAAAAACTAAAATTACTTATTTTCCTTGAGTTTACCATAATTTTAGATATGAAATTGTTATCGCCACTATATATAAGATTAATAGTAGACTTACCTCTACATTTTACGGCCGAATTCCACAAATGCATCGGCTTTACTGTCAATTTTTTGACCAGCTTCCATAAACATTTTAAAATATTTGAGCAAATATAACTTTAATCAAACGTTTAACAAACTGCACCCACTGGTTTCTTGTGTGCATCTGAATTTTGCATATTATTTCTCTACAATTATCAGATATTTGTAGTAAAAAATAGAGAAAACTTGTAAATAAGGGGTTTATTATTTGAAAAACACACGCTACAATACCGACGCCATTGTTTTCAAGATTGAAGATCCAGTGTTGCATGATTGTACAACAAATCTAAAGCCACTTTCATTGTTACTTTTTGGAATTAGTGTAATAATTTTCAATTTTCAATAAGTATTTTCATATATGAATGTTGACACATAAAATATGCTAGGTATAGAAATGTTTATTTTATCCTGAAATCATTATTTTTCCGATTGTAATGGAAATATGTTTTAGTTACTACTTACTAGTATATCCCGCACACAGTTTCTATTGGCCCAAATAAATTGCACTACTATCAGGGGCGTAAAGCTTGCGTTTTTTATATGAGAGATTCACTCCTGGCCAAAGTAGATTTTTAAATTTCTGGGGCCATTTGAAACAAGTCTTATGACCAGCCTTCGAAAATACGAAGCAGATGGCCCCAAAACTCGAATGTTCTTACTCTCCCATATATTGTGGCGTTCCCGCGTTCGCTGATCTCTCCTGTATAGCCCTCTACATTCCCTACCCTACGTAGTGAATTACATATTATGTAACGTGCTGCATCATACGAAAGATATCAAATTAGGACTAACTGGACTCGTTAATTATGGCATCAGACGTTCTTGAGCAGTCAATCCAAACATTCTTGGGTTGTCCAATATAGTCTGCAATAAAATGTCAAATTTTTGGGTTTAGGCCGTAGACGCAAGAGGTATCTGTTGTGGCCCTTATCACATTAATGAATAAATACACCATTTATTATTAGTTAATAATGACTCTATATTTTCTATTTTACCAATTCCCTTTACCACAAGCGCCACTGCCCCGTGGCAGCAACATCGCGCCAAAACCCAAATAATAAAGTTGCAATAGTATCATAGGACAAAAAGGGGCATTGATGTTCGTCTATGGGCAGTGTTCAGAAATTGTAATTGATCAAAAAGTAAATAATTATTTATATTTTATTTAAAGATGAACAACCGTTGATCGAGGTCCTAACCGCAATTCCAATATAAAGTGAATAAAAAGTACGTGATGTGCCGTTCTAATATGTTAATGTCAGGACATGTAGCTTAGTGGTACGGACTCTGACTTTCACCCGAAAGGTTGTTGGTTCGAGTCCCACACTGGCTACATTTTCTGGCCATGCTTCGGAGGACATGTAAAGCAGGCGGTCCCGGGTCATCCTGGTTGAGTGTAAGAGAGGGCTTTATAGCCCTAACTCCGCTAGGTTGGCTTAGTAATAGAAACAATAAAAAGTCCTTATTTATTTATTTAATTATTATTTATTTAAACATAGGCAGTACTTTAGAAATTGACCCGCCAATCACAGCGAAGCAATGGTCCGCCATCTTAGGCAGAGCTATACGTAAGTTGTATTTTTAAATAAATACGACCAATTACATCAATGTGCTGGATTTGCATTTAACTGATTGCTTTGTTTACATTGTCCCACTGAAAGTTTTTAGTTTTGACAGTTTTCCGAAATTTTATTTTGACTCCCCTTGATCTGAAAAATTCATGAAGTTTGTTATTAAGTAAAGGATTTGATAGAGCATGAGTGTTGGAGATGATTTTGACAGCGATCGCAGCGCTGAATTCGGAGGTAAGTGATTGCTGAAAATTGTTAATAATGTTATTTTACCCTACATAACTCCCGTATTGTAAGGTTACGGTACCTAGTTGGGGTGCTACCACGATCAAATAAAACTTATTGGTATGGAAAACTGCACGGCTCATAGCGGTGCCGTCTAGTATCCCTTACCAAGAATTTAGAAGCGATCATGGCAGTTCCCAAAGTCGCTAACCTAAACCCATCCAGTCATACAGTAGCCTACGGATGAACTAGTGTAGGGGTGAGTAGTGAAAGTAAACCTTAATCTATATTTAATGGAAACTATAAAGCTTGTCATGTGAAGGATATGGGCCATGAGCCTGCTGTGTAGTCTGCGTGTTAACCTCCTGCCATAGTTGCACCTTGGAGGTTTTTGCCTCGTAATTTTTTCAATCGACCTGGGCGCTCAAGAAAGGAATATCTGCAGCAAAAGATGAAGGGCCAGTACATACGTGGAGCTGAAGAGGGCGCGCCAGGATTGAGGGGAGTGAAGGCATCGATGCCACATGTTGGTGCCAACCAGCCAGCCGGCTGTAATGTGAAGAGGATTTTTTCGGACCCCCTTCCCTGCTTGCCCTGAACAGAGACCATTTTATTTTAATCTTGTTTTGTAATGTTTTGACTGCTTTGTCACGGCAACGGTACTAGATGCACTGTTTAAACGGACCTTCAAAAGACGCCAAAGAATTCTCAAGAATGTTTTCAGGTTTTGTCCATGCCTGCGGTATATAGTTACAAAAATATCAGTTATATTCATGCCATTTTCAATTTATGAAGATAACTGATATAACTATATACCGGATGCATGGACAAAACCTGAAAACATTGTTGAGAATTCTTTGGCGTCTTTTGAAGGTCGGTTTAAAGTGCACCATGCATCGTAATGGCCAATTAGTACGAAATCTGTGAATACCGTTCAGTACCTACTAGTATACAGTACTAAGACTGTTTCCACTCTCGTCAGCCTAAGCGCCAAATGCTGTACGCCATTCTGGCATAGAACAGTCCCTACTCCAGCTGACAATCATGATACACGCTTCGCTTTAAATATAATCAGACAGGGCTAATGTTACCTAAAATGTAATGGATGACCGCTACAAAATTGTGAAGTATTAATGTGGCACAAAATTATGTCAATAACTATAATTATAGTAATACTTCGTGTAATTTCTTAATTATTTTTACATCAGTAGACAAAAGTTGAAGTAACTGCAAGGCCGGCTTCTACTGGCTCTTCAAAAGCTGAAGTGCCCCCTTTTGACAGAGGTGCGCGAGGGTAGCACACACAGTGCATATACACATACAAGTGCAAAGACTTCACTTTTACCATGGCCAATCAAGATTTGAAGACAGAGTAGAATGATTGTGCCTCGATGGTTCTAAACGGTTCTATACTCATCACAAAATTCGGGTTATCCTTAGTCCGCCGTCCACGCAACCCGGATAATGGGTTTACTTTTACCGTTAGGTAAGACGCGGGTACCACCATACCGGGCTGATGACAACATTCTAAGACATAAACAGTGGTCAGAAAATGAGAATCCTCTACCAGTCCTCAGGCCTGATCTCTTGATATGTTATCGTGCATAACGGATGGGAATCGCGTACGGGACTTATTTTTCAATAACAAACCAATCTAGATCTGAGAGTGGCGAGAAATACTTCTAACTTCCCTAAATTGCTTAGAAACCATTTCTTAGAGAAAGCTTTCTACACTGTCACTGAGGCACTAGCACAATGACAATGACAGAACTACCTGATTTTGACGATACTCTGACGATTTTATCTTATACTTTACATGTATTGTATAATTTAAAGGAAATATATATTGTATTGTATTGTATTGTAGACTATCCGCTGAAGTTTTTGATATCAAATTTTTCTACCTAATTTGAACACATAATCAGTCCTAGTTACGAAAAGATAAAGTGACTCAAAATACCCACGCACACACAGTGGCAGTTTAATCTAGATATTTTATATTACTGGTATTAATAATAATATTTATTATTACTTTATAGTTAATATTATACCTAGGTCTATGTGATAAATGTTGCTGTTGAAATTGGGCAAATAAAAATAAATGTACCTGCAAAGGCTTTCACGGCCGAAGTCGAATGAAGAACCAGTAGAATCCTAATGGTAGTTCACTTTCATTTTGACCACGGCCCATCATCCCGGATTCTACTGGTTCTTCAAATAAAAATAAAATTAGGATGAGTTGCAGGAATTTTCATCCGGATTGCAAATTTACAGCAAATGGCAGTAGGAGTGATGTGATTGAAAGCAATGTTGTTTCGTCTACATATCACTGAACATGTATTTACTTAGAATACAAGATAGGTAACATGCAGTAAGTTAGAACCTCATTTTTCTTTAACGAACGATTTGAAATGGGCTATATATGGGTTGAGAAATATTTGATGCAAGATTTTTGTTCAATTCTCAAAGCACCCTATTGAACTATGCGTGTCGGTTCGGGCTCTGTGTTAAATCAAAAATGTTTGAGTAGTCAAGGAGTTGAATTTCGTGCCCCCGCTGGTCTGCGGTTTCCTATTACCCAGCAGTCTGTACCCGGGGGAGCCCAACACCGACTTAGCCATCAACACCCCACCTCCTTCTTATAATCTCATCAGCTATAACAGCTGGCCTATCCCTTTATGCTTTCCTGTATACAGTATGAGTATAGTATGTACTGTCTGGACTTTATTTTGAAATCTTCGAAAATTTGGTTGACTTATGTTATTAATACGCTTAATATCATCCTCCCTGCTGCGCCAGACCTCCACATGCGCCTGCACCTCATGATAAGGCGGCAATTCTACCGGCGAATTTACTTCATTTGTGATTTGAGATTTTTTGTTTGTTTTGTGTTAAGGAGACTATTATGTATATACGTAACTTATCTATTATAAATTAAGTTATAATATGGTAGCAGACATAATTAATAAGTCTCTACCATATTATAACTTAATTTATAATAGATAAGTTAAGTATCTACATAATAGTCTCATTAAAACAAAAAACAAAAAAAATCTCAAATCACAAATGTAGTAAATTCGCATGAAATACTCTGTACCTACTGTACATAATTATTTATAAGAACTAGCCTACTACACTGTAGCAGAAGGGTAATTGAAATTTAGTAAGGCCGATGTAGCTCACAACAAGTCTTTATTAAAGTTATAAATAGGTGAATGGTTTAAAAAAGTAAAACTGTGTCATCCCATGTGCACGCAATTCTTATGAAGAAAACTTTATGAAAGTTATTAATGGTCGCGTCGGGTAGGTAGTCTTTTTAGATAGTAAACATATTATAGTTTTACAATACTTCTTATTAGTTTCTTATGTTTCTTAGTTTTCTTGTGTTTTTATTAGAACTCTGAAAGTTAATTGAATTTTCTTTATTCTTCTAAAAAAAAATAGGAAAGCAAAAACATTTTTAAGTTTTGACGTAAACTCATATCACATCGAGTGCGATAATTCAAGTACCGAGTGAAATTTTTTTCTTTATACTCCTCTTCTAGCAAACATTTGCGGTAATCATGGTAATTTTGACCTTGGAGACTGCTGCTCTGAAAAGTTTTGCTCTTGCCAAACCACTGGCTGTCGCAGGTTTTTCATCCAGGATGTTCTTCTGTCGGGGGCCTTCAGGCCTTCTATCTTCTCTTGAATTATAACATTCAAAATGAGTTTTTTTTTTTTGTTGCTCATCACACGGCGGAAGGATGTTAGTTTCCGTTTCTTAGCCAAGATATGAACAGTATTCGTCTATATATCCACATTTAAAATGTGCTGAACCTTTTCTCGATAGCTTGGGGTCCATTCCATATTTACAGTATGCTCGTAGATCATTTCAGGGCATGTGGAGTAGTGGTACAGACTCCAACTTGTTGGTTCGAGTCCCACGCTTGCTACATTTTCAGGCCATGCTTCGAAGGCATGTAAAGCAGGCGGTCCCGAGTCTTCCTAGTTGAGTGTAAGAGAGGGCTTTGTGTAGCCCTAACTCCGCTAGGTTGGCCTAGTAATAGAACCAAAAAGTCAAAGTCAATATTTAGATCCCATAACACACGTCAATTAGAAAATAATCCAGATGCGGTCAAAAATTCGATATGACTAATTTTTATGGGGGCCGCAGAAATTTGAGAATCCCTGCAATAGACGGTGTCTCGAAACTTTGAAATGTTGAAATCTTATGCCATGTACCATGTTACATATTGCTAATTTTTTTATTTGATACCTAGACCCAATTAATATAAAGGTATCAAATGCATTCATTGTTTGCTTGATGAATGAAATCATGGCTGAATGTTGATTATATGCAGTTGTCTCCATGTACACTACCAATTTTTTAAATCTAGAAAATAGTAAAAACTTCATGTCTGTTAAGATTTGGACATTAGGTATAGCCGGCCGAGCAACGCGGCATTAGCGCATTCTAGTAGTAAGCAGCTCTTTAAGGGGTGGTACAAATGACATGGTTATTAAGCTATTACAACTTTTATCATGTTTTTAATTCAGGGGTCCACACAAATTGTAGGGAAAATAGGTCAGCGTTTAGACATAATTAGTTTAAATAGCATGCCTCTTTGACATTGGGGTATTTTTACCTTTATTCAGTCACGGAGTGTGGATGACGCGGTTGATTTTTATTACCGTCTGTGGCGGATTTACCAGTAGGCAACTGAGGCAAATGCCTATATATAGTGGTTTTATTAGTGAATACCCCCCCCCCCCTATACATATAGTATTATAAATGTCCGCGACAAGGGCAGTGCCTATAACCGCACAAAAGCCAAATCCGTCCCTGAATACCCTGTGTTGTCTCTAAACTCAATGAACAGTTATTGTGAGCCCACTCGTTACGCATTGCTTTCCATTCTTACGAGATCGACTGGACTTCATGAACGTAACTATTTTATTTATTGTACTACTACTAGTATAATCGTCATACACCGCTATCGTTTTAAAGCAGACAATTAGTGCCCTTATTCCAGATGTACAATGATCTAAATAAATTTAATTTATTACACATTAATTTACAAGTGGGCTTTAGTAGCCTAGTTAATGTTCCCGGAGATAAATTTATTTGTAACCCTTAGGTAGCCTATTAATATGCTGTAGTATCGAAACACTGTTTGATCATTTCCAGCGTTTATTATAGCGACTCCCCCGACTAGTGTTACTCGTCTTGTGACTAAAAAACTATTGTCGTGCACGTGTCTGCATGTTGGGACGCAGTGCGTGCAATGTAGGCATAAAGAAAGGATGAGCGACTGTACTGCAATGAGCCACTTCCCTTTCTGCTAAGAAATCTTCATGTCATAGCCCGTCACGCAGCCCTTATTTAACGGAACCTCTTTACTTCAGTTGTCATAAAATATTGCTAAACAATTTCAGTAATCGCGGTTAGAAGGCTTCCGGTGCAGGGTGAAACGAATACGTTTTTTGCGTAAAAATTGCAGTAACGTCAACACAGCTGCTGATGGCTGTAGGCGCTTCTGACTATTTCATTATTGTTACGGTAACGTCTAAAAGAGGCAAGAAAACATATTATCATACAGTACAATATGTTTCCACGCCTGCAAAGAGAATCAATGGACCTCGGGCCTCAGCACACACTCCGGGCTGCCACATATCCGGTTTTCGCCCGGACAGTCCGGTTTTTCAATGGTTTGTCCGGCTGAAAATTTGTTGACCAACCGGACAATGCTACAATGCTTTTTAGGGATTACCCAGAAATGAATCATATTTATTACTAAATTAGGTAATAATTAATGCCCCCAAATAGTAGCTATGTTTATCCATTCTTCATTAACTCCACAATTTTGAATGTAGTCACTTAATTTAAAATAAATTAAATTTGTATTTTTTTAAAAAGAAAATCACAATTAAACTTGGTAATATTGGAGTCAGAAAAAATTGATGCTAGGTAAAATTGGAGTTTCAGTTTCAATCCACAACTAATAATGGAGTCTGAAAGCCTAAAAACAACGTTATTTAATTTTCCCGTCACTCCAGTTTTATAAGTGATGGCCCAGTATAATGAACAATGTATACTGTATGATACTGTGTGTTTATATGGCTTCATTCCGTGTTAGTAATTGGTGATTGGATGGAATGCTTTTGATTGTTTATTGTCTGTTGTTAATTGTCAATGGTCGTTTTTTCCAGAGTCTGACACTAACGATGTAGTAAGTGCACCAATTGAGATTGCTAGTAAAGATGAGAGCAGGGTGAGCAGGAAACGCCGTAGACGAAGACGTCGGATTACTATTTGTACAGCAAACTGCCGTTATGAAGTGGTCCGGCGCGTTGCCTACAGGCTGGGTATGAATGAGGTGCAGGATGATGACACTTGGAATCTTTACTGGACGGACCTGTCCATATCTGTGGAGCGGTGTAAAGACATGAAAAGATTTCAGGTACATTAGTCAATGCTAACTTTAACCGCTTAGGGGACTCCTACCTGAGTCCTACCAAGTTAGGCGCCTATTCCACCGGCAAATCTGCTTCACTAATCGTGGTGCCGACGTGGTAGCAGACATCATTAATAAGTCTCTGCCATATTTTAAGGAGACTATAATGTAGATACTTAGCTTACCTATTATAAATTAAGTCATAATATGGCAGAGACTTATTCATGATGTCTGCTACCACGTTGGCACATCGATTAGGCGGCTATTCCACCGACGTGGATTTTTAAAGTGAATGTGAACGTGGTAGCAGACATCATTAATAAGTCTCTACCATATTATAACTTAATTTATAATATATAAGTTATGTATCTACATAATAGTCTCCTTAAAATATGGCAGAGACTTATTAATGATGTTTGCTACCACATACACATTGAAAATCCCCGTCGGTGGAATAGCCGCCTTACCAACTACCGGGCATTCAAATCCGTTTCATAAATTGGTCCGCTTTATCACTGCAATCCATTGAAAATGCATGTCGGTATGATTTCTGACACTCGATCGGAATACTCTCCCTGAATAACTTCGATGGCCAGGTGGTAACATGCTTGCACTTGTGCGAGTCTTCACACGTCGTCATGCGATCGGAGCCGTATCGTAACTCAACACGGGTACTAACCTAAAGAGGCGACTGAAGAGGTCAATCGAATACAGTCATTAAATTTTTTGTATGCGATTAATCTGTAACAAAAAAAAAGTCTCCTTATCCTAACATAAACACATGTTGAAGAGGTGTACTCTTTTGTATGTTTTTGTAGGCATTAATGATAATCAAAGAAAATGCATTACGTATTGCATTAGATCGCAGACAATTTGTATAATTTTTTACTCGCATTTTATTAATGCCCTCATTATGTCGTCTAGAATGAAAATAAATCAGTTGTCATAATTGAAAGATCATTATCATACTGCCGTACTACTGAAGAATTGGAGAAATGAAACACTGTTTATTCCAATACATGAATATACTTTTATGATGTAACTGCAAAGGCTTTTACGGCCGGAGTCAAATGAAGAACCAGTAGAATCCGGGCTGATGGGCCGTGGTCGAATTTAAAGTGAACTTCCAGCCCGGATTCTACTGGTTCTTCATTACTTTTATAAATTTGAAAAAACCCAGTGATTAATTTCTTTCTGTTAAAATGTCACATACAATACTACTACCCTGATTCAAAAAGGTTGGACCACCTCAATTCACAATGCATTTCCAATTTTATCTCTGTTAATACAAATTGTAGGTCGCTGAGTTTACTCTGGAAATTAGCCAGATACTCCCTTAATGACATTTGATCAATTCAATTTAGATCCGTTAGTTTTTCATCAATTCCTCGACACTTTCGAGAGAAGGTGCATAATTAACCGAATCAAAAATCTTGGACCACTTAGAGTTATTCTTTCCGTGAACATCCAGGCAAGCTTCAAAAAAATGCACATTGCTTACATGCAGTGTGTAGACATATTTTCAAAACATCAGACACGTTATTTTTCCCCATCTGCATTTTATCATTGAGGAATGGCAAGAGGATCTGCTGTAGCGAAGAGCGTTCAGAAACTGATAATTTTCCATCATCAAGCAAGAAAAAGTGAGAGAGAGATAAAGAGAATCCTCCAATTATCAAAGTCTACCGTCCACCATATTTTTGGTACGCTGTACAAACGCCAAGACCACTGATCCGGGGGAAAGCGACGAGGCGGCCACGCAAGACGTCTAGTCGCCAGGACAGGGAATTCGTAAAAATCATTAAAGCCAAACGCATAACTGCTCTAGAGCTCAAGGAAGCTTGGAACTAATCAACATTGTCCAATAGCCCAGGTTCTGTGAGTACTACAGTTAGACGAATCCATTCTGCCCGCTATGGTTTTTACACTGCCAAGGGGAAACCCCTATTGACACCTGTACAGATAAAGAGGAGATTTGCTTGGGCAAGAGAGAGGGTGAATTGGACTGAACAGGACTGGAAAAAGATCATTTGTAGCGATGAGGCCCGATTTCAACTAACTTTGGATTCTGCTGGATCTAAGCGCGTAGTACGAATATCTGGCGAGACAATCAAGCCCCACTTTATCAAGAAAACTGTGAAGTTTGGGTGTATGAGTGCATCAGGAACAGGTGTATTTCATTTTGTTGAGGGTACTGTTAATGGGTAGACGTACATTAAGATTTTGGAGGACAGTTTGAGGCCTTCCCTTACAAAGATGGTGCCGAATGGGAATTTTATATTTCAGCAAGACCGCGCAAATTGCCATACCGGCCGAATCGCTTAGGCATGGTTTCAAAATAATGATATTAAACCTCTCCTTTGGCCTTCAAGCAGCCCTGGCCTATCCCCAATCGAAAATATTTGGGGAAAAATGAAGAAGAAGTTGAGAACCACTCTTGTACGGACAAAGGACGAATTGAGGACCATTTTATTAGAAATTTGGGATTCGTTCACTGCAGATGATTGTGTCGCTCTTGTATCTTCCATGTCCCGTCGCATTAAGGCAGTTATTAATGCAAAAGACACTATAACAAAATATTGAAAACGTAGTGGTCCAGGTTTTTTGAATTGATGATTTCAGCATATGTTTGAGCAAAGCTGTCTTGTCAGATAGGTTTTAAACCTAATAAGGAGATTTTTTTCTCATTTGATTGAGGAATAGTTAGGCTACTTCCTACATTAAAATAAATGATATATTATTCGAATTGACAGAGATAGAAACTGAAATGCATCGTGAATAAAGGTGGTCCAACCTTTTTGAATCTGGGTTGTAGAAGCGCTTATTAAATTACTTAAGCACATTCTGCATGGCAATCAAATAACAAACTGAGAGGGATAACTGAAAGTTTGATATAAAATTATCGTCCCATCTCCGCTTTATATTTTGAATTTTAACATTTTCAGAAAATCAATCACTTTCCTGGTATGAGTGAAATTTGCAGGAAGGATCTTCTGGCAAGAAACCTTAACAGAATGTTAAAATCACATCCAGATGAATATTCATTTTTTCCAAAAACATGGTGTCTTCCAACAGAGTACGTACCGCTCCTACATAATTTAAACGTATGATAGGTATTTTAAATTATAATTTATTCTCTTGCGTCATCAGAAATTAAAACCAAAGTATTGACTCTGGTAAATCTTAATGAAAGCCTGACGTTACCAGGGGACGTCCGACACTTGTATGCCAATGATAGCACCACCGGTGATACCAGAATAAAGAGGAGTTTGATTCCGTGTCCCCCGTTGGCAACTGAACAGATAGGCCACCTCCAGTCGCTGTCCTTTTTAGGAAAATGAAAACCAAGGCTCATAAGCGCATTTACTTTGCGGTAATGAATAATAAAATCGGAAAAAATGGACGTCCCATCTACTACAATGCTACTATTAGCTTATTAACAAACCAGTCTCCAATATTTAGTGATTGAGAGTGGTGAATCATTTATTTGTTTTATTTTATTTTTAGAATGGCAGATGTGCTGAGTTATGCCCGTGCCCAACGGCACAAGACGTACATCCTCAAGCCGGACATGGGATGCCAGGGCCGGGGAATCATAATTACCAAGAACATTCGTGATTTCCCCATTCACGAGAAAATGATTTGCCAAGTTTACTTGACTCAGCCATTTCTAATTGATGGATTCAAATTTGACTTCAGAGTTTACACTCTTATCACTTCATGTGACCCCCTACGAATTTTTGTATACAACGACGGACTAGTCAGGTATGTGGGGTTATGTGAGTCAATTAATAATGAAGAACCAGTAGAATCCGGGCTGATGGGCCGTAGTCGAAATGAAAGTGAACTTCCAAACGTTTCGTCAACATCAGCGGTCGACATCTTCAGTGACGCTGCGTAGACTTCGAAGGTTGTACCTCGGTGGCTCCGTAGCGAGCGGATTCTACTGGTTCTTCATTCGACTCCAGCCTTGAAAGCCTTTGCAGTTACAAATTAATAATGATTTTATTAGATAATGTTAATTTGATAAAATCTGGCTTGCTCTATGCCACTGCATGTACGGTATATTAGCCTGCAGTTATAACACTGCAAATACCTGTTTTCTTATGTAAATGTTGTCTTATTTCTAAGTTAACAAACTGTTCATAATTATCTTATGGGGAATATTCCCCTTTTTGATGACATATTTAATTTTTCTGCGCAGAAATTGACGTAAAGTATGCTGATTCCTTTTTCTGCCATGGCTCCACAAGAAATATGTTTATATGCTTATGCAATGCAATACAATATAGCAACCAGGGCGGTCATTATAACAAGGATGTGAATCTATATTTATTAACATTGGTTAATTTAATATTAAACCAGGCCTTAAATAATAGGACTCCTAAATCTCCCAAGTCTTGGCATTTATTGTATTGTTCATGTCCTTTTGCAGGTTTGCCACCAGTAGATACAAGGAACCTACCGGTGGCAATGCCACAAACATGTATATGCATTTAACGAACTATGCTGTGAATAAACATAGCCGAATGTACGTTGTTGATGATGAACTCGGCAGTAAAAGGAAAATATCAACGCTCAACAGATGGTTCCAGGAAAACAATTTCGATCTATCTTCGATATGGCAGGCGATTGATGACGTCATTGTCAAAACTATTATCGCTGCCCACCCAACGTTAAAACGGCATTACTCAACCTGCTTTCCAACACATGATTATACATATGCATGTTTTGAAATTTTGGGGTTTGATATTCTTCTTGATGAAAATCTCAAGCCTTACGTTTTAGAAGTAAGTATTGAGCATCGTAGTAAGAAATGGGAGAACAGCCGTTCAAAAGCTCTTTTGTTTGCATTTTTTTTAACCTAATTGTTTTAACTAAAAGAACGAAGTCAGTCATGCTAAGCTTTTTAATACTACATTGTAGCAAAGTAATGTCAGGTCAGCAAGCTCCCACTTGCTATGATCAGTGATCCCAATGACCGTGTAAATGATAAATAATATATACAAATAACTTGTCAGAACGCACTAACACTTTCTGGTCTAATATAAGTTCGCAAGTTTCTCAGGCGCTTGTTCTATGAGTGTAGCTAACAGCCAGAGACAAAATCACTTTATTTTTGCGCATTTCATTTGCGGCGACCATCTCCATTTGCGTGAAAACACAAGTAGTGTAATAAAAGCTATTGTTGCAGGTGAATCATTCCCCAAGCTTTCACACGGACTCTCAAATTGATAGGGATGTCAAGGAGCGCTTGCTGCAAGACACCTTTGAAATTCTAAATCTTAATAACTGTGATAAGAGAAAAGTACTGGAAGAAGATAGAAGAAGAATACGTGAAAGACTGCTCAAGGGTATCTCTAGTCAAAATGTGTAAGTTGAGATTTGCAATGATTAAAGTTCGTTAACCCGCTAAGAAGGCTAATTAGGCGACGTCATATTGTAGTTACAATTCAACTCGCATATTGATAATTCGTCTACTTGATGAATGATGGTTTATCGAGCATTCAATGATAAACAAATAAATTGAAAATTTTGATTCAAATTGGATCCATGGTAACACTTAAATATTAATTTAGGTATATAATTGAAAGTTAAAGAAATGAAAGGAAATAACATACGTATTAACTTGTGCAGTATCATTTCTTGAGCCAATCAATTCAGTTAAATTTGATGTTTTGATGCTTCAGGAGCGAAGTGGATCCGGGTCAGTCCCGAAGTCATTTGGCTGTACAAACGAAGTGGGAGGAGGAACACAAAGGAAATTTTAGAAAAGTCTATCCTTGCGAGGACTCCGAGAAATACGAAAAGTTCTTTAATCAAGGTACTAATTCACTGTTCCAAGATACTGCTGCATCACGGGCGAGGGAAGAAGCTAGTCGCGTTCAACGGGAAGAATCGCTGGTAATAACACGTCTTGATACTTCTATAGGCGTACGGTACACTTAGATAAATTAAAATGTCATCAGACCATCTTCATTTAATTAGTCCTAACTGAGACTACGCTCTATGCAATTTCAGAATCCGTCTCATTTTCACCGCAATCAGGGGCGTAAAGTTGGGGGCAAGGTGGACAGTGCCCCCCCAGCTCCTTTTGGGCGGGCTTTGCGCCCCCCCCCCCCAGCCTCGAGCATTGTAAGACGTGGTTCATACTTCATGGTCCCCTTTGCAGCAATATTCCTTTTTTAGCTTTGTAAAATCTACAGCTATACTTTACAACCATTAAAATGCGTAAAACCCTACTATTTTGCTCATATATTTTCAATTTTTCCTTATCCTGCCTGATGACGTCATAAGGTCTACTTAGTTTTGCCCCCGCCATCATTCTAACACTTTACGCCTCTGCCACAAATATAATTTTACATTCGAAAATAATAATACGAAGAGTCACAACTGTTCAATTTTGTTCTTAGGGTCTGAGTAAAAGTATTTCTGGCTATTTAGCATTAAAAATTTTCTATTCAAATTTCAGTTCAAATTCGGTGCTTCTTTAGGAATTTGTATACAGTATATTATAAATTGCGGTCATAAATTTATTTTCTGATTTGTAGAATAAGGCTAAACAGGAAGCGGCTAGAAGAGCTGCAACTCGTCAAAGCTTGGAAAAATTGAGGTCTGAAACGAAATTAAAAGTGGGGTATCTAAAATTTAGGGAAATTCAAAAATCACTGTCCAACTCTTTTGAACCTTTGCCAATCGTGGAAGCTGAGGAAATGGAGCGGCTTTATCAGCTCAAACAAAGAGAGTTCCTGCTACGTAGTTACGGTCTAATAGATCAAGTGAGTATTTAGTTTTACTATAGACTTCCCTATGCTAATACAGTATATTATATTAGTGGATATTATTAATGGCGGTTTCGGACAGACCTGTATATAATATTGTATATGGTAACAATTTTTGCTTTCCTATTTATACGTAGTATAAGGAAAGCTTTGTGACGGTCGATTTCGATTTCAGTGGATTTACACGTTTTGAGGTCCCAAGGACCAAAAAAGTGGTTTTTACAAAATGTCTGTTCGTCGATTTGTGGGCAAACTCTTCTCTTCTTCTTCTTCTTCCGGCTCTACAGCCCTTGGTGGGCTTTGGCCTGCTCGACAACACTCCTCCATTCTTCTCGGTTTTGCACAACGCTCCACCATCTGGAGACTCCCAACTCGCGAAGGTCATTCTCTAACTGTGGGCAAACTACTCGGTGAATTTTGATGAAATTTTGAATGTAGGTTCATAAAAGTCATATTTTGGAACCATTTATTTAAATTTTAGGTAACTCAATTTGGGGGGGGGGGGGGGTAAAAACTATATTTTCTTTAATTCACATGTATTGTAGTCGTTATTAATGTAAACAAAACCCAATAGGTTGCCTGCCTCTTAATTAATTGGTTCTGGGGGCAAAAGGACGGAACGTTTATATCGATGCTTTCTAACTGGTAACCAAACTGAATAGGCTGCTTTTTCAGAGCAAAGTTTTGTCAATTGTTTACCGTTCAACCAGTCATATTATCTATCTCATTACCTGTACTAATTGACAAATAGGAAAGCATGTACAGGTTCACTCGTACTGGTTCTTTCTCTTGCTTTTATTTGATGAAAGGATTCATCACGGCCAATATGTTTCATAGTTTAGTTCTCTACCAATTGGACTATTCCTGGCCAAGAAGAATATTACCACCAGCTAATTTTCGTTGAAATTCCAGATTTGCATTTATTTAAAGAAAAATCGAGCTCTACGTCCAGAAGATGAAATTAAATACGGGTCTGCATTGAGCAACGTAGCGCCTAGCGAGTTGCAGACTTTCCCTGGCATCAGTGAAAAAACTGGTGCAAAATATATAGACGCCCCATTCCCTGACCAGGTTTGTATTCATGTGCTGTAATGTGTTAAACGACTTTGCACAATTTCCACAAACATTTTTGTGGAAATTGTGCAAAGTCGTTTAATTTTACTACTTTACACACTATGTTTCGTTTCCACGAAGTCACGAGAGAAACCCTACATTGGATTCATATTCTGTGTACAAGTGATAAGATGATTCAAACATTTTAGGCCAATTTTAATTACAGCATCCAGTAAACCTTCCTTCTTATACTGAAAATGTTATAAAAAACAATACCGTATATTCTTGTGTTGACCTTCGATAAAAATGATTAATAATATCGCGAATGTGAATGTTTTGATGATTTTTGACCATAAAGAATAAGGTTCAGTTGTATTTATTCCTGATTGCGTTCATTTTAGGATTTAAAAGCCAAATCAATGGTAGTTAAAGGATAATTAGCTGTAAAGGAGCCTTATAGTGGTTCCATCATCCGCAATATTTTGCCCGACTTTCGACTAGCGAAATTATTGTAAACTTTGTAAATAGCATACATCACGCGGTGGGTGCAGATAACCTACTGATTAGATTTAAAAAAAAAATCATAAAAACGTTCGACCCTACTTATGAAGAAAAGTATAAGTTCGTCCATATTTCCTTTTTCGCCGAATGTAAATTATTACGGTTTTACAGTTAAGTGGGGCCAAATCAAATTTTACAACGAAGATGCCAAAGAATAAAGATGGTGACGGAGATGGCAAAAAGAGAAATTCACAAATGTCAGGTGTCAGTCTCAATGGAATCGACATTAGTAAAGGTAACGTAAATTATCTATTTGAACTTCCTCGTGCTGGCGTTTGAGGATAACTAATATTCGTTGGTGGAATACATTCGAAAAGTAGCCTAGGGCTTATGTTTATTTGAAACTGTCCCCCACAGAGTCCGTAAATGAAGACAGTTGCTTAATCGCAGGTACATATCCAATTATTTTACCGTAGACTGGGGCTCAAACATCTTCCTTTGCTCTCTCATCTGAGAAATTTATTACAACTTGGTTTCTTTTAAATCTTCAAACTCTCTTTGCAAGTTCCCTCCATTGGCCGATTAAATATAGCTAGATTTCTTATTGAAGACTGCATTCTAATTTTGAGACTCACTTTTGCATCAAAAGAATTTTTCTTGCCAGCAAATGTTTAATAAATTTTTTGACTGGCGGTGGTTTATAGCAGGCGATCTCAGACTATGTAATACTCTAGACACGCCATGTTAGAATTTCCGAGGGACCAACATAAAATGACGTCACGTACTGACAAAAGCGCCAAAGCAGCTGCTTTTACAGGAGCGAACCTATTATTTTCAAGTTTTGTTTAGTTAATTAATTAATTGAAGTGAGAGAACATTTTTTAGCTTTGGTAAAACTTATTTAATATTGAAATATTCAATTAGAAAAAAAAAATAACTAGTCACTCGTCGGGTGACCAGGTTACCTAGTAACAAAGTACCTGTTGCTAGGTAATCTGGGCTGTGATGTCATCCGCAGCCATAAGATAAACATAATGTTGGTACCCCAACTTTCTCATGCAGTGCATCTAGAATGCCGTGTCTAGAGTATTATATAGTCTAAACAGGCGGTTGCGGGAGCACAAGAAAAGCTTACAGTTTGTTTATTTACATAAAACGTACTTTCTTTTTTAAGATAAGTTTCACAAGGTTCATAAGAAGGAAACACTGCCCGATTTAAGCACGGAATGACAGGCTTATCCTATGTTTTTTTACGCCAGACCCGCTCCCACAACTGCTATAAACGGGCCTTAGGCAGGAGACATGAGAACGCAGCAGCCAGTGCCTTTTAAAGTAATCTATATAATACAATCTTTTTAATTTCCAGGCCTCATTATAAAGAGCAACGAAGCTCCATTGTCGCTAAGACCTGCAGTTCCCCTGCCAAAGTGGCCGTTCCTTTCCTCGTTGCCCCAACATCCCCTCACCTTGCCGGCTCTTACAAATACCGACGTGCGATCAACAAAGGCCCAAGTGGCGCGGATGTACACCAACAATGTCAAACTTAGGCAGCTGGAAAAGCGACAGCAGCGCCACGTGGACCAAGAGACGTGACAATGGATCAAACTACGCAGTCAAATCCTCGTTCGTCTGCATAAACAATACGGCTGCATCGGAAATACTGAATCGGTTTGCAACATATCCTTGATAAAATTCTAAACACTGCCGACTTAATAAATCAGGTATTTTATACATTTAAAATAATGTGACCTTTTACTTAGTTAACCTACTCATAAATCTCAGATTTTGGATTAGGGTGGGGGCTCTATCGTTTGTAAAGTGGAACCCAACCGCATGTATTGCCTTAGAATCAAACGTGGCTTCGGCATGCTTTATTACTTACCAAGACTTTACGATACTATGGTGGGACCCGCCCTTATTAGCCAATCGATGAACGAAAAACCTGTGAAACTAGGCCTATGTGTAAAACGAGATTATAGGCTACTTGACAGTTTTAACAATACATAAAATATGATAGGTAAGTTAGCTTATAGGTTAACACTAATATTACAATATGCTTTTTGCATGAAAGAAACTATTGTAAATATTAAAAATCTGTATAAATAAATGTTCGTGTTTTGAACTGTGTTTTACAAGAGCCAAAACGCCAGTAGACATTGGCCACTGCCAATACAACTGCTAGTATTGTAGTTCCACAACTCCCCGGCATCACAAATTACGACACATGCTGCAGTCACGTGACCCCCTTTTTAACCATCAAACATAAATTGACGTGGAAATTTTTTTCCTCCCTACTATCCTAAATAACGTGTTTTTTTTAAGAAAAAAAAATAATTGTAAGGGGTTTAATATACAAATATACTAATACATTAAAATAGGTCTTTAAAAATTGTCAAGCAGCCTATTTTAGCTCTTACCAAAATGTTTCATATGGCATTCAATCAGATAAATTGATATACATTATAAATGGGAAACTCATTTGGACTTATTGAAATGTCTGTTTGTATTTATTGATCGTCTAACTGCATGTGCAAATGAAAGGATTCGAATTTCATGACAATATGAATAGTTTCTTCACACACGGACATCATAATTAAAAAATGTTTAGGGTAAATCGCCGTTTGTGGCTCATAGCAGCATATTTCCTTTTTTGTGTGGCCTAAATATGCATACTTTTTCTTGGTGTTAAAGCGTGAGTAGTTACTTTTTACTTTTTTCCTTTTTTCTTAAATAATAGGCCTACTCAGGTTGTTTAACTGTCATATGAAATACTACAAAGCTGCTGTGAAATAAACGAACGTAAAGTTATATACTGTATGAGGCTTTGGCTATAGTATCGGTGTACCGTATTTTTTTCAATCAGCTGTACGGTTGACCTAAAAAACAAAATAAATATGCTAATTCACATTTAATGAATTGCTGCATTTTCGTTGTTCTCGTAGTAATTGAGAAATAAATATCAGTGGTTTTATGTGATTTACATTTATAGTACGCTATGTTTATTCGTCATTCCACTGAGAGAAGAGCTCAAATAAGTCGATAGGACAGTCTTTATAGTTGCAGTGGCATGCGTTTTTTCCTCCTTTTTGTCCGATTTCCTCCGCACGTCCAAAATCGGCAGGAAGTCCTTCTGACTCCGATGTAGATGGTCTAAAATTAATAAATCCGATCAATATTTACGTATTGTTTACAATTCGCCCAATTTGCTGTTGTAAGTAATCAGAATATACTGGGCTAGTAGTAGTAGTAGTATGGTTTAGTAAATATTTATTCTATGGGTTGGACACAGTCCCAGGCCACGGTTTGGGCCCATAGGACAGTGGACCTCCTGATTATAGTGGATTCCGAACCACTTGGGAAACACAGGGAAGTCACGCGATTTGTTCGGAGGTGACCAGGACAAGTCCTACCATGTGTCCATACCGGCACTGTGCACACGACTAAGTTATCTGCAGCTTTGAACCTGCTCTGGTCCGCTGGATTCAACTTGGTATGGCGGCCGGCTCATATACTGGGCTAACTGCAACTAAAACTTTCTTACAATTGCCTGACTATTTGTTTCTTAGGCGCGGTTTCCACCGACCTCTAAGTGCAAAATACACATACGGTGACGTGGTAGCAGACATTCAAGACTTAGGCGGGGTTTCCGACGACCTCTCATTGCAGAATGCAAATGACATTGACGGAAATTTGAATTTTTCATTTTATAGAAATCTATTAAAATGTTTGTAATTAACATATCCCATGACGCCATTTTTTAATTTTAGCTGTTTGTTTGTGATTTTACTCTATGATCATTGATCAATTTTAACTATGGCATAGAGTAAAACAAAAATTTCCGTCAATGTCATTAGCATTCTGCAATGAGAGGTCGGTGGAAACCCCGCCTTTATTAATGATATTTGCTACCACGTCACCGTATGTGTATTTTGCACTTAGAGGTCGGTGGAAACCGCGCCTTACGTAAAGAACAGATGAATGATGTCACCCAAAAGCCCATTATGGCCCTCCAGAGGCGTAGCTGCAGCTTCACAGATTGTCCTCAGCAGGCAAGCCCTCCCTGCCATGCCTTCTCTGGAACACAATTTAACAACATAATACATAGCTCATTTGCGGATAGAGAAGGGATTATGCTTTGCTGATTCAAACAAAGCATTTGAGTTTACTTTTTATACCGACCTATGGTGCCGCATTCTGTCGCATGGGTTTTTCTTAATAGATTAAACCATTCTGAGGCCAATTATATTTGAAGTGTAAGTTCTTATGGGAGTCTTGTAATATGGATTGTTATCCTATTTGGTGGGCAAACTACTTGGTGGAGATGGATGAAATCCGACTTGTAAGTTCACAAAAATCATATACTATCTCAGTCTCAGAACATGTATTTTCCATTTTTTGCAAAGTCAATTTTGGAGGCGGGTATGGTATAGTTCCATAAAAGAATAAAAAAACTGATTCAAAAATTATTCCTAAAATACAGCTCAACATATATACATATTTTTTAAATTCACATAGAGATATGTATATTGGAGTCGTTTTTAATGTCACTAGGTCGCTTTTCGCTTTATATAGTAGTTTGGTTCTGGGAGAAAAAATAAAAAAGACTAAAAATTGTCTTCTTCTTCTTCTTAAGGTTACAATCTTAGCGATTGGTTGGCAGTAACTCCCTGCATATCGTCCTCCAGTTTACTCGGTCCTCGATCTTCCTCTTCAGTTCTTAATATGATATTGCTCCTGCGTCTTCTTTTACTTGATCCATGAATTCCTTCTTCGGCCGTCCTCTTCGGCTATTTCCCTCTACTGTGCCCTCGATAATAGTGTGTACCAGATTTTCGTGCCTTAGCAAATACCCCATCCATTTCGCTCTCCTGATTCGTATCTGGGCTACTAACTGTCTTTCTTCCCCGATAGCGTCTAGCACTCTTTCATTTGTCACATGGTCCCTCCAGCTGATCCGTAGCATCCTTCTGTAACACCACATTTCGAAAGCTTCGAGTTTCTTTAGTTCCTTATCTGCTATAGTCCAGGTTTCACAGCCGTACAATAAAACACTCCTCACACATGTTTTTAGAAATTGCTTTCTGATGGTTAGTTTTATGTTATACGATTCCAGAATCTTGGATTTTTTATTGAATGCCACCTTGGCTTGTTGGATACGGCTGTTTATTTCAATCGCTGAGCTATTGTCTTCTGTTATTGTGCTGCCCAGGTACTTAAATTGCTTGACACTGCTGAGAACTACTCTGTCTAGGGATGCATATGCTTGGCTAATGTCATTCTTATTCTTCACAACCATGACTTTGGTTTTGCTTTTATTTATGGTCATATTATATCCTCTTGTCAATATGTCCTGCATTGTTTCTAAGGCACGCTGTAGTTCCTCTTCGTCGTCACCGATAAGTGCAATGTCATCAGCGAAACGTATCATGTCAACTTTTACCCCCTGCACTCTCACACCTCTTACGTCAAGCAGAGATTCTCTCATCTCGTTTAAGGCCAATTGTATATATTAAATAGTGCCGGAGATAACGAACATCCCTGTCTTACCCCCTGACGTATTCTGGCCTCTTCAATTTCTGTCCCAGACCTTATGACTACCGCTTCATTCTTGTATAGTGCCCATATGATTTTCCTGTCCTTATGCTTGACTCCAGACTTTTTTAGTATTTTGAAGAGCTTTTTCCATTGGACTTTGTCAAAGGCCTTCTCCAGGTCAATAAAACCGATATAAGTTCTACGGTTTCTTCTTAGTCTTTTTTCTAGCAGTACTCTTAGTGATACAATCGCTTCTCGTGTTCCTCTGCCATTGCGGAACCCAAATTGGTCTGGGGTTAATCGCTCTTCAATTATCGGATTTATTCTCTTTAGAATTATATTGGTCAGGATCTTGGACGCATGGGAGATTAGGCTGAGCGTTCTATGTTGTTCGCATTTGGTGGTCCCATCCTTCTTAGGCAGTGCCACAATAACGCACTTCTCAAAGTCTCTTGGTATCGAGCCAGCGTTGTACATTTTACAAACCAGTCTATAGAGCTCTTCCATGCAGTTCTCCCCAATATTTTTTAACAATTCTGCTGGCATATCGTCTACTCCTGGGGCTTTTTTAGCTTTTAACTTTTTTACCGCTAGATCGAATTCGTCTCTAAGTATGTTGTCTCCTAACTCACTGTCGTCTGGTTCGTTTTCTAGTATTTCATTCTCATTGACATCACTATTTCCATCATACAGTTGTTCAATGTATTTCTGCTATCTTTGGTTTATGGCATCGGCATCATACAGTATTTTCCCATCTGCGCTTCCGATCACCGGCGACTGTCCCTTTTTATTCTTGAAGAAGCTCTTAGCCATCTTGTACGCAACGTCTGTGTTTCCTTTGGCCATATGCTCAAGACATTTCAAAACATTTCTCTTGGTAGTAGCACTCCTTGGCAAGCCGCGATTCTTTGTTAATCTTGTTTCTCAAGGTTTTATACCTTCTTTGGCCTGCTTCCGATTTGTCCTTTTTTGCTTCCCTCCTTTGCCCTATTAGCTCCAGGATTTCCTCTGTGATCCATTCTTTTCATGCTTGTGGTCTATCATTGCTTCGGAGTTCTTGGTCTGCCGCTTGTAGTATATTGTCTTTAATCTGGTTCCACCATCCCTCTACATCGTCATTGTCTCTGTCAGCAAGGCCCTCTGATATCTTTGTTTGGTACCGCTCTAAGACAATGGCATCTTTTAGCTTCGAGAGGTCCCATCGCTTTTTCCTTCCCTTTTGCAGTTTTTTCAATTTTATTCTGCTTTTGGTCAGTACCATGTTGTGGTCGCTTTCTATGTCGGGGCTGGAGTAGCTTCTGCTGTCTTTTATTTGGTTCTTATACCTGCCGCGCACTATAATGTAGTCGATTTGGGTTCGGGTTCTACCGTCAGGAGCTTGCCAGGTGTACCGTCGTCTTGGGTGGTGCTGGAAGAGTGTGTTGGTGATCACTAGGTCGTGCTTTGAGCAGAATTGTACCAGTCTGTTACCGCGATTGTTTCTATTTCCAAGCCCGTAAGGTCCAACCGTCGAACCATCTCTTCCCAGTTCCACAACTGCATTCCAATCACCCATAATGACTAAGTTTTCATTTGCTTTCACACCCTTCATTTGTTCTTCTATGCTTTCATATAGTATCTCTACATCATTATCGTCGTATGTGGACCTGGGCATGTTTACTTGTATTATCACCGTATCCACAGGCTTGGTTTCTATTTTTACAAGTAGTATTCGGCCGTTGTACTGTACATAGCTTTTAACTCTCTTTCCCCATTCTTTACCCAGCACTACCCCCACTCCTCCTTGGCCGGGTTTGCCCTCAATGCAGCCAGTATGGATCACTCTAGTATCTCCGGTCCAGAAGTCACCACTGTTCGGCCATCTCATTTCTGCAATTCCGATGACATCCAGCTGCATTTTTTTCATCTCTTCCTTCAGGTTTTCTAATTTGCTGTTTTGCAGCAACGTCCTGACGTTCCATGTGGCGTATCTCGCTCCTCCGTCCTTGTGGTTCTTCAATTCTTTCTTCTTTGTCTTCTTTTCTTCTCTGCTTTCGCGTTGTCTGGTTCTTTCTTCATTCACAGTCGTCGTATTGTCCTTGGTCTTCTTCTTTCTTGAGTCGTCTCGAGCAGTCCCCACCCGGAGCTCCGAAATTGTCTAAAGTAATCATATCTCGGGACTATATGTTCTGTTTTTTGGCTAACTCAATTTTAAGGGGTTTTAGTGCATACTACCGCTTTCCTTCAAATATATGTGAATTGATTGCTTATATGACACCTTCTTACACGATAAACTCTGGGAGTGGAGAGGGGGGGGGGGCACCCTCTACTACCGGGCCCTTCAACTCACACTAATTTTTTCTGTAAAATTATGCCAATGAATGAATCCTAATTCATTCTTTATCTGCAGCCGTAGTACGAGGTACCAAATTAGCCAGGGTTAAAATGTAAACAAACTATTTGTAGAATGCAAAGTGCTATTCTAAAATTGTTTTGCTTCGGCCACGACTGCTGTTGCTGCAATAATTTCTCCATTCATTTTTATCCATCAATATATTGGAATATTTCCAATGGAAAGTGGCGTACCCATTAATACGTTCCTCAATAAGACTGTATACCCTGGTTCTGGTCAAACTCCGAGCATTTCTAGCTTGCACAATCTGTGGTCCCAACTCAAGCTCCGTTATATTATCCGGGAGGAGGTAATTTGCTTCAAAGTTGTACGATAGAGACAACTCATACTGTGGCAGGTCAACTGGCAACGACAGCGCCAAGAAAAGCTGAAAAAGACGCGACATATATTGCAATTTGTAATATTTAGGTCAATAGGGCAAAAGGAGCAAATTAGATCTAGTTTCATGCCCTGGAGTGGATTGACCATGACCATATTGGGCATTGGGCGTCGTAATCTCATGAGCTCTTGTAGCAAATTTGGCCCTGTGTACAGAGGCAGATTCTACGCAGCAGATTCGCTGGATTTCGGGAAAACCGTGCAACAGCAGACGCTCAGCAGAGAAAAATCTTCTGCGTAGAATCTGCCTTCTATTATCTTGATGGCTTGTTTTGTTTCTGGCTTTCTTTTCTTTCTTGTTTCTTGCTATACGCAGGCATGTAGGCACAGTGGGGGGGGGGGGGCGGGGAGAAGTGTTATGCACACATGTACAGTATGTTTGCGAAAAATTTAGATGTTTTTTAAAATAAGTCGGAATAGTGGGGTTTACAGTTTAAAACATTTTGAAATTATTAAAAATTCGATTTTTACCTTGTATTTTATTTACAATGACTTATTATCAGGGTGGCTCGGGGGTTTCCCCCAGGCGAAACATTTTGAATAAATAGGCGCGAAATAATGGGTTTCTTGATAGACAACTTAAGGCCAAGCATGAATCCAACCAAAGTGTGAGGTCTCATGCGGTCTACTCATTTGTCCGTTGTATTTAGTGTAAGTCGAAAAAATCCTGGGGGAGGGGGAACCGTGCCTGGCTATACGTATAGCTTTAGGATTGGGCACAAACTTTAATTCAGTTTCATTCACAAGTGGGGTAGTGAACACGATGAATGAAAAGAAACAAACAACATAAGCATTACACTGAAGTAATTAGATTGGCTGGAGAAGAGAGACGTCCAAGCAGGGGAAGAAGACTGTAAGATGAAATACAATAGGGGATTGTGCTCCACTATAATGTAATATTACCGGGCTACTTACCCCCATACCGCTGCCGGGGGGGAAAAGAAGCCCGCCTCTTTTCACTCTGCTGAGGTGTTCACTCTTTGCCTCTGCCATGCTCCAAATAACTAGTGATGACAGCAAAACGCTAAATAGTTCTGTGTAAGTCATTCTTCGGATAGCTCTGTCTCCAAAATGGTGTTTTTTGTTTAAGAAAGCGAAGCCTTCAACCTAACGTACAGATCTGTAGTGATAGAAGAATAAAGTTAAATTCAATAAGCTAGATAGTAGCATGGTTGCCTATACATAAAAAGGAAGAGCTTACCACCATTTAAGAATTAAGTATAATCTGAGAGGTAATTTCTTAAAAATTGAGTTATGTTGAGTTTAGCTGATTAATGCTGCACTCGAACAAGCTAACAACCTGACAGATTTCCAGGTGGCGTCTCCTTCGCTATGATAAAATACCGCAATTCGGAAAACTCTTAGTTATTCTAATTTATACGCATGGTCTGACTTTATTTAAACTGCCTCTAAATAACGCAAAGTCTTGGGTATAGCCGGAGCAGCAGGACCCTAGCTAATGGGAGTAATGGCTGTATGCATAATTTAGGTCCTGCAGGAGGTTATGGGCTCTGATTCTGGTCTCTGACTGAACGTTTGCTTACCAATAGTACATATAGACTATATGGTAGACACAATCACCAATAATTGACATTCTGATAATAGGCTTTCATATTCAAATGACTTTCCGACTCGATGCAGAATTACCTTTTATTGTGTGTCCCATGGGCCCTGACCTGGGACTTACCAACGTTTGTTGAAGCGAAACCTATAGCAGCTATGTCGCATACAACAATTGAGTTGGGTACAATATATTGTAATAGGCAGCGAGTAGTCCCTGCC